>OX030951.1:35621187-36221187 GCA_943735915.1 Pherbina coryleti
CAGATAACAAGATAGGAAACTTCGATTCTATTGTCAATTTGGTAGATTTTGCGCCAAAATGGTGCTTGTTCTTCTCATTTTTTATGCACTCACGTATTGTGTATATGAATTCACCTCAAGATTGTCAACTGTTGTTGTATCGACTAACAGCTGCTTTAAGTTAGCAATAATATTGTTTTATTTTCGAAGCTTAAATAAATTGGTATTGAATATGGACATAAAATGAACATAAAAGAGGCTGAATCTTAATTTATGCATGCAAATTCTCTCAATTGATAACATATTAACTTAATATTGCCAATGAAAATGCCTTGAAAATTAAAAACTCTGATCCTTATACTGTACACGAGCCTTCAATGCATGTTGAGTTTCTTCACGGATTATACAACAACCAGCGTAAATTTGAACCAGCAGCTGACTTTATTTACTTAAGGCGCTGCCCAAACTGCAGTGCAAAAAATGGGGTTTTTTCATGAATACGAAAACTACTACAATTTTTTAAACATCTTGTATTTCATCAAGATGTATAAACATTTTTAAACATCTTGTATCATCTTAAAATACATACATTGAACACTTTCAGTTATGTTTTTTATTGAAAAATATTGTATGGTCTTGTAACAAAAATTGTGTTTTTATTTTTGCGTTTTGCGGTGACGAACATTGTGGTTAACTGGATCACCTGAAAGAGAAATAGGCGAATAGATTTAGTTAAATGACAACATAAACTAGTGTCTGATCGATTCATTAAAAAAATATGCAAAGTATAGTTAATGGTTCGATTTTCACTAAAAATACTGTTGTTTTTTTGTTTATAAAATGGCCGTTTTTTATCGAATGAGTAAATTTTTAAAAAGATAGGTTCAGAATTTTCGAGTAATTTCTGTCACCGATTAAAAAATGCCATTTCGAAAAATTACGTTTTAAGTTTCAATTTCAGTTTACACGAAGGAAACAATTTTTTAACATACATGCAGTCATCTATTCAGGACCCATATGATAGCTCTTCCACCGACGATGATTCTTATAAATTTCTTGTTGCTTTTCATTTTTCTCTCTTCGCGCACCTCTTTGTTACTGCAATCGAGTTGTCGAACCTTCGAGCTAAACTGACAAATTTAAACAATAAGAGTCATCGAAAATTCATTTCTGAAAGTATACGACCCTTTTTGGAAACGTATAACTTCGTAGATAGTTATACTTCAAAAATATGCAAGAACAAAAAAATCGATGAAGTTCAGAGTTACAAGTGCGAGTTACCTCTTAATTTGTTTATGTTTAGACCGTGGTAAGTTTGTCTAAACTCAGTGAAATTTTACACAGTGGTGAGAACCCACACCAGCTGAATAGCTCAAACTAGCACCCAAACTGGGTGAGTTTGTCAAAAAAACGTACAAACACAACTATGATATTAGGTCTGTTTCCGTACTCGCACTGTGTAACTTGTGGGACACTATTTTCTGTTTCCGTACTTTCTGTGCTTAAAATGGGACAAGAAGAACAAGCATAAAATTATCTTGAATGTACACAAAGTGCACAGAGAGTGCTAGAACTCAAGACTTCGAGTAAAGTAAGAACAAGCATCAAGAAGAATAAGCATCAATAAGAAGAAGCAAATGTCAAATTACATTTCATGATTGGCTATGTTTTGCGATAAATAAATTCACAAATTGTGTGTCTAAGAAGAAACTTACGTACAATAAATAAATAATAATAAATAAAAATTAAGAAATTGTTCTTCACAAACAAATTGACGATAATTTTAATTAACGCAATTTACGTTTGACACGTCTGCAGCAAAAATCAGCTGTTTTGTGCTTAAAACTTACTAGAAGCTGTTTCCGTACTTTTGCAACTATTCTCACATTTCATTTTTACTCTCTCAGTTTGAACTTACACAAATCTTACACAGTGTCATGGTGTAATAATAATAAGGTGTTAGTGAATTTTTGACAACACCAAGAATAGCTTTCTTTCTGTCAAAAACTTGTGAGCAAAAGAGAGGAGCCGTTGATAGTTGTCAAATTGTGTTATTTGTTTGAGTTGCTAGATGATGATTTGTTATAGTTTTTATAGGTTATTGTGCGAATAAAGTTTAAATAAATATTTAATTCAATTAATTGTGCCGTGTTGTGTCGTCAAAAAGTTATTGCAGTTGTCTTCGCCCATTTGCCAAGTTCGCCATTGAATGGTCTTGCCATTTGATCAAAAACGTGCGCTGGAAGGTGCCAAATTGCTTTGCATCCACATCGACTGCTTCAAAAAAATATCGAATGCCATGAAAGAAGTTCAATACCTCAACTGATAATAGCCATCAATAGCTTCGACCGACTGCACGTTAGATGTTTTATTTTCATTCCAATTCACCATCAGCTGTTTTTGACAGGAGCGGAGCGAAAAAATTTATCATTTTGAGAGAGAAGTGTCAAATTCACTAACACCTTATTATTATTACACCATGCACAGTGTCGACTACGGAAACAGACCTATTGTGTTTGTATTGACTTCAATTTGACATAAACCATGCATAGTGCTATCCATTTCACATCGAAGTTTCCCATCTTGTTATCTCTGACTCTAGTGTCCATGACACAGACCACTGCATCCTTCTTTCTTTATTTCCAAGATCACTTTCTGTGTAAGCGTTACTGAGTTCAATATGGAGGGTTCAATCTGGATAGTAGAAAAAAGTTAAAAACTTTCTACATTACTTAAGCAATTACAAAATTTAAGCAAAAGCATACAGTAAAAACATGCAATAAAGGAAGTAGTTAAAAGGTGGTGAACATATTTTCAACAACATTGTAACGAGATACTTTGTTGATAACTGTAAATGCAATTAATGCGCGGTTAACATGAGTCGCTGTGAGTTAAATGAGTTGAATTTAATTTAATTGATTTTAATGAAATTTTATACAGCAGTTGGTTGAGCCAGAGAAATGAAGCAAGCCAACGACACATTAAGACTGGCTGCACTGATGTAGATGCAGTTGCATGAGCACGACACATGAACGAATGGTGTAAACATACACACACAAATACACCCTAGCACACACATACTCATGCATACGTTTATTAACCAGCTTTACATAACATTAACAATAAAGCACGCACCATGGTGACTGCAAATGCGACGGGATTGAAACAATGAAGCAAAAGAACATAAATTAAGGACATGAGCGTTAATTGCAAAAGTGGCCACATGACCGACTCCAAAACAATAACAATAAAAAACAAAAATAAAAAAAAAATGCAATTTGCTTGCTTTAAGCTGCATGTTTGCAAAATATATTAAGAATTAATTAAAGCAAACTAAAGTGACCTAGCAAATTGGCTACCAGCTGGAATGCATTCATGTTGATTTTCCCAAACATGCAAGTTGAACCAATAAAGAAGCCAAATCATCGTGTAACTTTTTCTTTTTCCACCTTCTAAGACAATCCACGCACAGCAACAGTAAAATCCATTTGAAATGTTCACTTAGTGAACTTTAAAGCTTCTTTGGCTTTAAAAAGTATTTCAAGCCACCAAAAACAAAAAAACCAAAAACCCCAAAAATTACAACGAGGAATAAAACTTTGACTGCTCTGTGTTCGCATTCACATCAATTCGATTTTGTTTGGCTGCGCAGCAGAGTTTCACATGCAAAACTTTTGACGAACGGACTGATTTTGATAAATCTTTCTCTCATTTTTTATTTTTTTTTTATATATATTTATTATTTTTATTTGTGCAACTTTTATTATTTGCACTTCGAGGGAGTCAGAAAGTTCTACACAGAACAATGAACATTCTGAAAAGCCACAAAAAAAAAAAACCAAAAAACTCGGCTGAATAAAAATAAATTCAACATCAGGGAATTTTGCTGAAAATCCACTTAAAAATGTTGTGTTAAATTTTTTCAAATGTCTTCTTCTTTTTTTCACTTTACTCACTCAATACTACTTATTTGACTCTTTTACTACACTTTCTGCTACTATTTGCACACACTTGTTTGCATTGCAACCATGTTTGTCTTGTTTTGTTCGCATAGAAATCGAAAAAGTCAATAGAGCACATTTGGACGAGGGGCATATATAAGTAGAGTGCATTGGAATGACGAAGATTTTAAATCGCAGAAGTAGTTCAAAGTTTTTACATTTAAAGTTTGATACGGGTTGTAAATATATTTATACAAAATCGTTTATAATGACATTAAATAAGGAGAAAAGTTTTGTTAGCTAGTTGCTGATTGATTTTTATTGTAATGATAAAAATCCATCAAAATCATTTTTTGTTGTGTGTATTTTACAAATATTTGGCTGCTTGTCATGAAAAATGGTTCTGTTTGATATTTACCTTTATTTAAACCGTTTTACATTGACACCAAAAGCTGTGGTATAAAATTTGACAGTATCATAAAACATTGAAACAATGTCAACTGACATAAACATGCATCAGTTAAAGTCTAAGGAACAGCTTTGACGTAATAAACCTAAATAAGCCGGCGCTACTTTATCAATATCTCTTTAGGCACAAGCTTTCTACAATTTCAGAAACAATTGACTCTGTCATGGCTGAATTTACGAGTAAAAGTCTTTTTTTTTTCTGTAAAATGCACAAATCGTTTTATAAATGCCAAAATGAACGTTCAAACTGTCTTCCGGATGACTGCCTACAAGCCAATGGGTGCATGCGAAAATATCTGTTATATGTATGTTTGCATGTATGTATGTATGTATGTTTGCTTGCATACAAATTCGTCATACACTGAATGATGAAGTACAACAGCTGAAATATGCAGAGCACTTAATCGACGTAAAGCAAAATATCCATTAGAGGGTGTAAAAAAAGTCCATGATTCGAAATGGTTAGCGTTGGTCAGAATAGGGTTTTTTATTTTTAATATTTAAGTTTTATATAATTAGCTCGAGTTGCACAAAACTTAGAGACATGTTTCACAAATGCAATGAAAGTGCATAGATATATATCTTAAGTGCATAGATATAAAAGAAAATTAAAAAAACAGAGTACATTAAAAACCTTCTTAATCTTTCAGAACCAAGGTTGCCTGTGGGCAACTTTTGACTTTGTGGCTCTGGTTTTAGCATTAGATCCCCCAATTTTTAACAATAAATTTTTTATAATATGTGACCCGGTCTATGAAAAGGTGCCTTATGACTCAAAAAATTATTTTTCTGTTTTTGTTTGGTTCGGATAGAGTTTGAGACGCTCTTTCACATGGTGAAAAGCAGAAAGTCCTAACTTGCTTAGAAGTGTACTAAAAATGTAGAGAAAGAAGAGCACAAATGAGAGAAAAACTGAATTTTATTGAATTTTTTATTTTTTATTTAGTTATTTCTCGAAATTTTGTTTTTGAGTCATAAGGCACCTTTTCATAGACCGGGTCACATATATTGAAATGTGTTGAATAAGAGGAGAAAAGCAAAAATACGAAATTGAATTTGTATAACATCCTTTTCAAAGTTATTCCGAGTGAACACATTTGCGCGACCGCGCGACCACGCGACTTCAAAAAAGAATAAATTAAAAAATTATAGTTTTAAATATTTCCGAGAATTTTCTTAAGCTAAAAGTAATTCAAGATATTTTCTGTCGACATGACACCGTATCTTTATTCTTGTCCATATTCTTGTCCCTATTCTTTCCTTTGTTCAAAAACTAGTCCTCATCTTTATTTTTATTGTTATATTTTTCCTTATATCTGTCATTTTTTTTGCCATAACTCTTTTTTTATCCATATCCCATTAACTTTCCTTATCTTTATAGCACATCTTTTCTCATTCTTTGTTCTATACGTAGTAACCTACATATATTTCGGGAATCTGAATTTCTTTCTTTATTGTTTTTCGAAATATTCTTCTTTTAACATATCGATGGCTACACATAGAAAAGGCGTAACTCGTTCCTTTGTTCCTTTACAGGAGTTCAAAAAAACTAATATGTAGAAAAGAATAAAATTTGGAAAACTTTGGAAATAAAAACTTTTTTATCAAAATTTTTATTTAAAATAGACAACAACAACAAAAAAGTGTATTGATTTTTTTAAGGGAGGTGCATTTGAGAGTATAAAGGGTGTCTCAGTAAGAGTGCACTTTTTTATTTTAAAATAAAAACGCATATTTTTTGAGAGAGTTGTGATTTTTTTATTGAATTGTAAAAAAGACATGTTCTGCTTAGGTAAAACAAAAAAAAATAAATAAATAACTGGCCATTTCAGCCCTTGAAAGGACTTTGACCTAGCTTCTTATGATCAATTGTGTTGTGCGTGTTATTAAGTTTGTACACAATTGACCGAGAAATGGACCTATAGGCTTAACGCTGACTTCGAACGGCGATGAACGGAATGTTCTTATTCTCAAGAAGCTTTACATGGCATTTTGATTACTCTCTGAGGTTTGCCATTGTCTGCAGAGAGGTGGCGGCCGTACAGAAAATTTTAAATTTTTAATTTTAATTCAAATAATTTTCTGTCGCTGATGGGGTTCGAACCTGGGTCTCCAAAGTTAGTTGACATAGCGGCCACGCACTTTAACCAACTACGCCACGAACGCCACTTCAGTATGTTCCGCTTAAGTATGGAATGAAATATCCGATAAATGGCCCCCACGGCCCTGATGACAGACCATTACTCTTTTCATGAAAATTTCTATGACTTTTTCACAGAGATGTGGCTGTATCTCACCGATGATACGTCGGATCTTGGATTTGAGCTCAGGAATTGTTTCTGGTTTATTCGCATAAGCCTGTGGTTTCAGAAAACAACCAAAGAAAACATCGCACGGCGTTAAATCGCATGATCTTGGTGGCCAGTTGACATCAGAATTTATTGATATAATTTGTTCTGGAAATCGTCCCTGCAATAAATCGATTGTTTCACGAGCGGTGTGACAGGTGGCGCCGTCTTGCTGAAACAACATGTCATCCAAATCTATGTCGTCCAGTTGAAGCCACAAGAACTCTGTTATTATGTTTCTGTAACGAATGGCGTTCACAGTCACTGCAATTTCAGCCTCATCTTCAAAAAAGCAAGGCACAATCACGCCGCCTGACCAAAATGCGCACCAGACAGTTGCTCTTTGTGGATGCATTTGTTTCTCACGAATTGCATGAGGATTTTCTGAGCCCCAAATTCGACAATTTTGTTTATTCACGAAGTCATTCAGGTGGAAATGCTCTTCATCGGAGAAGTTGACTTTTTTGGAAAAATTAACATTGCCTTCACTTTGCTCCATTCAACGAATTGCCGGCGCTTAGATCTGCTGGTTTGAGCTCCTAAGTAAACAGAATTTTGTACGAATGAAGGTGGAGATCTTTAGTTAAAATTCGCCGCATAGTGCTTCGTAAAATTTGACGTTGTTGAGAACGATGCCGAATTGATGTTGTCGGAGTTTCGGCGATACTCTCGCTTACAGCAGAAATATTTTCAAGAGACCGACCAGTACGTTGACGCACAGTAGTCTTACTGTCCATAAACGACCCAGTTTCTTCAAATTTTTTGACCACTCCACTCTGGACCAGAATTGAAATTGTGCGGCATAAATTCAAAATTTTTGTTGGAACAAAACTGCACTTAAATAAATTTATTTTGAAGAATATATTTGGGAGGTAAGGTAATCATCAAAAATTTGGATGTTATGGCAACCCTGGAATTTTGGCGTTGCTTTAAAGTCATGTGTTTTATCAGCTGTTGCATTAGTGTAAAAGAGGCAAATCTTTTTGTTGAATTCGAAGCTGTGTAAATTTTTTACGATCAAATAAAATTATATTGTTAAGGATGGAAATTATTAATCAAGGTATGTAGAGTGTATAAATCAAATTTTCTTTCCATTTGTCTGTGTTAAATGTTATTTTTGTGTATTGTTTAAGGCATAACATAAAATAGAAGATAACCAACCTCGTGCCCGTGAATTGTGAGTCCAGAACTAACTTTCTGCCAAACTGTGCCAAAATGTAATTATGTTTAATTAAAGCTCAAAGGGTGTTTAAGGTTATGCTACTAATTTCATTTGCGGCTTTTTGCGGCTTTGGCCGCATTCACTTCGTATTTGTCAACTTTCAGATACGTTTAAATTTTGTCATGGAACGTTGTTGAATGTTTGAATAGACAAAAATAGAAAAGCGTCTGAAATTTCGAGGTTGATCTTTGAGCAGCTAAATACATATACCTTAAGCTCTGAAATTAAGAGGGATATTAAGAAAAAACTAAAAAGTTTTGACCTGTTTATTAAAAAAACTTGCCAAAATGCAGCCGAAATTTGAAAACGTTCATGGCCAAGCATGACACTGAGTAGTACGTCGACTATGAATCGAGCAGGGCGTCCTCAAGTAGGATACACTCATGCAGCAGCCCGACTAAAGAGGAAATTAGCCGCTGCTTTGGCAGACGAACAAGATTACAATGCTTCTCTTCTTGTGCACGCTGCAGCAATTTCAGCAAAAAAATGTAATGAGACGGAAACTTCACTAATATTACGAAAAACTTTTCTACCGTCAAAAGAACCACCTTTCCAGACCACAGTCTCATTATATATGTCTAAGTACCCATGGTATCCTTTGTTAGCAATTGTGCACAAAGTTCTAATACACGGTTACCAAATAATGGGGTCATCAGTATTACCACTAGGCTTCCTTGCTGAAAACGCATCAAAAGTACGCAATAAGCATTATAAAAGTGACAGGTGGTCCCATGCGAGACAAAACAGTCGACTTAATACTATGACAGATGTTCTCCACAGAGGAATTGATACTTCGGATCCTCTGATATCAAGTATAGTCGTAAATAAAAGAGCAGCTCAAAAAAAGATCTAAACCGTTGCCCGCAGACATCATTTCCCTCTTAAAAACCCCAAGCTTTGAAAGTCAAAACATTAACTCCACAATCGATGACAGTGACACTGGCTCTGATTCAGAAACTGAAATCAGGTATTGTTTTGAATTAGATGCCGAAGAAGAGGAAGATGTTTTAGAATGATGAAAAAATTTAAATTTTATTGAAATTTAGAGATAAAATTAAAATAATCTGCAACTTTTTTACAGAATACCCCTTATCGGCAACATCAGTCGTTACATCTGAGAATATGAGTAATAGTTCATGCCAATTTGCAGGAAATCGTTCGAGTTGAGAAATCAGCTTCAACGTCAAAAAATAGGTTCCTAAATATAAGCTTATATCACCGCATCACTTTAAAACCAAATATTCTTTATTATCTTCTATTAATCTTAAACACTTATTTGACCCCACTTCAATCGTTAGATATTTAAAAGACATTTTCAAAAAAAAAAGTTTTTTTTATATGGTCCCTATGGTGCTTTTTTCTGGTTTTTTTTTTTGTTTGTTTTGTCTTGTCCCCCCTAATTTTCATTCTGCCTACGCCCTTGATTGGAGGGAAGCATTCCTCTACGCTAAAAATTAAAGTGGAAATAACAACAAATAGATAACAACTTAAAATGCTTAGCCTAGCCGGGATTCGAACCCGTGACCTCTGGGGTGGCAGCAAAGCATGCTTTCCACTCTACTACTGGAGGCTGCCTTATTATTCGGAATTTCATTGTTCGAAATAAATTGCAATTACGCCAAAACAAGCAAAAGTTTCCACATGCATTCCTTAAGAAGCGGTTTGGAAACAGCATCAATTTGAAACTACCCAAAAGTTTAAAATATCAAAGGCTTTTAGATACCATGGGGAATGCTTCCCCATCACTTCCAATGCTACTGTTCCCACATACATTTTAAAGAAAGCGATTTGTGAACAATATCAATTTAAAACTTTCTATAAGTTTCCAAAAGATATGATGAGTAATGTTTCCAAATCAATTCCATATGGAAGCCTTCCAATTTTTCCAGAAGTTCAGTTGTGAATTTTGGAAAATTTGATTTAATTTAATAAAAAAAAAAAAAAAAAAATTCACATTGTTGAGGCTTGAAACTTGAAAAGGCAAAATATTTTCTGAATGAGAGAATAATTAAAAAAAAAACTATTTACAATTTTTTTTTTTTCAAATACACCATCGTTGCATGGATTAATTTTATGGTGCTAAGACAAAAGCAAAAGCAAAAGTAAAGGCAAAAAAAAAGGCAAAGTCGCAAACAAAAAGAAAAGTAAAAATAACAACAAAAACAAAAATAACAGTAAAACAAAACATTAACGTTGTCATGTGAATACCTCCGGCTAACTTCCTTTGTATATATTTCTAAAAAATTGTACGAATAAACAAAATAAAATTTATTTTTTCTGATGCTACATAAATGGGAGGCTCATTAGTTCAAAAACTTGATAACTTCAAAAATTTAAAATTAACTGGTAACAGTTATAAAATTATTGTCATAACAACATGAATTCATTTCTGCACAATTCATTGACTTAATAGAGAGTTTTCATCAGAAATTTAAAGCTAAAGTGTCCCGACTTAAAAAAGTGAAAATCTTTTAAAACTAGTTGACGACAAACATGGGAGTATGTTCGTCTGGGGTTAATTTTTTTACTCTCGTTCTGTGAAATCCTTTATTATGAAAAAACTAGAAACTCGTGAAGATCAAGTTTTATTGTATTATGTTAAAATGATTTCTGCATAAATTTACATAATTGGATATTTCAAGAACATTTGCAACAATAAAAAAACATACAGTTATGATAAAACTCTACCTTTTTTGCAGCTATTTCCATTTTTACGAGCAGTCAATAATGACCTCGTTGAGCACACATCCACACACATTCAACCATACACACACACACACATATGTACACACTTAGACACATGACACTCAAACACACTCTGGCATGGAAATTTGTTTGCATGGGCGGCAACATATTTTTCAACAAAAATGGATTGACCCTTGTTGCGGAAATATGTACATAAATACTTCCTGTCGTTGAAGATGTTGCTGCAGAATAAAACAAAAAAGGATAACACACAAAAATCATCATAATGTGCGAAAATTTATGCATAAAACATTGTCAGTGGACAGCATAAAAAGCATGCATATTGAACACACACACACTCAACACACACTCACCTACTTAGCCCACTTTTCCACTTAGCCCACTTAGCTGTCTGCTACAACAATACGTTTAAAGGCAAGGATAATGCTAGCTTCACATCCCTATTCAAAGTTGAATTGTGTCTTTTTTTGCTCCGTTTTGTTATATGATGTTATCAATTTTTTTTTTCTCTTTTTTTTTGTATGTCATATTGACTCAATTGCATGAGTGTGCATGTGTGTGTTTGTGTGTGTGTGTTTTTGCGCATTTGTGTGTTTGCTTTGTTAAATGAAACAACCTTCATCATTTTTATGGTTCACATAAAATATAATAAATTGCCTGAATATTGCTGAAAAATCTACTCAATTGTTCTATTTTGTATTTCTGCTCCATACTCAACAATTCAATTTGGTTGTTAACACTTTTCTATGAATGTGTATGTTTTTGTGTTTTCTCATTTTTCTCGTTTTTTTTTTCTATCTATGAAAATAAATAGTTTTACAAATGTCTTCATTTCAACAGAAATGAATCAAATTTCTTACATTGCCACACATCAAACCATAAATAAAATATCAGCATTTAAATGGGAAAAATCAAACAATTCAAAAAGGTTGTGAAGTTTTACGATCTCTGACATTTCAATGATTGATAAGAATACAAAAGCAATGATAACAAGTTGATGATGCTAAATTCGTTATGGTAAAGATCAGCAATTTTTTTTTACAAAAGCATAGCGTATATTTCTGGTTAAGTATTTGGTGAGTAGAAACTCTAAATACTAGAAATTAATAAAATTTTAAAGGTGTTCTAATACAATCCAATGCGTCACACAGTGGTCAAAAAAGGTGTTTTTTTTTTTTAAAGAGGGTGTACCTTTTAAACTAGGAAAAAATAAAAAACACAATTTTTTCAGATTCAGAAAGAAATAATGCCCTATAATCTTTAAAACAAAAATAAAAAGTCTACAGTTTTTATTAAAACAAAATCATCAAAACTGGTACTTTTTAAATTTTATAGACATAATTGTTAAATGATAAAACTTCTGATTTAATTCGAAAAAAAGATAACTTAAAAGCACTCAAAGACTAAACCATTAGTGTTGCATTATATTTTAACATGACGGTAACAAATAAATGCATTTCAGAATGTTCATGGGGCGCGTTTAGTAGTGCGAAAAGAAATCAATGAAAACAATTATATTAAGTTAATTTTTTGTATGTATATTATTCAATTAAACAATTATTATAGAATCTAGAGTAGGTTATTTTCAATACTCCTCATTGAGATTTATATGCATTAAAAAAAAAATGTTCAAAATTCGATGAGCTTTGATGAAAATTCTAATCATCAACAAACACAACTTTCACTGCATTATAAAGTTAAAAAAATGCTTTTTTTTTTTGGTTGATCTGATGAAATCAATACGAACAGCCGAAGACTTCGCTACTCGACGCTCACTCCAGCTTCAAGAAAGCACTCCCCCGATCGACGGTATATGCGCGCATTGGAAGCACATTTCCCACACTATGCGTACGGCTGCCGAAGAGGTGATTGACTATCACCAACCATGCCGAAACTAGTGGTACGACCAGGAGTTTCGCGACGCCACTGCAGAGAAAAACGCAGTTTACAAAGCTACCCTGCAGTCGGTTGTAACGCGTGCTGCTAAGGAGCGTTACAACGAGAATAGGAGGGAAGAGAGACGGAAAAAACAGAAGCGGAAAAGCGTAAGTGCGAGAAAATTGTGAACATGGTGACAGGAATGAGGTCCGAAAATTTTTCCAAAAAATAAGACCTGGGCCTCTTCCTGCAAGAATGAAAACGGGAATCTAGTGACAGTATCCAGAATACACTGATGATGTGGATAGAACATTTCTCTAAGCTTCTGAATGGCGACGACGACAACAATTCCGCTAGTAGAGATGATATCCCGGAAACCCAATTGTGGACGACAGCGTTGAAGTTCCGCTGCCCGACCATAGTGAAGACTTGAAAGCTAACTATAGCTCGGCTTAGAAACAACAAAGCTACAGGAGCCGATGGCTTACCTGCTGAGCTCTTCAAGAATGGAGGCGAAGCTCTATTTAAATACATTCATGAGCTTCTATGAATGATTCAAATGATTAGAACCTCAGTGTGCTCTGCCCATTCCACAAGAAAGGTGATCCAACCATTTGTGCCAACTACCGTGGGATAAGCCTTCTTATATAAGGTCCTTTAGAGCGTATTATGTGAAAGACTTAAGCCCATCGTAAACCAGCTGATTGGACCTTATTAGTGGGTCTTCAGACCTGGAAAATCCACCATAGACCAGATATTTACGATACGACAAGTCTTAGAGAAGACCCCAGAAAAACAAATCACACACACCATCTTCTTGTCGATTACAAAGCCGCCTTCTACACTCCAATAAGGAATTATCTATACTCAACCATTTCTTAATTTGGTATACCTGCAAAGCTTATCCGTCTTTGCAGAATGGCACTGATCAACACCAGCAGCACATTTAAAATCGGGAAAGACCTCACTCCTTCATTCGATACAAAACGAGGTTTCAGACAAGGTGATTCCTTATCGTGCGACTTTTTCAACAGTCCCAGCGTCTTGAAAACCACGTCACTGTGACAACATCTCCTTCGAGGTTGTTAAGGAATTCATCTACCTGGGATCCAGCGTAAACTCTTTCAATGATGTCAATATTGAGATAAAATGAAGGAAAACTTTTGCCAACAGATGTTACTTTGGGCTGAGTAGGCAATTGAGAAGCAGATCCCTTTCTCGACGAACAAAACTTACGCTCCATAAGTCACTAATTATGCCCGTCCTATTTTATGCAGCACAAATCTGGACGTTGAGCAGTTCTGATGAAAAGACTTTGGGAGCTTTCGAGAGAAAGATCCTTCGTAAGATCTTCAGTCCAATCTGCTTCAATGGCGAGTACAGAATTCGATGAACCCACGAGCTGCATGAGCTGTACGCTGACATCGACATAGTTAAGCGCTTTGTAAATCAGCGGATCTGCTGGCTGGGTCATGTTGAGCGAAATATTTGATTCGGTGCCCGGTGGTGATCAACGCAGAAGAGGACGTCCACATCTTCGTTGAAAGAATCAAGTGTTGGATAACCTGACTACGCTTGGTGTTTCCAACTGGCGCCAGCAAGCGCAAAACAGAGGCCAAAACTAGTGTTGTCATTCCCGGTTTCAGGTTATTCGAGAAACCGGGTTTGTGTTGATTTTTCGGTTTTATCGGTTTCGGTTTTTTTTTAATTGTGCATTTCGAATAACTCGATAAACCGCGTTTTTCTGGTCGGGTTATTCGACATTTTCGAATACTTAAAATTCTTAACTTTTCAATTTTTTTTTTGTCAATTTCCAGCGTATAAAATTATGTACAAAATAAAAGTTTATTTATAGAAAATCTTGGTGGTGGTAGCACTATTTTGTCTGTTAAACACATCTTCTAAAGTGCAACACTTAAACAGCTTCACTAACTATTTGCCCAACATCTAAAATAAGTGAAAGAGTATTTTCCGTTTCAATTTCAATTAAAACAAAACAAAGAAATAGATTGTCACCAAAGCATTTAAATTGAATTTTATTCCTCAAATATTATTTGAAACGTGAAACGAAATGTTAAGTTGTGTACTTATTTTTTTAATATTAATGGATTAATTTCTTTTTATTGTATGTTCCTTGCAAGTCCTTACTTTTTTCATACATATATGGATTTAAATTAATATTTTTATTTTTGTCTTACTGTACTAATAAATACGCTTTATAAAATCTTTATTTAAATGGACTATATATACACTAAGAGAAAAAAAATATTAAATTTTTCCAAAAACTTTTTTAATTTATCCAAAAATTTTTAAAATTTATTTAAATATTTTTTTAATTGCATAAAATTTATTAGGCACGAACTTTGTAAGCGCCAGATAAGTAAGTTAGTAAGATGAAATCAATATCTGATGCATTACATCAGTATTCGTTGGAATTCTGCTACATTTTTTGGAATGCATTAATCTAAGTTTTTTAAAATTCTTTTTTCTCGCTTCTACCGTCTCTTTGGAAATAAGTCCAACAGGAAGCATTGCAGTTTCTATGACCTATTGACGTGCAATAGAAGTTTGTGAAGTGTTACTGGCATATAGTACGAATTGTATTCATTCACAAAAAGCTCAGCAGTTTGAAAGGCATAATCACCAAACTTATCAGAGCTGTTAGTTTGCCCACAAGTAATAGCTTGTAAAATTATACAGAATCGTTCAACTAACTCTGGTAATAACAGCAACCATTTCAGGATTCTTGAGCATCCAACAAAAGTAAGTCATCACCTTCCATGATTTTCTTAACCCCTTTCTTCCATAGCAAAAACGTTCACCCTTCACTGAAGTCTTCAATATTGTCGGGAAACTTAAAGAAAATGTAATTTAAATTTTTTTTTTTATGTTTTTTGTTTTGTTTTTTTTTTTTTTTTGTTTTTGAGTTATTTAAACATAGTGATTTGACATCACTACTTTATAAGAGTCAGATTGTAATTAAAATTAAAATAGAAAAAATTTTTGATGATTTTTTTACTATAACCAGAGATCGCAAATAAACTAAACGATATCTGAACCGATCGCTCAGAGGGAGATAAAAAACCTTTATTTTTCATTCGTTTCTTTCGTGAAGGCTACCGAAACACGAAACTTTTCAGTGGAAGAGAGAACTCACGTAATTTTTATAATTTTCGCTAACGTGTCAGTATAGAAAACGAAACCAAATCAAACGTTTCATTAATGATCATTGGTATGCAAAAGGCATTGAACTCAAACTCCGTGGAAAGAGTCAGCATGCGAATGATGCTTGCCTCTTCTATCGCGTTGATTTCGAATCTGATGTCAGAATTTTAAAATTCAAGATGGCTGATAGGGTTGCCATCTAATTTTTTTTTATTTTTACGAATTCAATGCTGGGGCGAACATTAGGTAAAAATGGGTCGATGAATCAGAATCCGTTGTCAGAATTTCGAAATTGTGAAATCTTTAACCCTTTAGGGTTGCCACCTAAAAAATTTTGAAATTCTGACAACGGATTCAGCGAGCCATTTTTACCAAGTGTTCGCCCCAGCATCGAATTCGTAAAAATAAAAATAAAAATTAGGTGGCAACCCTATCAGCCATCTTGAATTTTAAAATTCTGACTTCAGATTCGAAATCAGCGACTCCCTAAAACTGTTGAATAATGTTTAAAACTCTTAAAAAGGCATATTTTTTTGTTGTTATCCGACGATCGTTTAACGAATCGTTGTTTCGGTTTCGTTTGTGTCTCTTCGTCGCTCAATCGTTTTGTTTTGTTAATGGTTTCGCTAGTGACCGAAACCGAAAAACAAAACAGACGTCCAATTGTTCTTTTGTTGTTTGAATCGTTTTTGGTTCGTTCGCTTGAAAGATCCGAAAGTAACAAAATAGAACGATTCGTTTTTGTTTATTTGCGTTCTCTGACTATAACCATTCAATCTGCAGTTAGAAAATTTCGAAGTTGATATTTTTCTTGACATTTAGATACATTCTGATATTTTAAGCTGTCCTTAAGAGCCTTAACGAAACTTCTATGACAATCATACCCTATATATCTCTTAATATATGTATATCACCATTATCGCTCATTTATACAAATTAAATTAGATGTGTCTTCACCAAATGCCAATACTGAGACCACACTATTTATTTAGTTATCCTCACATTTAGATTAAGCGATAAAAATTCCAAGCCATTACCGAGGAAGCCGCTCAAACTGATAAAACAGCAAAAAAGCCCATTAAAATCATTTGATTTTATGATAAGAATCCGAAGCTTACCAAATTGTAATTATTGGCCAAAGCCAACTTCCGTTCATAAACGGTAGCATATCAATGAGACACGTAGAAAGCATGGCACTTCCAGGCAAAAGCTTTAAGCAAGCTCTTATACTTTGGTGTATAAGTTATTTTCAACTTGTGCGCTCTTTCTAACTCTCGCTCGCAAATTCAACTCTCTTGCACAAACACACCCACGCATTGTTCTGCTTATAAAATATTAATATTTATTTACCTACACAAAAGGATACAAAGCTTGCTTAGCTGTCTAGCACTCAAAAGGTTGCAGACTGAATGAAGTAGCAGTAGGACTTGTTCACTTGTTCGATTCATTTTTATCTGTGCCACATCTACTGTTATTTCAACCAAATTTAATTATAATTTGGCATGTCCAATACCTACACTACTCCGAGCTTTGGTCGTATCCGGCTAAGCTTCGTTGCGTCTTCTATTCTCTGTCTGAGCTTTTATCAATTTAATACTTAAATTATTCAAGTCTTTATTGCAACGCAAATGTTTACGAAATTATTTTTTAATTAATTGCGCAGACAATTAGCGTCGAAAATAACTGCGTTTGTCTGTTTCTCTGAATGTCCTCGAGCTTTTTTCTTTCTGTTTGCTTTTAAAGTTATCTTTTTTTTTAATTTACTAAATGCGTTGCAAGGAATGTTATAACGTTTATTTTTGTACTCGGTATCAAATTCAGGTAAGAAAGCAGGGTTTGATGCATTCAGTTGATTATGTGAAGTTGCTGGCTTAACAGCGCAGGAATGCGTCCTTGTTATTTAAGAGCCATAATTCAATTTCAAGGTCATAAGACCTTGTTTACTAAAAATTTACCAAATTTTTTTTTTACGACAGGTAAATTTGACGGAACGTTAAGAAAAATTATAAGAGCTCATATGCCTGAGTGCTGGAATTTATCCTTTCCTGACGTATATTCGTTTGTGTGCCTTAGATGCCAATGTTATTAAGTCAAATATTCCGTCTCATTTCATTAATTTTTTTCGCCACTTTCAAGGTTCTTTTTTTAAGATAAAATAAAACATTTTCGTGATAACCTCCAGACAATCTCGAAAAACTATTTTATACTTGAGGAGGTGATAAGGAAGAAAGTCCAATTTGCCATAAAGTATATAATTTTCAACAAAAACTCTTTTCTTTGGAATTGTGTATTATAAACACAAGATTAAGTACTTAAATCTATCTCCCCAAATTTTTGTCCGAATAATTCGTGTTAATTAAATAATCACGTTACTTTAATGACGCAAATGTTAAAATATAGGATGCGGTAGGGTAAAGCGTTTCACCTGTAAAATTTTGACAGCGCGTTTACATATAACCAATAGTCATACCGTCACGTGTTGCTTTCATTGCTGCACAGTTTTTTATGATACAGCGAAGCGTTCAGACGTACATTGTTTTGCTCTTCCAAAACAGTGGTAAAAATTTGTTTCCAAAAGTTTTTTGATCGAGAGAATTTATCGTATTTTATGCCAACTACTCAACACAAATTCAAGGTATATATAGTAGTCGTGTAGGTTTAATGTTGTTCTTAAAAAAATATGAAATTTTTGTGAAATATCTATAGAGTGGTTGTGTGATGCCAGCCGTGCATGAAATTTCACCCGACAAACGCCGTTTTAATGCGTATTTAGTGTTTTTAGAATTAGACTCTGACCTCGATATAAGCGATGATTAATAAATTTGGATTCGATGACTTTTATTCAGTGTTTTAGTTTCTTGCTGACTTAGGATCCTGTCCGAGGCCATTAAACCGATTTATGTTGATGTTTATACATGAAAACGCAAATATGCTTTTGGTGAAACGATTTAAGCCAAAAGATATAAAAAAACGAGCGAACACAAATGATCGAGATCTAGACCTACAAGTTTTATGCCGACTCCGAACGGCTTATATTAAAAACATTCAGTAAGTCCCTGTTACGCTGTGTTGAATTATTCTCAATTTTTGTTTGGCTTTACCTTTCCAACTTTAAATTTTTCCTCACTTTTTTCTGCCGGTATTCTCGCATATACTCTGCTCTGGATTTACCCTTCTCTGTAAATCACAAAATTATTATAATCAAATTAGATTGATATATATTTGAAATAAATAAGGTTATTATTTTTCTTTTACATGAAAGCGACACAGGTTTGTGTCTAAACTAAATAGTAGCATGCGCTTTAGTTAAATATAATTGAAGGGAAATTGTGGCTTCGTTCAGTTTACTGTAATTTAAAACTGATATCAATTTGGTTTGTGTTTAAAACACATGTTTGTGGTTTGTGTAGCAGCTCTTCGAGCCTAAAAGGCACTCTGTGAACAATGTTGGAAGCTCTTCAATTATTTGTGTGATAAATTAAATGGCACGAGCTTCCCAGACTTCCTGTTACGGATTTCCGTCGCATTTCACGACATCACTAATATCCTTAGAAAGTTAATGTTTAATTAGAAAAGGACTATTCTACTTATCAAAACAAGTGAAAAAAATACTGAGGAAAATTTTCTACATATAAGCGAAGACAATTAATTTGGGTTATAGAATTGGATAATTATGTGTAGTGCAAATATCTGCCACATAGCTGTAATGTCGCTTCAACGTCGGCAGTGTCACCTTCTATTTGTATTTATTCAATGTTGTGGCTTCGTTCAGTTTACTGTGATTTAAAACAGATATCAATGTGGTTTGTGTTTAAAACACATGTTTGTGGTTTGTGTGGCAGCTATTCGAGCCTAAAAGGCACTCTGTGAACAATGTTGGAAGTTCTGCAATTAATTGTGTGATAAATTAAGTGGCGCTTGCTTCCCCGACTTCCTGTTACGGATATCCGTTGCGTTTTACGACATAGCTCCCACATGCTGGAAACCGATCACTAAGATATTACATATCAAAAGTTATGATTTTTGGGGTTGCTGTGAGCCTACAAAAAAGAAGCGAAACGCTTCACCCCACCACACCCTATGTACTACGAGGTCTGCCTTTTAAGTCTTGCTCCTAGCAATGAAAAAAACAATGGTTTATCAGTGAAAATGCTTTTATTGATTTTTAAAGTATTCTCATCTTAAAGTAAGTAAAGATGATCAATACACTTTTACACATTCGGTTCAAACGAAGCTTTCCAAAACAGTTTAACCACTCTGAAGTTGGTACCTGTGAAACGGCCTCAACGGTCTGTTCGGTCGTAAAAAAAAGCTTGCCATACATTTTTTTCTTAATGTAAGGAAACAAGAAGAAGTCAATGGGTGCCATGTCGAAATTTTAAGGTGAATGACCATCAATTCCACGTTTTAAGTACTCGAAAACTCTTTTGTTTAGTTTCGAATTGTCGTGATGCAGGATGATCTCGTGTAGCATTTCAAATTGACCGTTTTACGTATCTTAAGTGGTACCGTAGCCAAATTACCAATTTTTTGGAATAAACAGTTGACCATTTGCTTCGATGTGCTCCATCTTCGATCCACGTTTGTCGAGTTTTGCTCACTTTAAAAAGTTCAAACAGTGGATTGCTGCTTTATTTCGAGCTGATAAGTATAGATCTATTATTCGTCATCTGTCGTTATGTAGAAGTCGTATTTTGAATCACTCCCACTTTATTTTTTCAGCGATTCCTTGCATCAATCGACACGAGCCTTGTTTTAACACGTTAACTGCCATGAGGCACATACGGTGTGCCTCAATAAAATGTCCACGTAGGCTCTGAGGCACAGCGTATGTGCCTCAGTATTTGATTATACATTATAGGTCATGGTTTAAAGTTAGTACCTCGAAATACAAATCTGTAAACGTAGTTCAATTCCGCATGGCCTGGCATACCTAAACCTATCTTTAGCGCATCATTTTTATACCCCCACGATTAAAAAATCCTTTTTCCTGGGTTTTTAATTTTAAAAACATTAATTTTGTCACTCCGTTTGTAACGCCCATAAGGAAGCTTGGTAGGTATAGAAAGGTTTATATATTCTTGATCAGCATCATCAACCGAGTCGATTTTGCCATGTCCATCTGTCCGCCATCCACAGTAAACGTACAGTAAACGTATACATTAGGCCGTGAGGTACATATGTTGTGCCTCAATAAAATATTTCAAAATTTCACTGAAATATAAGAAAAAAAAAATTTTCTGATATTTTGTTCGGATTTTCTGATACCAAAATACACTAGATCTGTAAAAAAACAATTAGCCCGGAGAACCTGATATTTTTTTTTGTATGGTGGCAGTTAAAGTGTTAAGCAACCGTCAAATTATAAGTTATCTAACAGGGACAAATCTTACTGACGCCTTTTACTGACGTCTTGGAGAGAAGGGAAATCACGCTCGAACTCATTGGACCGGCGTTTTACAGTCGCTGAATGTGGTGCCACATCACCAAAAATCGATCGATACATTCTTTTCTTGTCAACCTTTGACAAAATCGAAAAAAAAACAAATCAGCCGAAAATGTTCTCGTGTTTATTCCATTTTTTTGCTGAAATACAATTTTTAAAACACTGACAACAACATAATAAGCGTACATACATCAAAACATTGTGAGTACGTTTATATTAGAAAATATAAAATTTTCAAATGGAACTATCAAAATTCATCTGGCAATGCTTAGTGTTGCCGAGGATTAAGACTTAAAAGGCAGCCTTCGTAGAAGAAAACAGATATCCGAACAAATTCTAATGCATGTTTAACCCTATGACGACCGCTCCTGAACCGCTGGAAAATTCGTTAATCCCACTACGGATTCGTATTAAGCGACTCCATATTACTAAACAAAAGTGTCGCAAAAAAAAATTTTTTTTTGCCTGCAAAAGTGTGAAAAATCATGGGACCTATATGTCCCAATGGTCGTCAACGGTAAAAATGTATACCACTATTTTCTCTCGTTGACAGTATGCGCACGAAAAGTTTGAGGTTGAATTTTGATTTACTTTATGAGAACTCGTTGTTTTTAATCTGTTTTGAAATTTAACCAATGAAAGTTAATAAAATAACTTTTGTAATGATGGTACTTTGACCTCTATATGACTATTGGTTTAGGAGATATTCTCAAAATATTTAAAAAGATTGTTAAAAAACCCCAAAAATTTTATCAAATATCTGGTCTTCTATATTTGCTACGACGTAATGTTTGATATCCAATGAAATGTTGAAAAATAACCTTTCGAATGGTGGTACTTTGACCTCTTTACGACTATTCAAAATATCACAAAATAGGTTAAATTTTCCAAAAAATCGGATCTTTCATTTGATGTAAAACAAAACTCCGTAACAAAAAAATTGTTGGGATTTTTTTAACGAATTTTTGACCTATTTTGGAAATATCTTTTGGACCAATTTGGACCAATAGTAGAGTGGCCAAAGTACCATCATTAGAAAGAAAATTACACTTTTGATTTTGTGTTTTTATTTCAGTATTACTACGAACACGATCGCAATCAAAGACCAAATTGTACTTGCATCTTTTCTGCGATCGCTTTGATTTGAGTGTGCACAATCAGTTGCGGATCTAGGATTCACCAGAGGGGGGAAGGACTGAGCTAACATTTTTATAGTCCAACGGGGAGGCTGAAACGGCTTTTAGCGCTTTTTCAATTTTTTTTCCCACACTCAAATGACTACTCAAATGACCAATACGGTCACCAACCGCCAAGTTGTAAGATATTTAAACTTGCGGATATCACTTCCCTGTCCGATAGTTCTGCAAAAGTGAAACAGCATGTAAGGATGTATTTTCTGCTCAAAACAACACAAGGGCCATCGAAAAAACACTATTTGTGCATTTTGCAAAAAACCATTTTGCTTCACCAATGATCGAAGCAACTTCAAATTTCATCATAAGGAAATTGAAAATTCAATGCATTGATCAAAAATGCAAACAAATTTATTTTTATTTCAAATATATCAACTTTTCAACAAAAGTAAATATGTCTTGCATTTTTACCGTTGACGATCAATGGGACATATATCTGTAGGTCCCATCAGATTTGGTGGTCGCGTGGATAGCCCAAGTGGACTATCTTTTTTTGCTATGTTTTGTTAAAAATTGGAAGGTTGCCCGCAACTATCCCAAAAATTTTTTACCTATATCTCCTCTTACCCCGAAAATATTGCAACAAGAAGGGGGAGAAAAAGTAAAGATTTTTCGACTTTGGGGTGGTCTGGTAGACAAAGGGGTGGTCTGGTAGACAAAGGGATGAATCTACCCTTAAAAATTAAATATTTTCTGGAAGCCACATTCATTCCCTGTTGAATAATACCTTGTAAAGAAAAATCGTTTGCATAGTTTTTCCAGGAAAAATTCGAAAGTAAACGGGTCACCGGTGTCCCAATGGTCGTCAAAGGGTTAAGAAGAGTACTAGTAATTTTATTTGTTTAAACCAGATAATGTCGTTACAAATGTGAAGTTGCGAATCTAAAAGTCATTACTTTTTAGGAGAATATGCCACATTGGATAGTTTCAACAGAAGAAAATATTAAAAATGTGCATATTGTATAGTAAGGAGTTGCAAGCTTGCAAATTTGGCACATCAATTTGGCAATTTTTTCAATTTTCGCAGCACACAATTGTAACGACGATATATAAAATATAATAAAACCTCCTCAAACTCTTTCCTCCAAGGAAAACAAGGGCTTAAACAGTTTTATAAAATCTTTTTTTTTAAGTTTTTATTTTCTTCGCCTAGAACAATCGCCGTTTGCTAGGACCTTATTTAATCTAATAAGTAAATTGTGGCTCTAGAGTCAGATCGATATTATTCTTATCTGATCTTTGTTCTGAGCACAGTTTTTTATGAGTGACAGTCATTTGCAGTAAGCAACTTTTCTACTTTCAGTAAAATGGAAAAAAAATGTATAAGAAGTTTTGATAAAGCAGTGTTTTTTATTGGGAAAAAGACTGTAGAAGCAAGGGAATGGATTTACAAACCTTCGGGTAAATCTGATTCACCAAAGTAAATCATAATTTATTGTTAGTTGAATTCAATATGGTTACTCAAAATCATGTCAATCAAAAGAACACAGCACACGAAATTTCAAAATACCCGTTACTTTTTGAACTTTTGAACCCACCTCTTATTTTTGTTTTAACCATTGGGTGTATATTGATTTTAAAAAAATTATCACTTCGAATTTTCAGTTTTCTCGACATATTTTAAGCCTTTTGTATATTTATTTTAGGTTTCAAACAATTGTCTGCTCTTTTGTTTGTTTATTCTATATTTTTTCTTTGCAAGTGCAAATTTTTTTTCTGTGCACTATAGTCAGCTTTATTTCGCTTTATTCTTGCTCCTATATTATTTGTTAATATATTTTCTTATCTCTTTTAGCTATCTTAGTTATTGCGCTACTTATGCTACGTTTCTATTTATTTCATTTCTTAGTTTTTTCCTCTTCTACTTCACTATTTCTGCACATTCCGCACGTGAAGGTAATTAATTATGCGTTACTCATACGCCATGTGTTGCTTTCTATGTTTAATTTATTCGTAGCAATTTTGACATTCATAACTTTTCCAATTGGCAATTTTGAAGCTTCTATGCTGCAGCCACTAAAACTATTTCCCCCTCTCTCACTCGCTCTTTTTCTTTCTCACTCTATCTCTCTCTCTTTCACTTGCTATCTCAAACACTAACTTTCTCGATAGCTCAATAGTTTTCTATTGCTATCTCTTTTGCTGTTCCTTTGAAATATTGCTATTTCCTCGCTGTGCAAATATCATTTCCGCATCCGTATGATGCTACTGGCAATTCTGGCGTTTCCCACGTCACATCGTTGAACGTTGATTGACTACGCGCGACATTGCAGCAGATCGGATATTAATTTAAAGCGCGTGATAAATGCTGTTCGTCGTTTGCTGCTGAGTAGCTGGGTAGTAGCTGCATGAACGGACGACTCTAGCAGCCTAGCAATTCCAGGTTGCACTGCAAACATAGTCACTATTTCCGACTTTAAATATATTTTGTGTTCTACCATTTTTAAGAGCTTAGTTTTTGTTTTTTTTTTGCTGCATGTGCAATGAATTTTGTTTTTGCTCTAGAAATGTGTTGGGCATGTGTTGGGAAGCAGGTTTTTTAACTTGTGTTCTTGTTTGTTTGTTTGTTCGTTTGTTTGTTTTTGTAATTTTGCCATAACCTAATCGATGACGGATATTAATTTTTCCTATTTTGCTGCACATCTTATGTTTTAACGGAACTTTGTTGGCATTTTTAGCGGAAATAGCTTTTAGCAGGAAATACTATTAATACATGACATTTTTTAAGCTCGCAAATTCTTGTAACAAGCAAATTGTCAGAGAGTGTAATATTTTATTTATTTTATATATGTAGATAAACTTAAAGCTGGGCACTAACAACTATGGTCTTCAGCCCAAGATGTTTACAAGTATTGGTCCATATAAAATTACATTATATTGTTTTACAGATAGTAGTTAAATTGAATTGAATTAGATACCAGAGACTTTTAGTAAATTAATTGTTTTTGAAGTGAAAACTTCTTTGGACGCGTTGAGCACTCTTTGGTAGAGGGTAAATCAATAAATTCGTTAACAGCGTCACGCTGTTGCTAACATAGGAAAGGGTGACTATAAATCAATTAACAATTAAAACAAAAATAATACTGTGAGCATGCCTTTGTTTTTCCCTTTGAACTTGCCCCATGGGGTCGAATTGTAGCATCCGTGAGCGAACAAGCAGTCGAATCGAATAAAATTCCGTCTCGATTATTTTTTGGTATGACTGCATTCGATCGAACACAAATCGAAATTTATTTCGATTGATATCGAAAAACTGCCATTTGACAGATAAAAACAAAAACAATAAATCTTTAAACATATATAACAATTGTAATTGCTTTTTTCTGTTGTGATTATTTAGCAAAAACAAAAAATACTTCCATTTATTTACTTTTATTTGACTTCCTCAGACTCGGAAGAGGAGGAAAATATACTGAATGAAAGTTTAATGAGGAGAAAACTAAGGGATAGTAGTGATCCATTGTCATTGTCACAAACAGCGTAAGTCTAGAAAAAGTATTGACTGTAACAAAACCTAATATTTATTGTATTTCAGATTTGTTAAACGTTAAATTTTTTGCCATGTCTGGGTGGCTAGCCATAAATTCACCCATTTCGACCTTTTGCACGGCATTTATTTTATTCACATTAGTCCTGTAAATAAAAAATGTAATTAATTATAATAGTTATATATTAAACTTTTCTTACATTTGGGTTCCCACCGCTTGGGTTCACTGAAAAATCGCAGATTTTAGCAGTTGGATCATATACAATCTGTTCGGTTTGGATCCAAACTTATAAAAAAATTGTTCTTTTAACAGCAAAGGGTGACTATTAAGCAATGAAAACAAAAGTAATCCTGCGAGCATGCCTTTGATTTTCCCTTTGATCTTGCCGCAAAATTGATGAGTGACGCGGACATCAACTTGAGATAACACGCTGTTGCTAACAGGAGTGTTTGTGCTTTTTTGTGTGTGAGATATACATACATACATATTAGAACTTCTGCGCTATGGCGGACAGGTATTCTTGCTTTTATGTGTTTTGTAACTTTTCTAACAATTTGTTGGAAAATACAAAAATACAATGCTCATGGAAACAAATCAAATATTCGCTTTAATTTTTGAAGTGAAAACATCTTTAGGCGTTTGTCTTCTTTAAAGAAAACTTTAAAATACAACAGTTAGTTCTAAATTTTTAAATTATTTTAGAAGCTATGAAATTATAATTTTAATTACTAAAATTAATTTCAAGATTCAAAAACAAAACCACTGCTATCTCATGGCTTTAATTTTTCATTTCTGGCAGCAGTCCTTATGACTGCCTATGTTTTTTTAATGTTATCAGAGTTAACATTGGATATTAGTTCTGGAAGTATAATATTTCAGTATAAATTATTTTGGATACTATTGATGAAGATGCAGCTATGGATAATGTGTTCTATTGTGAGAGGTCGACTTTCCATGATGTGCTGTTTTGTTAGCAATGTGTGTCCCATTCGTAGTCGAATATATTTTTGTAAGTGTAATCTGGATATGTTTAAGGGTATCTCGGGGGCTTTCCGGTTGGGTTTGTCTGTTTGTTATTGGGCATAGCTGAGATTGTTACAGTCAGAGTACAATTTTTTTAATTTTTCTCAGCATGTCGTTTTTGTTGAAGGTGTTCTGTTTGTGTATCGGCTCTGTTGCTGCAAATTTGGCTGCTTCGTCTGCAATAAGATTGCGTTCGATGCCGACATGTCCAGGAATCCACATAATCTTTATTTTGTTGGGATGTTGAATAAGAGTGTTTCTAATTTTCGTTGCAATGTACAATGTTTTGCACAGCTTGTATTGCTGAGAGAGAGTCCGAACAGATAATATATTTGCCTCAAGTGGATTTACACTTTGGCACTGCAAAAAGAAGTGCTTCTGATTCAGCTGTAAACATGGAACAATTATGATTCGTATGGGCAAGTCTTTTAACTGCAAGCGACGAATTAATTACTGTAATAATATTTGTATCTGTTTTCAACCCGTCAGTAAAATTTATCCTCCAGTTATTGTTGGTATAATTTTGAATTGCATCACTATAAATTCTATTGTAGCTCTCAGCAAGGGTGCTTTTTTTCGACCAAAAAAAAACAAAATCGTTAATAAAACACCTATTGTCAAGTTTACAAAGAGGTTTGGATAGAAAATAAGGCGTATGTGTTTTCGTTTCAAATCAAATGATATGGGCATATGATAGAATGCGAGAAATAGTAGAAGGTATGCGAGGTGATCTCTTTGATATTTTCCGATGTTTTGTACTAAGTGTTTCTCAGTGGGTAGCAGGATTTTGGTAATAAGTTTCTATGTTTAAAATTCTACACGATGATCTAGAGTTGGTAGTCCAGACTCGGTTAGTATATTAGTCAGTGGTGTAGTCCCGAAAGCCCCAATAGATAGCCTGGCTGCTGCATTCTTTTAATCATATATAAACAATATAAATATCTTGCATAAAAACGTCTGAGGAAATATTTATAAAATCCCATCATGAGGCAAACCTAAAATTATGCTGCATTTTACTAACAAAATTCTCGGGGAAACAACGTCTTGATATAAAAAAGTTTAAAGTTTTGATAGTTGGTTCAAATATAGACAATAGACAGTGAGTTTCAGTTCTGTTATTTGTTTATGGTTTCTAAATATACCAACCCCACTATTGCAATGCCTAAAAAATTTTTTATATACAAATTATAATTTCTAATACCATCTGTTCTATATTCAAATTTCTGTGCCCCATTCTAAACACACAACTGATTTGTATGGGAGATGCTACACCCTCTTTATCATTTTCCGCAATTCAATTGATAATATAATAATTATTCCACAAAAATTAACTTGGCGAAAGGTGGGTGCATATAGCTCAAAATTATACAGCTCATAAGCTAAATTATACAAAAATGTAGGATGCATTTAAAAATGCAAAACCTTTTTTCAAAATCTATGATGTTTTTCTCAACGATTTTCTAAGTAAACGGTGGCTCTAAATCGAGTTTGGTCCAACATGTACATTCCGATTGCATCGAAGATGCCACCCTATTAGTTGAAAAAAAAGAAAACTTGAGTTGTTCAGCTGTTTAGTATTTTATTTTTATTTATTTTTTTTTTTGCTAGAAATCATGCAACATCTTGAAATTTATAGACCAAACGGAGCATTTCACCACATTTTACTATATTTCTACCGTAACAAAACAAAACTAAGAGAAGCTTGAAGAAAGTTGCATGAAACTTATCGTAACAATACTCGAAATAACAATAGTGCCCACGATGTGCCCACAATAGTGTTCACGAAATTGCGTGCTAGAGAATTTGACTCTAACAACGCTTACCAGTCAAAGAGGACAGCTGTGGTTGATAACGATGATATGTATAAGTAAAATGATCTGCTGGATTCGAATGGTAGGATTCGAATTCGAAAGAAATGTTTATGCACACTTTTCCAGGAACATTATGAATGCTCCATGACTAAAGCGTAGTTTATTCTATATAGGATATATATTCATATGTCAAGATAACTTTCTAAAAATTACCTTAAATATAATTCAATTATATCTCAATCCAGCTAACCAAATACTCGTACGTTGCCTCTACTACAACAGAGATATAATTGGAACAACAAAAAAAGAAAGAAAACAACTTTACATCCGACTCAAACAATTATTTCGTTTTCATGTTGAAAATCATTGAACCGAATGCTACATAAATGAAAATGAAATTCAAAAGATTATTAATAATATACAAACATTTGAAGTATCAATAAAATCAGACACACTGACACAAATATACATGTATGTGTTTTAGTGTTTCCACACACTGCACAAGCTCGCTAACACACACACACACACACACACACACACACCACACACATAAACTCATACAAAGGTAATACAAATAAAAATAGCTACCAACAAATGATAAATTTAAGTGCAGAGCAAACGAATTTGTTTCAATGCAAGATTTTCTGCCAAAGTGTGCATGCAAAGCTTTCTGTGCGTTGAGTGCAGTTATATTTATGTAAGAGTATATTTGTGTGTGTGTGTGTTCATGTAACCATAAGACTGTATTAGTATTCTCTGTATTTACAACATGTTTTCTGTCAGTACTTTTGTGCATTTGTTTTGTTTTTTTCTTGCTTGTAGAATTGTGCACTACGTTTATTTAACTAGCTACATTTTACTAAAGTTATAAATTAAATTGTGAACATTTATATTTGTGTTGGCAACACCGTCAACAGCTTTTCTTTTACGTTGTATGTGTGTAAGTGATTTTCTTTCCAAGCTACTGCTCATGCTTCTAGAATATTTTAGTTTTTACTATACATAAAATCGAAGTAAAAATTACTGGTAACGGAAAGGTAAACGAAATAGAATAAAAACATAACAAAAAAGTAAAAAGTAAACAGAAAAAGTAAAAAGTAAAAAGTAAAAAAAAAGTAAAAAGTAAAAAGTAAAAAGAAAAAGTAAAAAATAAAAAGTAAAAAGTAAAAAGTAAAAAGTAAAAAGTGAAAAGTAAAAAGTAAAAAGTAAAAAAGAAAAAGTAAAAAGTAAAAAGTAAAAAGTAAAAAGTAAAAAGTAAAAAGTAAAAAGTAAAAAGTAAAAAGTAAAAAGTAAAAATAAAAAAGTAAAAAGTAAAAAGTAAAAAGTAAAAAGTAAAAAGTAAAAAGTAAAAAGTAAAAAGTAAAAAGTAAAAAGTAAAAAGTAAAACGTAGAGTAAAAAGTAAAAAGTAAAACGTAAACACTAAAAATTAAAAAGTATAAAGTATAACGTATAAAGTATAAAGTATAAAGTATAAAGTATAAAGTATAAAGTATAAAGTATAAAGTATAAAGTATAAAGTATAAAGTATAAAGTATAAAGTATAAAGTATAAAGTATAAAGTATAAAGTATAAAGTATAAAGTATAAAGTATAAAGTATAAAGTATAAAGTATAAAGTATAAAGTATAAAGTATAAAGTATAAAGTATAAAGTATAAAGTATAAAGTATAAAGTATAAAGTATAAAGTATAAAGTATAAAGTATAAAGTATAAAGTATAAAGTATAAAGTATAAAGTATAAAGTATAAAGTATAAAGTATAAAGTATAAAGTATAAAGTATAAAGTATAAAGTATAAAGTATAAAGTATAAAGTATAAAGTATAAAGTATAAAGTATAAAGTATAAAGTATAAAGTATAAAGTATAAAGTATAAAGTATAAAGTATAAAGTATAAAGTATAAAGTATAAAGTATAAAGTATAAAGTATAAAGTATAAAGTATAAAGTATAAAGTATAAAGTATAAAGTATAAAGTATAAAGTATAAAGTATAAAGTATAAAGTATAAAGTATAAAGTATAAAGTATAAAGTATAAAGTATAAAGTATAAAGTATAAAGTATAAAGTATAAAGTATAAAGTATAAAGTATAAAGTATAAAGTATAAAGTATAAAGTATAAAGTATAAAGTATAAAGCATAAAGTATAAAGTATAAAGTATAAAGTATAAAGTATAAAGTATAAAGTATAAAGTATAAAGTATAAAGTATAAAGTATAAAGTATAAAGTATAAAGTATAAAGTATAAAGTATAAAGTATAAAGTATAAAGTATAAAGTATAAAGTATAAAGTATAAAGTATAAAGTATAAAGTATAAAGTATAAAGTATAAAGTATAAAGTATAAAGTATAAAGTATAAAGTATAAAGTATAAAGTATAAAGTATAAAGTATAAAGTATAAAGTATAAATTATAAAGTTTTTTGTTTTTTTTTTTTTTTTTTTTTTTTTTTATTAAATTTCATTTTTCATAATACATTCACAATAAGATAAGTATCTGCGAAGCCGTAGCTTGTCTGCAGATGATTATGATTCTATTCTATATCCAATAATAAGTGATCGAAGTTGTGATATTTAATTGTATACATATTTCAAAGTTACAAGATTTAAATTTAAAATTACGAGTAGAATTACAATAATTTAATTATTCGAATTTAAGAAGAAGGCTTTTAATTGCTTTTTTCTTTTTTTAAAATTAACAATACTGGCTATTTCACAAGGTAATTCGTTTATTATTGTAGGAACAGTGTATTTAAGTTTGCGTCTACCGTAGTTATTGTAATTTCTGGGAGTCTGTAGCATTCCTTGAGCACGACGTCTGGTGTTGAATCGATGTTGTATTGGTTGAGAAAATCGGTTGTCATCAAAGTACTCAACTATGGTGGTCATCTTAAATATATCCTCGACTTGAAGAGTTTTAAAACTTGCGTCATTCCCTCGTTGACTGCTATTTTTTATGTGCTTAAGAGCTGCATTTTGAAGCTTTTGTATTTTTTGGATGTGTGTTTTAGCTGCGCTACCCCAAGCAAGTATTCCATACCGTATCCTCGACTCCATCAAAGCATAATATACTTGTTTTAATACGTCTTCAGAAGTGTGGTACTTCAAATGCGAAATGGCAAATAAAGCTTTCTTGAGGTTCATTCGTAATTTGTCAATGTGTTTATCCCAGAGAAAGTGACAGTCTATTACTACACCAAGATATTTATAGTTGTCAACTAGCTCAATGCGCTCCTTCGAAGTGTTGGGGCAAGCATCATTTTCCAAGTAAATGCGTTGTTCTGTTGGCTTAAAGTGTGGACTTCGAATGTGCATCATTTTTGTTTTGGAAGCGTTGATCACTAAACCATTATCGTGACACCATCTCACAGCCGCATTAAATTCTTCTTGCATAATCCTTACTGCAGTATCTAGCGAATTATGTCGGACAACAATAGCCGTATCATCAGCAAAGGCGAATGGAATGCTTTGTTTGAAAACTCGCAGAAGTTCGTTGGTATATAAGATGAACAGAACTGGTCCCAATTTTGATCCCTGTGGAACTCCAAGTTTCATTAACTTTTTCTCGCTAAGAATATCTCTAATCTTAACACAAAATGTTCTATTTTGCAGGTAGTCAGTCAACCAATCAGCCATTGTGCCACGTATCCCAACTCTTTGTAGTGCTTCTATAAGATTAGAGTGGTTCAATGTATCGAACGCCTTACTGAAATCCATGAACAGTACTAATACGTGGTGCCCTTTATCCAAGCTTTCATTGACACAATTTGCAAATTCACCAAGTAACTTTCCCGTATTTTTGTTTTTCTGAAAACCATACTGACTCTTATGTATCAGTGAGTGTTTTTCAATAAAACTTTGTAGCCTGTTGGTAATTACGCCTTCCAAGCACTTTTCAACTACTGGAAGAATCGATATTGGTCTATAATTGCTCAGCTGATTTTTTACTCCACCTTTATAAATTGGTCTTACAATTGCTGTTTTCAGGGTTGAAGGAATAGTCGATTGCGAAAGGCTCAAATTTATGAATTTACATAATATTGGAACAAAAATATCGGAATGGTTTTTTATATCAATTGATCTGATGCCATCTATTCCAGGCGCCTTATCTTCTCCAAGAGCTTTTACAATATTTTGTATCTCAGTTATGTTTGTTGGGTAAGCAAATATTGAGTTTGCCACTGTTACATTCAAATTGTATGACGTTACTGCATTGCATTTATGAATTATATTCTCCGTCTGGGCAGAGAAATACCCTGCAAGTTCATTAGCAAGTGACGCCATCTCTATATTGAAGTTTTTTTCCATTGTATCGTCGATATTTGCTCTCTTTCTTCCTAGAATTTCATTGATCAGTCCCCATGTTTTCCGCGGATCAGTTTTAAATTGCATAAATTTATTTTTGTAGTAATTTGACTTTTGTATTGCTATGCTTTTATTGATTTTGTTACGTAAACTTTTATACTCTATTTCATAAGTTATATTTCTAATATTATTTTTCCACCTTCTGTAGAGTATATCTCTTTGTTTACATTCAGCTATAAGATTTGGCGTTATCCAAGGGCTATTCTGTCTTTTTTTACTAGTTTTTCGCACCAATGTTGCTTTTTTGTAAATGTTTTCCAATTTGCACAACACTTTATTGTACATCCTCTTAGCATCTTCTTCTTCTAGCACGGCTCCCCAATCTTCTTCACGAATAAGCTGGCTTACTTTTGTATTACACACATAAGTTGTAATAGGGTTTTGGTTATGAGTTGTTTCTTCAAAATTCTCGTAATACATGATTGGATAATGATCGGTGATATCGCTTTCGATTACTGCTGTATTCATTTCTCTGTCCACTCTGCTAACAAGAGCGTGATCAATCAATGACTTGGTACCTTTTTTAGGGTCTACTCTTGTGTTTTCAGTAATGACATTCATTAATCCCTTTGATGCTAACATTTCAGTGTAGTCTTTAACATTACTCGAGTTATGATCATTTAAATTAATGTTTATATCTCCCATTACTATAAGATTTTCGTTTTTTTTTATTTCCCCGACTTGTTTCCCAAATTCTTCACAAAACTCAGCTTTGCTGAAACCAGGTGGTCTATAAATTCCAATAACCGATGTTGTTTTGTTACCTTCCAAATACTGAATTTGAATATTTTCAAACGATACTGTTGGCGTATATATAACTTTGTGACACAAATAACTTCGTATAAATATCATAATTCCACCACCTCTTCTATTGTCTCGATTAAGAACTTCTTGTTCAAAACCCTCGAGTTGGTAAAATTTGTTTTCTTCATCAGATATATTTGTTTCTACCAGAATTATTATTTTTAATTCTTTTATAAAATGGTTTACATTTAAACAGAAAGTATTCCAATGTAAACGCAGTGATCTTATATTAAAACATAAAAAGCAAGAATTATAATTTTTCCAATTCTTTAAATCAATGCCATTAAAACCATGCAATACCCTACAATTCAGTTTGACTATAAGTTCGTTTTTTTCGCTTGTGCACTCCATTTCTATATACTTTCTTCATTTTCTATTTGTTCTGCTTAAAGACAACTGCAATTATTGTTCTCTTTTTATATTGTTTACGTCTTGTTCAGTGTTAATAATTATGGATTGCGCGTTTTCGTTTCTCCGAGCTAATATTCTTCCCGAACTCTCCCACACATATTTCCAGTTTTCTTGCTTTGCTTTTTCTTTTGCCAGCCACAGTATATGCTTATTATTTTTAGTGAGCTGATTGTTAACATAAATTGTAGCATCATGCTCAGCTGTCATCAAATTAATATTAGTTTCGTTTGTGTTTCTTCTGACTGCACTGAGTTTAATTGGACGTGTGGCGCGCGCTTGTTTCATAAATTGTGTTTTGCACCTATATGACGTAAACTTAACAATTATATTAGATTTTTCGGGGTGTTTTATGTTTGTTCTGTAAATATCAGTTATATCAATGTCATTGATTTCATTGTTTATTGTTTTTCCAATTCCCTTCACTATCTCTACCAAATTTTCTTGTGGAGTTGGTGGAATGTTTTTTATATCGATATTATTATTAAGCATTTGTTGTTCCATGGTGTTAATTTGTGATTGCATACTTTCTATAATAATGTCTTTTTTTTTATTTGTTTCTTTTAGTTCATTAATTTCTTTGGTGAAACTTTCAATGAGATTATTGTTTTTAATCATATTTGTATTTATATCGTCGTACTTACTGCCCAGGAATTCACAGCTCGCTGATATCTCTTTTAGCTCGTTTCTAATTTGCCGAATCTCAGCTAACACAGCTTGGTTGTCATTGCCGTTGCTGCTAGGTGCCGCATTGTTGGTTTCGGGGCTGTTTATCGGTCTTATCCGCTTTGCAGCTTGCAAGTCTGGTGTTTGCGATCGATTTGCTTCTGGCTTGCCACTGCTTTGTCCATCAGTTATATTTCTACAGAACTGACATCTCCAAGATTCTTTCTTCACGCCCATGGTCCTCCATGTTCTTTCTGTGACCGTTGTGCATTGGAAATGCAGTCCACGCTTGCAAAACGAACACCCAACGAAATCGCCTTCAACTGGGAGAGACTCCCCGCAAGAAGCACAGACGGGCATTTTTGGTATATGCTTTCCGTTAATTATAAGACAATGAATTCTATGCAATGTGCTCTTATGTAATAATTAAAAAAAAAAACAAAAAAAAACTACAATAGAATAAATGAATTGTTTACTTTCTTGTTTTTATTTTAATTCTTAGAAAAGTTTAGTTAAAATTGAATCAGCCGATGTTTATTGATCGTACTTTCACTTGAAAGTCATTTGACTTTTTTGATTAAATTTAAATTATAAAACTTTGGGGTTTTTTCCACGGAGTCACTCAAAAACACGTCCGCTCACTTCGAGTTCACTTCGTAGTATTTTTTGAATAAAGTATAAAGTATAAAGTATAAAGTATAAAGTATAAAGTATAAAGTATAAAGTATAAAGTTTAAAGTATAAAGTATAAAGCATAAATTATAAAGTATAAAGTATAAAGTATAAAGTATAAAGTATAAAGTATGAAGTATAAAGTATAAAGTATAAAGTATAAAGTATAAAGTATAAAGTATGAAGTATAAAGTATAAAGTATAAAGTATAAAGTATAAAGTATAAAGTATAAAGTATAAAGTATAAAGTATAAAGTATAAAGTGTAAAGTATAAAGTATAAAGTATAAAGTATAAAGTATAAAGTATAAAGTATAAAGTATAAAGTATAAAGTATAAAGTATAAAGTATAAAGTATAAAGTATAAAGTATAAAGTATAAAGTATAAAGTATAAAGTATAAAGTATAAAGTATAAAGTATAAAGTATAAAGTATAAAGTATAAAGTATAAAGTATAAAGTATAAAGTATAAAGTATAAAGTATAAAGTATAAAGTATAAAGTATAAAGTATAAAGTATAAAGTATAAAGTATAAAGTATAAAGTATAAAGTATAAAGTATAAAGTATAAAGTATAAAGTATAAAGTATAAAGTATAAAGTATAAGGTATAAAATATAGGTGAGACCATGAAGTTATATTTTTACTTTCTGTTTGGCCACATATAAAAAAGCCACTTGCTATTTCTCTTGTTGAGAGTTTTCATTACAATTTCGAACAAAAGCATGATCATAACGATAAATCACCAACATATCATAAAAATTGGAAATCTATTTAAATTTTCTTTATACGAGCAAATATTTAACGCTTTTGCGGACATTACATTTGATACCTCAACAATAACATAATGTATTCAGTTGGGCTCATGCATGTATGTGTGAATGTGTTTGTATATGTGTGTGTGCTTGTATTGTATTTGTATGCATGGCTTATCTTATACAAATTGGATTAATTGCAGGGCATGAATCGAGGTTAATCGTTGTGTATCGAATGAATACAATGCAACACGGCGAATGTTGATGTTATGGTTATTTTGTATTTTAAAAATTTTAAATAATAAACAAATACATGGTATAAAAATTAAAATCGTACGCATAATAAATTCAACTGAGAATTTAAAGCTGTTGTTGTTTTTTGTCCCTGCTGCATTATTATTGACATATTTAATAATATTCGTTATATTTTGTTAATTTAGTATATTAACGAACTTATCGATACAGTTTACATACATCGCTAGCAGATATTTAGGAACATAACTTAAATTATAAAATTCATGCAAATATGTTTGGTTTTGATGTTTTAAAGCGTTGGCAACCTTATCTAACCTAATTGTGTTTGCTATAAAATTCCTCATTAACTATGTGTTTGTGTTTGTTTCCGTGTCTATTTTTATTTGTGTGCATATCCTGTAGCGATTGGATTAAATGTGGCCCAATATGTCAAACTGATATCCTATTAATCTGCATTATTTACCCAACATGTTTTAGGCGAAAAAAGGTAAAAACTTACCTGAACAAAAAAATTCAAATTTAAATTAAAATAAAACAACATAAAATAAAATAAAATAAAATAAAATAAAATAAACGATGCGAAAAACTGTCACGATTAAATTGTTTACAGTTTGTTACCTTTACTGTTGTTGTTTTAATCTAACTGTAAAAACTGAATTTAGAAAAGGGTTATCGGCGTCAGTTAACATATCTTTTTTTTCTGTTGTTCTTTTCATGCTTTGTTTGCTTTGAACTCGATAAATGCGAAATATTTAAAATCACACACACACACAGACTATTTGATCGAATGCTTAGATTGTTTTAGTGCAAATTTTATTGTAAATATTTTCATTATTTAAATTTTTAAAGAATACCATTTGGAATTTGATTTCCATCTTTAAGGACAGGATTAAATGGGTGTGAAATCACAGCCTTTTTTAATGTCTACCGCAAAGGGTATTAATGTAGAAATGAGCTGTTAGAACAAAGTCTAATTTTTGCCTTGGCTTAAAACTGTTGTCAAAGCAGCCTAAAAAGTTGATTTCGGTTGAAATTTAAAGTCCGCTTAAGTTTCCATTGGACCATAAGAATAATTTCGGAAAGTGAAGGTTTTAAGTGAAAGTCTGCAAACATATTCGGATTGTATTCCTTTTTTTTTTTTTGTTTAATAAATTTTTTTTCGAATCTAGTGCTTACTTGGATTGTATCCAAGAATCTCTCAAATACACAATGCAGAGAACTGCACAAGTCTACTTGAAGTTCAAGCCACTTCAAGTACTTGAAATATTGAATGTATCTATACTTGAAAAACCAAGCTCTAGCCTGCTTACAAAAATAGCAAACAGATATAAGTCATATCCCTGCTTTTTCGTTGACTTGACTTGTTGTGACTTATTTTTTCGGGTTGAAAGTGGAAAGGCTTCAAACGATCGGCAAATACTTGTAAGCTCGCAAGTATCCAATTATTTCAAGTATCCAAATAATTCAATGAAGTTGTGTAGGGAATACTTAAGCGTAATACGACTATTTAGGATTCTGTGGATTCCATGTTTAGCAGTTTAAGGGGGTAGCTGATTTTGAATCTGATGTCAGAATTTTAAAATTAAAGATAGCTGATAGGGTTGCCATATAACATTTTTTGTAATTTTACAAACTCGGTGCTGGGGCGAACACTAGGTAAAAATGACATTTTTAACAATAGGGTTGCCACCTAATAATATGTTTTTTACGAGTTTCAAACATTATCTAGCAGTTTTAGTGGGTATCTGATTTCGAATCTAATGTCAGAATTTTAAAATTAAAGATAGCTGATAGGCTTGCCACATAACTTTTTTGTAAGTTTACAAACTCGGTGCTGAGGTGAACACTAGATCAATTGGGTCGCTGAATCTGAATCCGTTGTCAGAATTTCAGAACTATGACATTTTTAACAATAGGGTTGCCACCTAATAATATGTTTTTTATGAGTCTCAAACATTATCTAGCAGTTTTAGGGGGTATCTGATTTAGAATCTAATGTCAAAATTTTAAAAATCAAGATAGCTGATAGGGTTGCCACCTAATTTTTTTGTAATTTAACAAACTCGGTGCTGGGGCAAACACTAGATAAAAATGGGTCGCTGAATCCGAATCCGTTGTCAGAATTTCAAAATTATGAAATTTTTAACAATAGAGTTGCCACCTAATAATATGTTTTTTACGAGTTTCAAACATTATCTAGCAGTTTGAGGGGGTCGCTGATTCCGAATCTGATGTTAGAATTTCAAAATTACGTAATTTTTACCATAGGGTTGCCTCTTAATAATGATTTTTAAGAATAATGTTCATAAGTGAACATTATTAACGAGTCGAAAATAGGTTACCAATTTTTACCTATTTTTCGCCTCAGCACCGAATTCGTAAAATTTAAAAAATTAGGTGGCAACCCTTTCCGCCATGTTTAATTTTGAAATAAAATAAGCTATTGGTTTTGGAATCATAAATTTTTCTCCAAGGAGTCCACAGAACCCTAAAAATTCCTAATACGATTAAGCGTTTCCCACACAAGCTCATCGAACTATTTGGATCCTTGAATTAATTAGAAACTTGCTTTCAATTTCGAGCTTTCAAGCTTTTTGCTGAACACATTAAGTTTTTCCTTTACTTGGGACTTCGTGTCATTCGCTTGTAAGCTAGCGTAGTTGCAAGTCGCAATCTATCGTGGGCTTATTTTTAACCGACTTCAAAAAGGAGGAGGTTCGTTGGTTTGTCCGTTCCTTTTTTTTTGTTTTTAATGTATGTACATCATACACTCCTAAAGCACTTGCCCGATTTCCATAATTTTTTGTCAACAGATATATATCATGAACGCGGAGGTCCCTTTTTAAAAAGTGGGCGATGTTCGACAAAGGGGCGTGTCACTATTAGAAAAACACAGTATTTCAGTTAATATTCACACCAGGGTACTGATATTTACAGTAAAAATATTGGGGTAGATAGAATTATTACAAATTTCGGTCAATAAAGCGGGCGTTATTTGACAAAGGGGTGTGGCAATATTAGAAACACACTATATATCGAATAATATTTACACTAGGGTGCTGAAATTTAGTACATGGATAGGCACAGTTACTATTAATTACGATAAAAAAATTGGGCGTTATTCAACAAAGGGGTGCGGCAATATTATAAAAATACTATATTTCAGTTAATATTGAAACTAGGCTACTAATATTTGGTATGCAGGTAGGTGGGTAGGTAGAATCATTACAAAAGTGGGCGGGATTGTACATAGGGTGTGGCACTTTAAGGAAAGTACTATATATCGGTTAATATTGATACTTGGGAACTGAAATTTGGCACAGGGCTACGTAGAATCATTATAAAGTACGGTAAATAAGGTAGGCGGGAGTAGAGAAAGGGCGTGGCACTTTACTAAAAATTTTAAAGAGACAGAAATGGAAAATATCCAACAAACTTTCAGGAATTAATAAAACAAATTTTTTAAGAACAAAGTTTCATATATGAAATTTTCCTCAATATTTTCCTCAAAACATAAAATTTTTCATTTTCTCTAAAAAGGAAGAAATAAAAACTTTTTAACAAAAAAAAAAACCGACTTCAAAATCACTACAAAGTAAAAATAATTTTAAATAACTTTTCCCATTAATTTTTCCAAATTAATATTGATCGAAATTTCACTTATTGACGTGAAAAAATATTCAATGGAAGTAAAATAAAAACATTAGTAAAGTAAAGTTGAAATCACACTTTTACCTCATTACATTAGATGGTTCGTCTTAATGTATTTTTTATATAAATAAATTTTATGAACAGATTTTTAAAAATTATATCAACCTGTTGTTATATGGTGAACCTGATATAAGCTGCTATAACTTTAAAACTATAGCTTAAACCCGAACCTTTTATTATTTACACATAAAGTTCCCCATTTTTCTGTCTTGATGGTGAAAGTCTTTCTTTGACTTATGAAGCTTATTCTTTTTGAAAAAGCTATTTAAAGCTTTTTAATAGCTTTTAAAAAAGCTATTTAAATAACATTCAGTTGTCCTAAAAATATCGGGAAAATTGTTCACATTGCAGGCATAGACATATTTTTTAAAATAATTCCCTAAATGTAATGTTATCTTATATGTTGTGAAAACTGTTCTAGGATATTTTAAATATAATAAAAAAAAAAAAAACATAGAATAAAACTTCCAGGAACTTTTACTAAGCTTATGAGAAGAAAGGCGTTGTAACATTTGCACATCTGTTAAAACTTGAAAATTCTTAAAAGGCTTTTAACATTAAGAATTTTTGCCAACATTGCTATGTTGAAATACAGCTTTGAGCTTTTACAAAAAGAAATGTTATTTTAACCGAGCAAAATAACATTGAGTATACGTATGGCTCTAACATTTTTATGTTGATAACAGCACGTTTTTAAATATTAATGCAACATTAACAGGAAAACCATTTTGTTTTCTTTTTTTTTTAAACAGGTATACCTGGTGTAACAAACAAAAGCTTTTTTATTGAATTAATGGAAAATATTTATTTTACCTCAACTCAGCTTATCTCAACAGATATAGTTGTTTTGTATTGGGTTACGCTCCAATGGTTAATATTGAGGTGGTCCTTATTCATATTAATGCCAATATGTAGTGGCACGCCCTAAAAAGTTTCCGTTACTCTAAAAAGTAATGAATCTCAGATATGACTTCGATCGAAGAAGATTGACAAGTGCCGTAACAAGCTTTTGTTGTTGAAAGAGATTTATATATATGGAAAAATGGAACTTTTTTCAAAAAATTCAAAAACTATTTCAATTCTTTAATTTTCCAAAATGAGTTAGCTTTTCATATAAACATGAAAATTGAACAAAAATTACCAGAGTTGTGATTTTTCACTTTTCAAAATAAAAAACTAATTTTTTCTTGTTGCTTTAAAAACAATCGGAAAAATTTAATTAGGGTGATTGTGTTTCAATAAAATGCAGTGGATGTATGAAACTATGACTAATATTGAAACAAAAAATGGTACCATTATTATTATTTTTTTTTTTTAGGTGGGTTACTTTTCAATAAGGTTGAGTTTGGGTATTTAAAAATAAAAATCCCATATTCAAAAATGCAAAATTGATATACATATATTTTAAAATAGAAGCTTTCAACATAGTCTTGACCTACTTTGTACAAAAACTAAAAAAAAATTCACCAAGTATTATTTATTTATTCTCAAAATTTCAATTTTTAAGAAGTTATAAACAAAAAACATGATAAGTCAAAAAATTTTAAAAAATATTTATAAACTACCTTTATAAATACTTTCAAGAAAAGTGAAATCAAAAATTATTTGCTTTCTATAAAAAACAAGAGTTGGCTGTGCCGTGGACACACCCGTAGGTTTTGACGTGACGAAGTTTCTTGCTGTTGTTGTTAATGTTGATGTTGATGTTGATGTTGATGTTGATGTTGATGTTGATGTTGATGTTGATGTTGATGTTGATGTTGATGTTGATGTTGATGTTGATGTTGATAATGATGTTGATATTGATGTTGATGTTGTTGATGTTGATGTTGATGTTGATGTTGATGTTGATGTTGATGTTGATGTTGATGATGATGTTGATGTTGATGTTGATGTTGATGTTGATGTTGATGTTGATGTTGATGTTGATGTTGATGTTGATGTTGATGTTGATGTTGATGTTGATGTTGATGTTGATGTTGATGTTGATGTTGATGTTGATGTTGATGTTGATGTTGATGTTGATGTTGATGTTGATGTTGATGTTGATGTTGATGTTGATGTTGATGTTGATGTTGATGTTGATTGTGATGTTGATGTTGATGTTGATGTTGATGTTGATATTGATGTTGATGTTGATGTTGATATTGATGTTGATGTTGATGATGTTGATGTTGATGTTGATGTTGATGTTGATGTTAATGGTAATGTTGATGTTGATGTTGATGTTGATGTTGATGTTGATGTTGATGTTGATGTTGATGTTGATGTTGATGTTGATGTTGATGTTGATGTTGATGTTGATGTTGATGTTGATGTTGATGTTGATGTTGATGTTGATGTTGATGTTGATGTTGATGTTGATGTTGATGTTGATGTTGATGTTGATGTTGATGTTGATGTTGATGTTGATGTTGATGTTGATGTTGATGTTGATGTTGATGTTGATGTTGATGTTGATGTTGATATTGATGTTGATGTTGATGTTGATATTGATGTTGATGTTGATGATGTTGATGTTGATGTTGATGTTGATGTTGATGTTAATGGTAATGTTGATGTTGATGTTGATGTTGATGTTGATGTTGATGTTGATGTTGATGTTGATGTTGATGTTGATGTTGATGTTGATGTTGATGTTGATGTTGATGTTGATGTTGATGTTGATGTTGATGTTGATGTTGATGTTGATGTTGATGTTGATGTTGATGTTGATGTTGATGTTGATGTTGATGTTGATGTTGATGTTGATGTTGATGTTGATGTTGATTTTTATTTATTTATTTATTTATTTACATCAATGGATAAATATTCCTTACTGACTACAAAATATTTGGCTACAGCAATTAAACTTAAATAACAATTATTGAATAAAATTATAATACATTGAGATATTTAGAAATATTAAAATTTACCGGTAAAAATTATTTAAAAGTACCTTTAAGGCTTGTTTCGTTACCGAAAAATCAATATCAATATAATTAGAGAGCATGTTGAATTCAATTAAGGCTCTATTGAGAGGAGCATTTATTGCATAGTTTGTTCTAAGCATTCTTATACAAAAAAGATCAAAATTACGAAGACTTCTTATTGGAATGTTAAAATTTATCAGTTCTAAGAGTCGATGACAGTCAACAGTCCCATTAATTAAATCATGGACAAATAGAAGTGATAATATAGTTCTTCTACATTGTAAAGACTTCAAGTTAATGTATAAACATCGAGCAGTATATGAGGGGATTGGGTCACTGAAGTTTAGAGGCTTCAGAGCATATCGTGTGAAAACTTTTTGAATACGTTCAAGACGATTTATATGAGAGCTATAATACGGACTCCAGATAAATGATGCGTATTCCAATTTGGATCTTACAAAAGCAGTATAAAGCGATTTGTGCGTATATGGATCAGCAAAGGCAGAGCTATTGCGTCGAACAAATGCAAGCATGGCATAAGATTTATGTAGGACAGAATTAATGTGGCTAACGAATGAAAACTTAGAGTCAAAAATCACACCTAAATCAGATATATTATCAACAGATTTTAAAGTGCAGCCATGGATAGAATAAGAGGTATTAATAATATTTTGTGATTTTGAAAATGTGGTATGAAAACATTTCATTATGTTTAATGAAAGACGATTTTTAAGACACCAAATAGAGAGATTCGACAACTGTAATTGTAAATCATAAGCGTCAGAGATATTTTTGATGGTAGAATAAATTTTAAGATCATCCGCATACATTAAGTACCTTGCCTTTGAAAAACAGCTACCAATATCATTGACGAACAAGATAAACAGCAGAGGACCAAGAATACTGCCTTGGGGAACACCAGAAGAAGCAATAAAAGGTACCGATCTTACATTGTCAATTACGACATAGCAAATTCTGTTTGTCAAATAAGACTTTATCCATTTCAAAAAGATGGAATGAAATCCCAAATTCGATAGTTTCGAAATCAAGATTCCATGAGAGACCTTATCAAAGGCCTTAGAAAAATCGGTATAGATCGTATCTACTTGAAATCCATCATGAAAGGCAGAAATACAATCTTCAGTGAAGATTGCAAGATTAGATACGGTTGAGCGCCCTGATACAAAACCATGTTGATTCGGGCAGATTAATCTTTTTACTTCAAAATAGATTTTATTTTTAACAATATTTTCAAAGAGTTTTGAGATAGAAGACAATTTTGAGATTGGCCTGTAATTAGCAATATCATTTTTATTCCCACTTTTAAATATTGGGGTGATCAAAGCAATTTTCCAGTCAGAAATGAAAACACCTGAAGAAAGTGATTTATTAAAAATTATTTTTATGGGTTCGACTAACGATAAACAGTTTTTCCAACAGTAAAGCCGACATACCATCAATATCAGTCTGCATTGACGGTTTCAAGTTTAAAATTCCTTCCATGATATCTTTACTTGATATCACAAGCGATCCAAAATCGATAGAAGACTGAATATGGGAGAAACTGTTAGCATCGGGATCATTGTCAGTTACAAAATTCGACTGAAAAAACTCTGCAAAAAGATCAGCCGATGAATTAGCACAATTAGCTATTTTATTATTATAAAAAACAGCAGTTGGAATGCTAGAACAATTTTTTTTAGATTTGACAAATTTCCAAAAGGCTTTAGGGTTTGAGTGTATGTTATATTCAAAATCTAAGATGTATTTATTATAGAGATATTTGTTTAAAAAATTAAACTCCCTCATATAATGCTGATATCTATCAAAGTAGCTTGTATTGTTTGTTTCTTTATACTTTTTAAAAAACTTATTCCTTAGATTTTTAAGCTTTTTTAATCCTTTAGTAAACCACGGAAGCTTATGCGGTTTATTAAATCTTAATGGTATATTTTTATAGCAAATATTATTAACTTCGACCTTAAAACCATAAAAGCAAGAAGTTACATCTAAACCATTAAACATTGAATTCCAATCCACATTTTTAAACAAATTATTTAAATGATCGAAATCACAACCATTGTAGTTAAAACTTGAGATAGAATTATTGATATTAAGCAAAGGAAAATCATAAAATGCAAGCTCAATGATTAATGGAATATGATGTAAATCTGTAGCCGAAAAAGGAAAAGGATTTTCATATAACTTATAATTAATATTATTACTTATGAAAACTAGATCGAGAAATCTATTAAGCTTATTAGCCAAAAAATTAATCTGTAATAAGTCTAAACTGAGAAAACTGTCAACAAGACAAATTTCTATTGAACTATTAACATTTGATGGCGTAAGGATATTACAATCATAAACATGAGACCAAATTAATTTATTTAAATTAAAATCCCCAAGTACACAGAGGTGATTATCTTGAACATTATTAGATGACAAACTCATAATATTTCCGACATGAGCCATATAAATGTTTTCATTGCTATTCGGTGGAATATAAGATGCACAGATAAATAGTAGACCGGACCCACCCTGTACTTTCACACAAAGCTGATCCAAAAGAGTATCCGCATTTTCCAGAACGATGATAGATGCACAAAAATTACGTCGCACAGCTATAAGTACACCACCTCCTCTAGAGCAACCCGTTTTAGCAGCGTCGCGATCTTTGCGAAAAGTATTAAAGAGTGTAGGTTTGAAATATTCTTCATCAAAGAAGTCTGAGTTAAGCCAGGTTTCAACTAGCACAATAACATCGAATTCAATTTCGGAGCTTTTAGATAGTATAGCGAGAGATTTTGTTCTCATTCCAGACATATTCTGATAATAAATAGACAGACATTTATTTTTACGAGCTGAGCTTGTGGCACTTAAGTTTGTATTTCTGCATTTCCTGGTCTCGGAAAAAAACGAAAAGTGCGTAAATTTATACCAACAGGCCAAACTGACGCATCTAATAGCTTCTCGTAATAAAATGAAGAGACACCAAGTTTAAAATTAACTCTTCCAATAGAATTACCATTATCATTATTTCGAAGCAACTTAGTACAAGCGAGATGACGTTTATCAATATTTGCATGCTTAACAACATACTCAATGATATTATTCTCCGTAACTGAAGGCATAAACGAAGAAAGATGCAGCCACTTCATCCGCGGTGCAACATCTAGATCTAACGCAACATTATTGCCTATAACAAGTGTTTTGTTTTTGTTATAATTCTTTCGACGCACGGCATCTGAGTGAGATTGTGGGCGCAGCTGAGGTAGCAATAAAGTTGGTGCAGACGCAGGCGGCGCAGCTTGCACAACCTCAGCAAACGTTTTAGGCAAAAGAGGCTGCTCATTATTTACCGTGTCAGAGATGAGAACCACGTTGTCAGCAGCAGCAGAGAGTGGTGAAAAAGAGTGAGAGGAAACAATTTCCATGTCTTTATTTACAGCTTCAGCAGCAGCAGCAACAACATTAGCAAAAGAGTTATTTGAACTAACCACAACAGAGTCAACATCAGCATTGTCAGTAGCCGCAACGGGAACATATTTTTTCTTTTTATTTTTTGATGCATTATTTAGAGCAAGAGTTTGTTGCACAGTGGGGCAAGCAGCACCATTATGTGAACTAGCCACAATATTGTTATTAAACATTAACTCTGATATTTTTAATTTTAGGTCTTTCACTTCTGAGACTAAGTCAGATACAACAGATATTAACTTAGAGTATGAATTAACACAATTTCCGCAATTAAATGCAATGTTTGGATTTATTTTAATTAATTCAAAAATTTTATCGTCGTCTATATCGACACAAGACTTGTGAAAGTCATTTTTGCACACTGTGCAGCTAAGAGCAGAGTCTTTACTAATAGACTTAGAGCAAAAACCACAACGAGATCGTAGAGACATGGTCAACCGTTTCAGTAGGCAGTTAGGCGACAACTGACTTGATGTTGATGTTGATGTTGATGTTGATGTTGATGTTGATGTTGATGTTGATGTTGATGTTGATGTTGATGTTGATGTTGATGTTGATGTTGATGTTGATGTTGATGTTGATGTTGATTGTGATGTTGATGTTGATGTTGATGTTGATGATGTTGATGTTGATGTTGATGTTGATGTTGATGTTGATGTTGATGTTGATGTTGATGTTGATGTTGATGTTGATGTTGATGATGATGTTGATGTTGATGTTGATGTTGATGTTGATGTTGATGTTGATGTTGATGTTGATGTTGATGTTGATGTTGATGTTGATGTTGATGTTGATGTTGATGTTGATGTTGATGTTGATGTTGATGTTGATGTTGATGTTGATGTTGATGTTGATGTTGATGTTGATGTTGATGTTGATGTTGATGTTGATGTTGATGTTGATTGTGATGTTGATGTTGATGTTGATGATGTTGATGTTGATGTTGATGTTGATGTTGATGTTGATGTTGATGTTGATGTTGATGTTGATGTTGATGTTGATGTTGATGTTGATGTTGATGTTGATGTTGATGTTGATGTTGATGTTGATGTTGATGTTGATGTTGATGTTGATGTTGATGTTGATGTTGATGTTGATGTTGATGATGATGATGATGTTGATGTTGATGTTGATGTTGATGTTGATGTTGATGTTGATGTTGATGTTGATGTTGATGTTGATGTTGATGTTGATGTTGATGTTGATGTTGATGTTGATGTTGATGTTGATGTTGATGTTGATGTTGATGTTGATGTTGATGTTGATGTTGATGTTGATGTTAATGGTAATGTTGATGTTGATGTTGATGTTGATGTTGATGTTGATGTTGATGTTGATGTTGATGTTGATGTTGATGTTGATGTTGATGTTGATGTTGATGTTGATGTTGATGTTGATGTTGATGTTGATGTTGATGTTGATGTTGATGTTGATGTTGATGTTGATGTTGATGTTGATGTTGATGTTGATGTTGATGTTGATGTTGATGTTGATGTTGATGTTGATGTTGATTGTGATGTTGATGTTGATGTTGATGATGTTGATGTTGATGTTGATGTTGATGTTGATGTTGATGTTGATGTTGATGTTGATGTTGATGTTGATGATGATGTTGATGTTGATGTTGATGTTGATGTTGATGTTGATGTTGATGTTGATTGTGATGTTGATGTTGATGTTGATGATGTTGATGTTGATGTTGATGTTGAAGTTGATGTTGATGTTGATGTTGATGTTGATGTTGAAGTTGATGTTGATGTTGATGTTAATGGTAATGTTGATGTTGATGTTGATGTTGATGTTGATGTTGATGTTGATGTTGATGTTGATGTTGATGTTGATGTTGATGTTGATGTTGATGTTGATGTTGATGTTGATGTTGATGTTGATGTTGATGTTGATGTTGATGTTGATGTTGATTGTGATGTTGATGTTGATGTTGATGTTGATGTTGATATTGATGTTGATGTTGATGTTGATATTGATGTTGATGTTGATGATGTTGATGTTGATGTTGATGTTGATGTTGATGTTAATGGTAATGTTGATGTTGATGTTGATGTTGATGTTGATGTTGATGTTGATGTTGATGTTGATGTTGATGTTGATGTTGATGTTGATGTTGATGTTGATGTTGATGTTGATGTTGATGTTGATGTTGATGTTGATGTTGATGTTGATGTTGATATTGATGTTGATGTTGATGATGTTGATGTTGATGTTGGTGTTGATGTTGATGTTAATGGTAATGTTGATGTTGATGTTGATGTTGATGTTGATATTGATGTTGATGTTGATGTTGATATTGATGTTGATGTTGATGATGTTGATGTTGATGTTGATGTTGATGTTGATGTTGATGTTGATGTTGATGTTGATGTTGATGTTGATGTTGATGTTGATGTTGATGTTGATGTTGATGTTGATGTTGATGTTGATGTTGATGTTGATGTTGATGTTGATTGTGATGTTGATGTTGATGTTGATGTTGATGTTGATATTGATGTTGATGTTGATGTTGATATTGATGTTGATGTTGATGATGTTGATGTTGATGTTGATGTTGATGTTGATGTTAATGGTAATGTTGATGTTGATGTTGATGTTGATGTTGATGTTGATGTTGATGTTGATGTTGATGTTGATGTTGATGTTGATGTTGATGTTGATGTTGATGTTGATGTTGATGTTGATGTTGATGTTGATGTTGATGTTGATGTTGATGTTGATGTTGATGTTGATGTTGATGTTGATGTTGATTGTGATGTTGATGTTGATGTTGATGATGTTGATGTTTATGTTGATGTTGATGTTGATGTTGATGTTGATGTTGATGTTGATGTTGATGTTGATGTTGATGTTGATGTTGATGTTGATGTTGATGTTGATGTTGATGTTGATGTTGATGTTGATGTTGATGTTGATGTTGATGTTGATGTTGATGTTGATGTTGATGTTGATGTTGATGTTGGTGTTGGTGTTGGTGTTGGTGTTGGTGTTGGAGTTGGTGTTGGTGTTGCAGTTGAAGTTGTTGTTGGATTTGGAGTTGGTGCTTTTCTTTTAGCTTTTTTTTTGCTTCCCCATTGTTTGTGCTCTAATTTCAATTAATCCAGCAAAAGTGATGCATATGCGTCACATTAGGCGGTTCCCTTAGGGTCTTTGACACGCCGTCAATTTTTTTTTTATTTTTGTCATATGCCCGAAGACCTCACCTTTGTTTTCGTTCCTTAAAATTTACCGTTGCACCAGTAGTCACAGAGTTAAAAATCCATGCAACGTTTTTTCATGGCTGTTGCATTTTTACTGCATTATGTGATTGCATCCCTGAAATCATGACAACAAAATTTTTTTTGTAATTTAGTTTTGAAGCGTAATGACACATCCCTGCTGTCGTAAAACAAAATTTACTGTAGCACTCCTCCTGAGTGAGTAATAATTATATGCAACGATATTACATTTCTGTTACATAAGCTGCTATATTCACGACGTGACGACGCCGGAATTTTTTTTATTTTTGTCGTAAAGCCATGTATAAAACCTTCATTTTCCTTTTTAAACTTTTATCGTAGGTTATATACTCATTGAGTAAAAATTCAATGCAACGCCGCTGCATGAATATTGCGTTATCGATCTTTGAGCGGCTCTCTCGGCGTCCCCATGATGTCAGAAATTTTTTGTCTAATTTTGTTGTGAGGGCTTCCAGTAGGCCTTTATTGGCGTTACGTATTTTTAATCCTAGCACTAATACTCAGCGAGTAATAATTCCATGTAACAAATTTTCAGTTGCGTTGCTTAAGCAGCTCCCACTACGTCCCTATGCCGTATTAAATGTTTTTTTTTGTTTTTTTAATATACTCAAAGAATTAACCTTTATGGTCATACTATTTTTTTAATCATAGCTCTTACACCCAGCGAGTAACAATTCAATGAAACGCAGATGAATTTTTAAAAAATTAATTTTTCAACTTTTTTGGAAACTAGAGCAGTATAACGTAACTTCGTCACGTCAAAAAAAAAACTTTTAAAGGTTTTCCTTAAAAGGTCTGATTATCTTTTAAATAGAAGCTACGCTAGTCATGACCTATGGGTAAATAACACTTACTTAGTTCATGTGCTTTCTCACAACTTGCGTAGCTTTTTAATCTTTTATTAATGTACGAACACATAGTGTTCAATAATAAAATAAGTGTTTTATCATGCCTCGTTTATCTTCATTCGCCTCTTGTGCATATTTGTACAATTGGATGTAGTATTTATTAATCTATCTATAATTTAGGATTAAGTATTAATTTTAATGTTATATTTTTAAAATAAATAAAATAATAATAAAAAACAGGTATATTCGTTTCGGAGGTGATTTTACTATTTGGAATTCAATCTTAATGTTTAATTAAACAGAGGAAATTCAGTTTCTAATAAATACTATCTGAATTTTCTTTCAAACGTTTCAGTCAATATTATACGACTGTCCAAAAAATTCGATACTGAATCCTTAAATATTTTAAACAAAATATTCTTATCAAATTAAATCTTTAAAATCTTAAATATTTTACAAGGTTATTAATTTTTTGTATGGCTTATTTATATAGGTAGGTAGAAATCGTTGGTCAGATGTTGAAGTACTCGTAATAATATTTATATTACTTGAAAAATCACAAAATATTACATTCTCAGTGATTGTTTTTTTCTTTAAATTTTCATTAAATAATTTGTACACGTTTAACTTGTAACAGCGATCAGAGTTTCAAAACCCAGTGGGGAAATGAGAAATCATTACTGCCATAACTAGCTCAGTAACTAGTTAACCTGTAGGCACATGTCATTACGCCTTCGCTTACAGTTTCTTAATAAATAATGGCAAAGAAATTGCCTTGTAACAACAATCTTTAACCTACCCGAACAGCCACGATCAACTCAAAACCCTACATCCTAGCTCACGATTTGAAAATAAGAAACCTTAGCTGTAATGCCTGTAAGCACAACACATTACCGTCTATGACAAGCCCATGTTAAAATAATGCCATATTTCTGTGTTGTAATCCAGCAAGGAGCTACCTCCCATTACTAAGTTATCATTCTGTAATGAATACTTCCCCTATTGGGAATTTACTAACGACACTCTACCTAGCATACTGGCCATCGCATAACAAAATAGCTAGCACAGTGTGCAACAACTACAATATCACAAATAACCAGGACATAGCCTTCCTTGCCTTATATTGCCATCCACTAGAGCAAACATGCCGACGTAGTGTACCATATGGCCCGCCTGGCCCTTCATACAAATTTTTTTCTATCTTAATTATGTCTTTGCGATGAGCCAAAATCAAAGAACACCTGCAAAAAACAACAACACAAACCGCACTCTTTCAGTGTTCAGAACTTTACAAAAACAAATGCATGCAAAGCCAAAATAAAATAACGCACACTCGATGATGTCGATGCTGAAGCTGATCATCCCGTTACTTGTGTGTCGAGCTATTTTTCATGACATATGATTTTATGGCATTGTAATTGTTGTTTTTTTTTTTGTTTGATTTTTTGCCAAACGCAACGGTGAGCAACAATTTGTGTCTGTGTTTTTTTAAGAATTGGCCGCGCTTAAAATTTCTTGGGGCCCACTGCACAATTCCACTGCATAATTCCCAGTATGTTTACATGAAAACATGCTTAAATGGTAAAGAGGTATGGAAAACTATAGTATCTTCTCCGTTTCCTGGTTTAAAGGCAAGCAATAATCAATTTTTTTAAGCGAACTATCGAAAGGTGGATTAATATCGGAGCTAAAAATCAATTATGGTTCTTTACACGTTATAGTTAGAAACATATTTAAACCTCTGCAGCTGAAGTCGCACAGTGTAACGAGTGCGGACAAAAAAACCTCACGAAAAAAAGTCATAAATTTATAAATCTAAATATGCAGAATCATAGTTTAGAGTATTAATATTCTTAATTTAAGAGGATTTTGTGATATATCTTTTCAATAACGGATATGCCACTCTTCAAAATTTGACTTGAAAATTTAATGAAATATTTTTTTTCAATTTGACACTGCATATTTCATAAAAAGGTGTAAATTTTAGTATAACAAAAATGCAAAAAAAATTAACTTATGTATGATTTATGTGTTTAAACAAAAATCTTTTAATTTGTAACATAAAAAAAATTTTGTAGAACTAAAGACAAGACTTAGAAATCTTAAAAAACCAAAATTTAGAAAAGCAGTAACAAAAAAAAAAAGCATTTTTGTTATACGGTGTTTAATATCAGCATTTTATCAACATGTTCCCAAAATTTGCTTTGCATGTTCCCAACATGTTCCCAAAATTTGCAAAATTTCAATAAAAACAATTTTACGCCCACTTTTCTGGAGCATGTTTTGTCTAAAATAAGCAATTTTATATAAAAAATAAAAAAAACTCTCAAACTTAAAAACAAAATTCATTTGCTTAATAAAACTTTCAAATAAAAGAATTTATCAACCTAAATTTGGTTCGCCGAAAGCAAAAACAAAAAAAAGAATTATGGCAAATTATCTGTATCTTGTTTTCGCTAAAACGGGCTTCACTATCATACTGGAAAATAAGTGGATACATAAATATATGTCTAAAATATAGTTTTCTCTTCACGTAGTAAATAAACATATTTAAATATTAATATGATATATAGGTAAAATTACACATATATATATATATAAAGTTACAATTATTTAAGAATTTCAAAAAATAGTTTTTATCTTGCAAATTTGAAATTTGCATTTTGGTTTTTATTTTTGACATTTAGTTGGTAACGTGTAGCGAAATGAAAAAGAAATGTACACAGTCTAGTATTTTAAGAAGAAAATAAGAAGATTTAATTTTTTATTATGTTTTGTTGGTGGGAATTCTGAATATTATTTTTATATTTAAATAAAAATGTGTTGGATGTATTTCTTTGTTTTATTAATTTATTAAACAATTACAAATAACAATATATAATTATTTTTTAATATAATAGCTATTAATGTATATTTATACAATCACGCCCAACTCATCATACCATGCAATAACATACCATATCATACCATACCATACCATATCATCTTTCCATGATCATCATACCACCTTACCATACCATAATACCATATACATATATACATCTAACATCCTATACCTTCAAACTGTATCATAAAACTATGTAATTTGTAGGATTTCGTATCAAAAACATAAAGATATAAGGAAAATAAATGCAATACAGAAATATACTCTGTGTACTCTTTTATTACTTTCAAAAGTTTGAAATATACTTTAAAATATTGTACATTTTTCGTTTAAGTTGAATATCAAAGACATGCTCCATATGCGGCGAATTTTTACAAATTTACTCAATGTATGAACCATGAACCACGCCGAAGCGTTTCACGGCGGAGTGTTTCATCGGCGAATTGATTCATCGGTTTTACTCCCCATCGCGACTAAAGAAGTTTCACTTAAAAAAACAAATAAAATCATTTTTAAAACAAAGTGCGTAAAGAAACACAATGTATTTTACCTATTTGGGTTATATGGGAGGTGAGCGTGCTAGTCGGCCGATTTGGTTCATTTTCACACCAGCTATTTATTGATACAAAAGAACTATGAGTAGTAAATTTTAATGATCTGGGATTATTTTTTGTGTAAATACACCTGATTACCAATTTTGGTTATATGGGAGATGGGCATATAAGTCGATTGATTTAGTTTATTTTTTACACTACAAAAGTGTAATATTTATAACTACAAAAAAACTATACATACCAAATTTTATTGATCTTGAGTGGGGCCCAAAAAATTTTGGCCCGCGGCTAATACTCAAAAAACAAACACAAAAACGTGCTCATCGTTGCGTTTGGCAACAAATCAAACAAAACAAAAAAACAACTGCAATGCAATAAAATCATATGAAGTACACTGTAAGAAAATTTGATTTATTTTTTTTAAAATACAGTAGACTCTCATAAATAAGAACCACTACGTTCCACGGGTGGTTCTAATTTCTGAAATTTTCTAATTTCTGGACGTTTTCTTTTTTCACAGAAATGTAAAAGAAAAGAATGAAAATGATTCAAAAAAATGTATGTTAACACAAAATTATTTTTAATTATTAATATTTAATGTTTTTTTTTAACATAAAACTCATATAATTCACCTTTTTATATTCGAGCAAAGATCACTTATGAATTTAATAAAAAAGAAACGTTCAGAAATTAGAACCAGGTTCTAATTTCAGAGCATTCAATATTAAAATGGTAGGTTCTAATTTCTGGACAATTCGAATTTGTGAGAGTTCTAATTTGTGAGAGTGTACTGTATATTCAATGTTTGATATGTATTATATTACAATTATAACAACACAATGAACTGAATTTTATTTGCCAGTGCACTGCGACAAGACTTAGTTTCTGTTACAATAACAATCCGTGAATGAAATATTACTCCACACACAAGTAACGGGACAATCTGCTTCTGCATCGGCATCATCGAGTGTGCGTTTTTTTATTTTGGCTTTGCATGCATTTGTTTTTGTAAAGTTCGCTGGAAAATGTGCTGAACACTGAACGAGTGCAGTTTGTGTTGTTGTTGTTTTTTGCAGGTGTTTTTTTGATTTTAGTTCATCGCAAAGACAAAATTAAGATAAAAAAAATTTCTATGAAAGGCCACGCGGGCCATACGGGCAACTACGTGGGCATGTTTGATCTACGACAATAGTTTGGGGAACTATTCCATATTACCGATTTCGGTTATATGGGAGGTGGGCGTGCCATTAATTTAATTTTAACGAAATTTTTTGAAAATAATTCCATTTTCACAAAATTTCATGATTCTAGGGCAACTCCTTCTATTTTTGTCCACTTGCTATATGGGCTCGTTACACTGTGCGTCGAAGTCTGACAGACACCGAAAATCAAAACTTCTTGAGTACAAACGTTTTTTCGTCGATTTGGCGATCTAGTGACCTTGTCTACTAATTAATTTACTGTTATATAGAAAAATAACTTAAAGTTATTTGCTGTTATTTGGAATAAGGTCAAGAAAGTTACAGTCAGAAACTATAATAGGAAATCAGTTTAAAAGTGAAGTCTGCTAGACCTCACGTCAGGTGTACTGTTAAATTTGAAGCACGTCAGTTGTAGAGGGGTAATATAAGAAAAATGAAATGTTTGAAATATGAAAAAATAGAAAAAAATCTATACTATTATATAAAATGAAAGTGAAAATTATTTGTGTCCGCAAAACTCCAAAAGTACTGGTCAGATTTTTTTGAAATAAGTTTTAAAATATCACATTTGTGCTACAAAAGGTTCATTGGTTATTTTCTTTTCGAAATTTCAATAATAAGTATCTTTAATTAAAGTGTTAAGTTTTTTAAAAAATTATCCACAATGCCATGCATTGCTTGATCGTTAGCTTTTCATGCGTTTGTGCTGCGAGAGCCTCAATAAACTGCATGTTGCTCTCTACTATACTCTTTTTGTTCTCAGCAAGCACAAAACAACAAAACAAACAAACAAATACATATTACACATACATACTTTGCTGCGCTTAAAGCTAATTGCATCAAAGTACATTCTAATATGTTCAAAGTAGTTTTGATGTGGAGAATTAATCTAACACAGTTTTGTTAAAAGGGGATTAGTCAGTTCACCTTTAGCACGCTGAGGATTTTTTTGATGAGAATGAGATTCAATCCAACTTGATGTATGTATGTATGTATGTATGTATGTACGTATGTTTATTTGTTTCGCTGCATGCAACTTTTCTACACATGTTCATGTTTTGACGGTGGAACAAAGGGCTGACTTTTTACTTTATAGAATTGACATTGTGTGATTCAATAAGTTTTTTATAAATAAACAAGAGAACTGGGACGGGCATAGGAAAAGGGGTTATGGCTTGGACCACACAAGTCAAATTTTCGATATTGAATAGCTTTGGAACTAAACGTCGCATGACAATAAAACTCAGTATGAAGTTACTAATTGCCGAAGTCTTTCTCCTGGAAAACTGGTATGTGCATTGGAAAAGGGTGGCCCAATTCTCTATACAGAATAGCTATGGAAGCTAAAATCACAGTTCATTGAAACTCATAATGTAATTGTCACCTGGGAGTGATGTTCTGCTACTGGGAAACTGTAACAGGCAGTGAAACATGAGCGTGGTGTCAGAGTAAGGGACTAATAAAAGTTTCTGAATGTACTTATTATTTCCAATATACTTGCCGGGTGCAGCAACGCGCGCCGGGTATCGCTAGTTATACATATTATTTTATAATTTAAATCAAACTGACCTGGGGTTTTTATAAATAATAATAAAAACTAATACGACAAACATTACAAAACAGTAATTTTTCACATCTGTTTTATTGTCTTTCGATTTATTTGATTGAATTTGGCCAAAAGAAGTAAACCTTTAATAAAGTCACAAATTATGATGATTGTTTGAATAGGATGCATAGGAACTACATCTAGTAAAAATTGGATGAAAGAATGTTGCTTAAGTAATAAAAATGAAACCTGTTGCATTATCTACTAAAAACCAAATGATGACAACATGCTATAAAAATTGTTAAAACAGCATCCACACTCTTGCTTTTGTACAGAGTATCCTTATCATTCTCTCTTAAATACAAGAAGAGTCCTTGCACTAAAGAGAAGAGGACTTTTTCTAAAAACTTGGATTTGAAAATCTTTTGAGATTTGAGAGTTTGGAACATATTCAATGTAAAATTAAGAGACCCTGCAAGGTTCAAGCATAAACTATTCGAGTATGACAATTACATAAACCATAAGATACTCTTGCGATTTTATACCAAAGACTAATTTTTTGGTCATGCGCAGTAAAAATGTTCAGTTTTCTAGCAAACCAATGAAGCAAAGCTTGAATATTGTGGATTGTGGAACATTGTAGAGTATTGTGGACCATAACAATGCAGAAGGAGCGTGCGTTGATTGACCTCGAAAAAAGCATGCTTCAGATATAAACTCAAGAGTACTTATGGCGGTGAAGCATACATAATAATTAAATAAGTCTACGATAATAAAGAGCTAAGCAACACTTGTCAGTAAGTTTGTATAAATGTTTGTTCACTAGAACGTACTCATAAGAAAGGCTATCCAAAATGCTACGAGATCAAAGGGGCATCATCCTATTGAAATACCCAGCAGTATTTGTTCTAGTTGTTTACCGCTTGACCTTGTCATAGCTTAACTCGTGCTTAAAGCTGTTTCGACCTCTTGAAAAACTTTCACCTATATCAAAGAAACTGATGCTACACAATTGTTTGCTGCTTTCTTCTTGTTTTTTTTTTTCATTCATAATTTCGACAACCGTAATTCTTGCCATACGAACTCTCGAAAAGAACTTCTCGCCTTTGTTGCCCCTACTATTTGAACATCTTAACAGAGCTGTTCGTGTGGATTATGACCACTTCACATTCACAACTGCCAAAAAACAAAAACAAACACAAAACAAAACAAAAAAAGAAGTGCACGTTTTGTTTATGAAACAACAAAAACAACAACAATAGAAGAGCTGAAAAAGAAAAAAAAATTACAAAATGGCGCCCGAAAAAATCTTCACAATAATGTAACAACTTAATTTTGCTTGAATGCCTTTTTGTTTTGTAGCATAAACGTTATTTTTTTGCTTCTGTTTTCTTTCAATGTTGTTGCTTGGTGTTTGTGTGTGTGTGTGTGTGTGTGTGTGTGTTGGTTTTACTTTTTTTGTCCTGTGGCCGGTTATAACCTTTTTGCAGCTGTTTTGTTAGCCGCATTTACCACATCATCATCATCTCATCGTTCTGCCTCCGCGCTTGCTCTTTTTTATGCGCCCTTTAATTGTATTTTTCTGTGTTACTTTTGCAGGATTCTCAAGTTGGAATCCTGTTACTGTATTCCTGTGCTGCTTTTGCAACTGTGTTCATTTTCGTATATTATTTTTTTTTTTTTTGGCTTTTTTTTTTTGTTTGTTTCTTGTTCTTTTTTTTTTTTTTTTGTGTAACTTTTTTTTTTCTCTGAGTAAAGTTTTTAATGTCGGCTCTTGTTTTGTTTTAATTAAAAACTTTTTCCTTTTATAATTTTTGTTTTTGTTCCTTCCATTTTTTGTTTAGTAAATATAAAATAAAACATAAAAAAATTATGATGATGCTGTTGAGAATAATAGACAGTATAAGAGAACGTCTGTATAAATAAAAAAGTTAAGAAAAGCAAAGAGAAGAGAGGAAGCTTAAACAAATAGGTGTGGATTCATTGTCGGTCTATTTTGACTGTCTTAAGCCTTGGTTTTAATTTTGTAGAAATTGCATGAGATCTTTTTTCGAAAGTAAGAGATCGTGGACATTTATCTTTTAATCCAAAAAGTTACTTTAACTATCTTTTCGTTCATATCTTAAAAGTGTTTTAAATACAAAAAATTATTCAGAATGAATACGAAGATTATGTCAAAATAAAACATTTGAGCTTCAAGCAAAAATTCTATAGAGCCGATTGGGCTAAAGTTTTAATACGTTATTCTACACGCCAATGGCTCTTGTAGGTATTACAATTGTTTATTTTCAATCATTATTTCTTACCCCTATTTTCAGCAATAAAAAAAAAATAGATGATTTTTAAAATTTTTTTAAGTCCGCCATTTTTTTATTGTTACAGATGACTACAAGAGCCGTAATCACTCTGGCCAGGCACACACCCTTTTTTAGAAAAATATCGTATAAACTCCAAAAAATGTTTTCTTTTACAGTTAAAGATGCAAATAATAACATATAAAAAATTGAGATGATCGTACTTTATTTTGTTAAAATAAAAAATTCCCAAAAAAGCTTTGAAAATTAGGCGGGATGCCGGACTATTCATAACCTTTACATAATGCAAGTATGATAGAAACAAGATTACGCGTTTCGCAATCCCGTTATCTAATGCTCTCTTTCTCAATTTACTGCATGACGTCACGCAGCGCTTCTGCATAACAAAATGAATGCAATTGTGCAATCGCTTAGGGATCGTTCATATATATTACGTTACCAATTTAGGGGTCGCAGGAGGAGCTTTTAAAATGTACTACGATAAGTTACGATAGGGGGGAGGGGGTCTCAGATATAGTAACGTGACCAAATAAAAAAAAAACTCAAGAAATTGAAATTAATACACCCCATCATTTCAAAAAATTTTCATCCTCACATCTTCATGTTTGACTGTCGAAATTGGCGGTTAACTATTGACAAATGTAGTGAGGGCATTACTTTTCTTTGCTTGCTTTTCGGCAGTTGTTTCTTTTATTTTGATCGTTCATATTATTTTCGGTGATTTCGGTGAATAGGTCGACATGTAATCCGTTGAAGAATTTATTTCGAAGAGTCCCCAAAGTTTTCAGATTGAGAGCATCGACTCTTGGATTGAAGTTGGAATAGTTTTTATCGTTGAAAATAATTGAATTTTAAAAATTGTTCTTTAATTTATCTAGTCATGTTAGCACACATACTAAGAGCTAGTCAAGATAATAAAATTTTTTAAACATATCTTCAAATATTTTTTAATCAATTAATTTTTTATTTCATATACTACGTTACTTTATGGGGGGAGAAGAAGGGTTTTTAAATGCACTACGAAGAGTACTGGAGAGGGTGGGGGTAAAAAAAGTTGAAAATCGGTCGCGTAATTTATGAACTACTAAGTAGTAGTAAAGAGTAAGAGTAAGAGTAGTAAAGATAACTACTCTTCTGTATAAAAATTCCAAAGTAAATTATTCCAAACTTTGGTGCTTCATTTTGTGTATCTTCAGATACATTGTTGCTAAAAAAAACGAAAGTGTCAACAGAACATAATTGGAAAAAGCACACTTCTTGATAGAAACACATACTTTGCATCGCGATCAGGTTCTTGATTTGGTTTAGGTTTGCGGCTGATCCACCTGCAACAATTAAATAACATAATTATAATATGATATATATAATAATTTTATTGACTTACTTATCCATCGCTGGAGTATTAGAAAGACGCCGAAGGAAAGGAATGAAAGGAAGGAAAGGAAGAGTTCTTAAAGCTTAAGAAAGGAAGGAAGAGTTCTTAAAGCTTATATTTTTCTTTTTATATGTACTATTCACAATAGTGTGGAATGGAAAACAGAATACATGTGCCAAACAAAATTTTTGGTCTTAAAGCAAGTAGTAGATAAATTAACTACTTGTTAAAAAACAAAATATAATTTTTAGTTATTTAGTGGAAAATTCGTTCAACCAAAGGCGGAATGTACCTAAAATGAAGCTATTGCACCTAATGTACCTTTAAGGTCAAAAACGTCGGAAAAAGGTACAATTGTACCTACTTTTCCATCCCTGTTCCAAAGTCTTACAATAGCGCTATATGACGTCATGCTCTCTCTCTCTCTCTCTCTCTCTCTCTCTCTCTCTTTCTCTCTCTCTCATTTGCGGAACTCGGAACCAAAAATAAAAAAAAAAACTCAAAAAATTGAAATTAATAAAATTACCCCATCATTTCAAAACATTTTCATGTTTGACTGTCTAAATTGACGGTTAACTATTGACAAATGTAGTAAGGGCATTATTTTTATTTTCTTTCTTTTCGGCAGTTGTTTCTTTTATTTTGCTCGTTCATATTATTTTCGGTGATTTCGGTGAATAGGTCGACATGGAATCCGTTGAAGAATTTATTTCGAAGAGTCCCCATAGTTTCCAGATTGAGAGCATCGACTCTTGGATTGAAGTTGGAATAGTTTTTATCGATGAAAATAATTAAATTTTAAAAATTGTTCTTAAATTTATCTAGTCATGATAGCACACATATTAAGAGCTAGTCAAGATAATAATATTTTTTAAATATATTTTCAAATATTTTTTAATGAATTCAGCTTTTTTTTTCCTATACTACTTTACTCTATGGGGGGAGAAGAAGGATTTTGAAATGCACTGCGAAGAGTACCGGAGGAGTTTGGGGGGTAAAAAAAAGCTGAAAATCGGTCACGTAATTTATGAACGACCACTTAGGCGAATTGCTGAAATTGAAAATAAATTGTGTGGAAAAGTAAAGTAAAGATAACTAGTCTTCCGTATAAAAATTCCGAAGTAAATTATTCCAAAGTCTTACAATAGCGCTATATGACGTCATGCTCTTTCTCTCTCTCTCTCTCTCTCTTTCTCATTTGCGGAACTCGTTATCTTGTTTCTAATATTCTTGTACAGAATAAAGAAAATTTTATAAATAAGAATTTTTCATATAAACTCAGTTTCCAAAAGATTTACTGTCTTGTGAAAAGATATAAATGAAATGAAGACATTAAATTGAAAAGAAGAAATCAAAATCGGAGATTTTTTCCCGCCAAACAAAAAACAAAATCCGATTTTGTAACCTCGAAAATCAAATGGCCGCCATTTTTTTTTATTTTTGGCGGAAAAAAAATATCCTAGTTCAGGCTATAGCCACTGAAACAAGGATTAATTTGGTATTTTTTCCTCAGATGTCCCAGACTGGTGATATCCTGCAAACCGTAAAAAAAAAACAAAAAAAAAATCAAATAACGTCAAAAACCGCTTCAAAAATTTGTTTGTATTCTTTAAATGTTAATAAATATATGTGCAAAATATGAAAACGATATCTTTTTCCTTCTATGAAAAAAAATTCCAGAAAAAAAAATGTTTTCTTAATTTGTAACCTATATGCCCCCCTTAAAACATTTCCGAAATATTTTTTCTATTTTTGTCCTTCTTCTTATGCAATATGGTTCTTCACAGAAAAATTCAGATGTTTCTACGGCTTTCCTCGACGCTAGGAACATCCTACACTTTTTAATTTCATAGCCCCTTCTTTTCCACTAATCTATCACCTCATTTCGAACCAAGGCTGACACTTGAGGTATTACTCGTGTTTTATTCGTACTGATTTAACCAAAAATGTTTTAAATTACATGCAGAACATTAACAAAAATATGAACCTTCTCAGTAGCTCATATTTAAAAAAAATAAATATATAATTGCTCATTTCGGCCCTTGTAAGGACTTTGACCTAGCTTCTTATGATCAATTGTGTTGTGCGTGTTATTAAGTTTGTACAGAATTGACCAAGAACCGAACCTACAGGTTTAACCCCGACTCCGAACGGCGATGATCAGAATGTTTTTGTTCTCAAGAAGCTTTACATGGCATTTTGATTACTCTCTAAGGTTTGCCATTGTCTGCAGAGAGGTGGCGACCGTACAGAAAAATAATTTTTATTCAAATAATTTTTTGTCGCTGCTGGGATTCGAACCCGGGAATCCAGGTTCGTTGACATAGAGGCCACTTTAACCAATTACATCACGGACGCCAGCCACACAGTAGCTCATCTTGTTAACCTTTTTTTCGTTCCGCTGATGCTACATAGATGTCGTTGTTTATTTTTGTTTTCATTGATTTATAGTCACCCTTTGCTGTCAAAGAAAATAGCTGTGCTTTTGGTCAAGTTTTGAAAGCAAATTTTTTTACGTTCTCTTTTAAACCGAAAAAGGTGACAGTGCAACACAAGCATAGCGTCAATTTTTTCCCCCTTTCTTCTCAGTTCTTTCTAAATGCGCCGCAATTAGCCTACAAGCTCGAAAAATTGCTTTCAATTCTTGACCAATGTAAAAGGGGTCTTTGCAATAAATAAATAAAAATGGATGCAAAAGAGTCGTAAGTTTATTATCCCAAGCGGTCAGGAGCAAAACTTTTAACTAATACGGTCTATTGGTTCATCAGGTTAAACCAGAACGAATAAAATGCGGCTATTATACCTGAAACCTTTAGTTCAAAGCTAAAAAAATAAAAAAATCTTATACAAACAAATTAAAAATTTAGATACATGAACTTAAACTTCATTTTATTATTTTCTCACAACATTTATTTAATTTTTTCATAAATAATTTTAATCCTAGCGTGTATTTTATAATTTTGACCATTTTTTGTGTTTTAATTGAAAAGTTGAAAATTATGGAAAATCTGTAGCTTCAAAGCTTTTCACGGCTAAACTTTAGTGAATATTGAAACACCTTTTCAGGGTGCACTTAATTGGTATATTCCTAAGATATTATGATATATATATGTTTTGTTTCAAGTCGAAATTTTGTATTTTGCTCGCTTCGTTACACTGTGGACCGCCTTAATTCATCTTGTCAAGTATTTCCATCAAATAAGCACTAGAGGCAAAAGATAAAGTTCATGAATTCATTTCCTAATGGAATAAAGCGTCCTTTAAACTCGTTTTCCAATTGTTGATAAACATTTGCAATTGTTGGCATCATAAACATGACTAACTAAGCAATACTAGCGACCACTGGTGCGCGGTGCTGCACCCATCAACTATAAAAATAATAATTATTGGCGCTGACCGCTGACGCCGTTCATTGTGTTCAGCGTATATTCTAAGAGTTTTGTCGTTGTTTGCAAGCGCTCTATAAAAAAGAGGCAGAATAAAGTGAAATGTGAGAAAAAAATTGCAATAAAAAAAATTTGTATGTTTCTTGGTTGCGAGCGTTCAGCGCTCTGACTTTCTTTTGGCTATGACATTTTTCTGACTTTCATTTTGGCTATCTTCACACGTCAGTCAAATGACTGAAGTTCATCACGATTTTTTACTCTCTTTTACTCTCTCTGAAAATTTTGACTGACGCCTGCTCACACACGATCTTTTGATTGATGCTCTGACGACGCTATATGTTACTTTTCTGCTACCTACTATTTTGTGAAATCGTATCGTGCTGTAAACAGAAAGTAAACACAACACAATAAACAAAACCCGATTTTAAATTTTTTTAATAGAAAAGTTGTGTTGCATTTCATTTTGTTCGCAAGGGTTACAGATAACATCCTTTTCTCTTCAAAAAACTACATTTGTTACCAAAAAACTACTAATTAACTACTTTTCTTGACATAATTTCCTACTAAACAACAAACAATTAAAATAATGCAACCATTTGACTGATTGATCCAGGTCGAGAGCTCAATCAAAATTTTGACTGACGAGAGAAGAATTTGGAGTTCATTTTCGTTCTGAGATAAAGTTCATTTTCTTTTTACATAGGAAAGCAACAACAAATTTTGACTGACTCAATCATTTGACTGACGTGTGAACATAGGCTTTGTTATTAACAGACGCTCTATTAAGAAGAGACTGAAGAGAGCTAAATGTGAGCAGCGAATAGTTTTGCTCTGAGTTTGTTAACATTGTTCTTAGCTGCTCTGTTAAAAATGAAAAAGAAACATAACAACAACAATTATATGCAATTATATGAAAACTTTAATAAGCTATAACTTGAAAAATATAAATTTTTAAGAAATAAAAAGTCCAGTTTGCACATCTACAGGTCTAAACCTACCAAGATAAACTAAATTTATTAAGATTGGACTTGTACTTAAAAAGCCTTCCGCCGGACAAAATTTGAGCTTGCGTAATATATATAAAATTATCTTCTTAAGAATAATATGAAATAAATTTGTTATATCTTTGTACCTACACGCTTTCTACGTAAAGGATAGATTAAATTTGTCACTTTGGTTGTACCGCTTATGAGGAAGCATGGACGGTATACAAAAGTGTGTATATTCTTGATCGGTGTCATCATTTGAGTCGATTTAGCGATGTCCGTCTGTCCGTAGTCAGGATTACAACCGTAATTTGAAAGCTATCATTATGAAATTTTATATAAAAGCTTTTTTTAAAAAAGGATGATTAAGTTCGAAAATGAGGATTATCAGACAAATACTACGCCCACTTTTCATTTGATATTTTACCCATAATATTTGATATTTGGATAAATTCGATAAGAACCACTCCTGAACCCCATACAAGCTGACGTCATCAAAATAAAACCTTCACAACTTCGTAAAATATATATTTATAACACACGTTTGTGGGAATTTTTAACTTCAGTCAAGCAGAAGATAATACATTCTCTACTAGTTCTCACCATAAAATTACATTGATTTCGGGCTCGCAGAGCTTAGGTCGGTGTTATCCTAAGCCCAGTAACTCTGCTCTGGGGTGAGCTAAATGAAAGATATAACGGTAATTTCTTATAGTAAGGAGAAAGAATTGACATAAAAAAAATAGAACAGTGAAATCTAAATCTAATCTAATTACGGCCCATGGTCAGTAGTAATCTAATTACGTTCTATGGTCAGGGTTACGGCAATTTAGCGAAGGGCTTAAGGTAATTAAACTAAAATGTTAATGAGGGTTTCTATCAATACGATTATTTTTTCGATCTAGCTTTAGCTTTAAGTCCTGAATACATACGCATAACAACAATAAATGTCGAATTTCTCTACTTCTAGATATGATTTGGACAAGTGCGTAGGCAGGATAAAAATTAGGGGCAGCAAGACCTTATAAATTTCTTTTTACCATATCTTTCATATCTTTACCGTATCTTTACCATATCTTTTTACCATATCTAGTTTCAAAGAAAAAGGAAAAACCACATATTAAAAAGGAATTACATATAGAAACTACACGCAAAGAAAAAAAAACGTTTATTGCCAGTTTGCCGCAAACGAACTTCGTTTGTCGTACTTGGGATGGGATTTTGCAAACGTTTCAACAGTTGTCATAATAATAGTTCAGTTGCGAGAAACACGTCATTTAGTTGCAGGTAATTCATTTCGTTTGTCATATACGTGAATGATTTTTAAATTGCAGCAATTGAAAAATTGTTTTTTCCAACTGAAAACTTCCTTTGTTTTTCCTTTCGTTGTATACACACAACGCTTATAATTCAGAGTAACTCTTTGGACAAACTGTTCTACATAATTTGCTTAAAACGCGGACGGAGATAGCAACAGAGGTACGATGAGTATAATCCATAAGAAGACGGACGAACATAGGAGGAAAGACAATTAATATAATAAATAATAATGACCGAAATAGCTTGCGGTACATATATACATAAAAGATGTATTTTTAAGTTGACAACTGAATATTCGTTTGTGGCAAATACAACTCGCAAACGAAGTTTAGTTGGCTAATTTTTCAGTTGCGGTGAACGAAAAATTTATATGCGTGTCCTTTCAAGGCCATCGATTAAATAAAAAATCTCAGCAACTGCTGCCCCCCCCCCTGTCCGACCAGGCTACGCCCTTGGATTTGGAAACTTAATGCTTACAATGAAATCTAAATATTTATATTTTGTGAATTTTATTATGAAATAATTATATGTAATTATATGTCAATTAACAATTTTATAATTAAGACGAGTAGTAGTGTAACAGTTACTTTCGACCTTAACTCTCTGCATTCGCACAAATTGAACACCATGCTGTAGGGTGCAAAATGCTACGAAAGCGAAAAGTTTAACTCAAACAAGAAAACACAAATAAACACATCAAAGGATTTCTTTATGATTTGTTTTTTAAATGACTTTTGATACTTTTTCACTACCATTTGATGGTGTTTTCTTTTTTGTTCCGTTTATTTATATTTTTTTCGTTTTTTTTTTTTTCTTCATTTCCTATTTTCTTTATTCTTTCTCATGGGTCAGCGGGTTGAAAGCGTTCATAATGAAGCATTTATATGAAAAGAAAGCAATGCCAACTGAATAGAAGAAAAAGCACAAAAAAAAAACGAAAAAATTATAAAAATAAAAATGTATCCGAGTCGCAGTAAACAAAGTTAACAATTATAAGCCACTTGTTGGGCGCCGACTTTTGAACTTCCTGCCTGACGAACACAACGTCCTAAGAGGATGTTCAATTGTAGAATAATTAATGCGAAGTGTTGCTTAACAGCAGCAGAAAAAATAAAGTGAGTGCCAGAGAACCAAAGTAAATTATAACTAGCAAACAAAAATAAAAAAAAAACAAAAAAAAATATAAAGTAAGATGAAAAAATTATTAAAAAAAAAAAAATACAGATAAGCTGGCTAGAGTTTTCTATGATGGAAAGTGTTTTTTAAGAAAAGGCATTAGATTTTTTAAAGAAATAAAAATCGAAGTTATTCGAGATTCTTAGTGATCATGATATATTTATTGGATAAGAAAGTGCGTTCTTTCTGGTTGACATCACTGTTATTGTCAAAAATGTGTCATATGGTGCGTGTATATCATTTTTTATGCTCCGTTGTTTATTAACATTAAAAAAAATAAATTAATTTAGTTTTTTTTTGCATTTCTTTGGAAGTCGTACTTCAAAAATTAAGAACTTTGATGAGCATATACGTTATATTTTGCTCTTTTACTTAAAAAAAGGCAACAAAGCAACTCGAAGCAGACAACAATAAGTAAAAGATCATGGTGAAGATGTGATTAATGAAAGACAATTTCCATACATTATGGAAATTCTTCGATCATGGATACTCTATTTTCTCGTAAGCCCTCGGAGGTTGACGACGATCAAATTAACACGCTAGTGGAGACAAACAAGCATTCAACAGTCAGAGAAATTCGACTGCTCTAAATATGTCCCTTATAAACATTCACGGACATTTAAGGACCATTGATTTCATAAAAAAATTTTATGTCTGGGTCCCGCACGATTTGACAGAAACTCACAAGATCAATCCAGTTGCGATCGGCACATGAAGCGTGAAAAAGCGACTCATTTCTCATTTCAATGCGTTAACTTCATTAGTTTTACACTGAAGTTTTACACTTTTTATTTTTTGTTATTGAAGACACAAATTACCTCTGCGGCTCATTTTGACAAAACTAAAAAGTTTATCAAGAACTCCACGCGTGTTCAAATAACGGTAAAGCGAATCGCAGAACAGTGTGAGAAACAAAAGAAAACTATAACAAGCACAATCGATTCATTTAGTTCTTTATAACATTCGTTAAATAAAAGTGGAAATATTAAAGATAGAAACCACCCGCACAAACATCACGGTCTGAAAGGGCTAATATGAAATTTAACAATTTCATCAAAAAATATAAAAGTATAAAATAAAATTATGGCCTTAACCTGGCATTTTAAAATAATACTTTTAGAGAGGGTATTGTTAAGAAATATTTGAAGAATCCAAATTAAGCAAAGTTTCTTCGGTACCATTTCTGGTACCCGAGATATAAAATCTTCATAAAATATTCATGTTTTTGAAAAAGTTAAAAAATTGCATTCAATTATACTTTTCTCAAAATTAGGAAAATGCTTATGCAAAAATTATGCTAATTCTTAATGCGCTAAATTTAAGGAATACGTTAACAGTATAATCAACACCATCAAAATTTAGACTATTGGGTAATAATCAAAAGTCCTGTGCTATCTCGATTTCAACTTTAGCTTCAAATATCCTTCACACAGGACACGTGGATAAAAATCGTGAGTGGCATCGTGTTGACCAATATATTATTAGTTTAAGCCTATACTCACTTTTGCTTTAAGACATACGCAGTTTTTTTTATGAAGGTCAAAGCATTTTAAGACCGTTATTTTTTTACTGTTTTCCTCAAAAAACAACTTTGTCCTTGCGGGACAGAAAGACATCATTTTTTTCCTTAAAATTTTTTTTGGGTGATCTTGACAACCCCATGCAACTTTTGAGACCTCTTAGAATACGATCTAAATTTTTTGATACGCCCTAATGAACAGCCGCTCAATATACTGGAGATTCCAAACGTATCACTTTTGGTTGCAGATTGCACTGAGAAGGCATCGGTCCTTATTTTTTCAGAAATGAGGCCATCTAATGGACTTTAATGTCAACTCCACAGTAATAAATTTGATAATATAGAAAATATTCACAAAATGATGTAACTGTGATTACACGACATTTTTATATCAATTTTATTATCCGATATCGAGTTATAGCAACACTCATTACACCAGAGAGATACTTTTACCGAAATGCCATGATTAATGGAATGATGAAAGTTTAAACCTTCTCTCATTACTTAAAGCCTTAGAAGTTTCAAGTTTAATTAAATAAAATATTTCAAAGCTCATAATAAATATTTAATAATTAAAATGATGCCAACAAAACTAATAACTTAACCAACTAAATTTGGCCGAAACTAAAGTTAATGCCATGTAGATGTAGATAAGTAGCAACATACCAAAAAAATAAAAAAAAAACAGCGACTACAACAAATACAGCTGCTAGCTATGTATGTGTACTCCACTCGTACACAAGAAATCCAATTACATTGCAAAAAGCACAAACTAAGTAGATTGGTGCTGAGCATAAAATAAAAAAGAAAAAAAAAATTGCTTAAATTGCACAGTCATAGCGGTGCTTCGGGTTGCCTGGGTTGGTTGGCTGCTTGCTGCCATGGTTGGTGGGTTAAAATGAGTTAAGCAAATTACAGCAGAATACTAAATTAACCTAAGCTTATGGCAGCGGTTGACACAGCGGGTTAAATTAAGTACGAACTCCCACTCACTGCCACTACCTGCGATTCTCTTGCGTGCGGTGCTTCTTGATGACCGGCTACATGGATGACACTTTCTTGACGGTAAAACATTCCATGGTAGCCCCAAAAAATGTAACCAAAGAAACATTAAGAGCATAAAAAAAAAATACAGCAACAGCGATATAATAGAGGAAAACAACATAAGGCGGTGAGAAGCGGGTTTCGTCCTGCTCTACTGCTAGGATACCGAATTAAATAAGTTTTATTTACTCGAATTGCTGGAGACCATGTGTTCGTTGTCGTATTGGTGTTGTAAGAAGTGGCGTTGGTTTTTGATATTGGTGTTCTTGGTTTTGTTGGAGATTTTGTTATTTTTGTTGCTCTTGTCTAAAGCCTGACAACACTTGTGTATGCGACAGCAACGTTCTTTAGCAGCAATACAAACGAAACTTTTATTGCGGACACATTTTTCGGCACACACCACACACACACACATTGTCGCAGTTTCACAGACACACACACACACACATCGAAAGCTAAGCATAAAGGCGCAGCATATCTGCTTGATCTTGACTTACATATAGTTGTTGCAGCTGCTGCTACAACTGTTGTTGTTGTTGTTACAGTAGTTTATGAACATCTTCCAAGTAAAAGTTGTTACGCCATAGCGTACAAATATCCTGCTTCCTTACGCTATGACTGCTTCATAAATAAATTATTAGAAACGAAGAAAGTACGCAAGACATGGTGAACAAAAAAAAAGGAAGCACTTGAAATAAAAGTACATTCAAAGAAATAACACAAGCTTATGTAGTATAAAAAATAGTAGCGGAATAAAATTAAGTTCTTGTATTTCGTCTACTGACTCCTTTCATATGCTTTGTGCCGAAGCATTTGCTGTAAATGCCAAAACAAACGCTAAAAAGGTCCTCGAGTCAATGCAATTTTTATGCCTCGTTTTCCTTTGTTGCGTTCTATTGGGACCGATTTGTACAAATTCACCAAATATGAGACCAGTCAAAAAAACAAAAAAAAAGAAGGCGACGATAGGGTTTTAGAAACAAATACGTACTAGATTGCTTGGATGAAGACGGCCAGACGGAATTAATTTTACGTTAAAAGATGCCGGAGAGGCTTGTTTGCTATAATCTGTAAAACATCCTTTTATAACATAAATGCTTTTTTAATGTTATTTTCTCAAAAACTTAGGCATATTGTCTTACCAGAAAATCAATCAAAAGCAAAGGCAAAAGCAAAAGCAATAGCAAAAACAAATGAAAAAGCATAGGCAAATGTAAAGACAAAAGCAAAAGCAAAGGCTAAAGCAAAATCAAATTAGAAGGCATAAGCATAAGCAAAAGCAATAGAAAACCAAAAGCTCAAATAAAAACAAAAAAAAAAGAAATTGATTTAATTAAAAATATGAAGAAAAATAAAAAGCAAAAGCATAAGCATAAGTATAAACATGAGCATAAGCATAAGCATAAGCATAAGCATAAGCATAAGCATAAGCATAAGCACAAGCATAGGCATAAGCAAGAGTAAAATAAGAAAAAAAATATATAAAGAAATTAAATAAATTACAAAAAAATATAAGGACTAGTATTATAGGACAAGGTTTTGGACAAGGAATAGGACAAGGGTTTTAACAAAGATTAGAAAATAAATTTGAAAAAGGACTAGTGCAACGATTCATAGAAAGATGAGGAATATAATAAAAGATTGCGAAAAGGAATAGAACAAGGTTTGGAAAAGACTTAAAATAAAAAAGTTTCTTAAATCTATGACCACACGATAGAAGTGATAACTTCCCATTTCTTATTCTAAAAATAAGTCCATGTACATAAATAATAACGGCTCTCCGCAAAATTGCCCAAAAAAAAATCGCCCAAAAAAAAAAAGGCAAAATCACCCAAATGAAAAATGACCCAAAAATTTATGAAAAATCGCCCAAAACGAAAAAACGAAATTTTACCCAAGAAAACGAAAAAAAGCCCAAAAATTTTTGGAAAAATTACCCAAAAACAAAAACGAAAATTCACCCAAAAAAATGGAAAATCGCCCAATATTTTACATTGTGTTCCCACACGATATACGAAATTCCCTTGTACGAAATGAGCATTTTCAAGGCCAGTATTTTTTTTAAGTCTCTTTTAATTCAATCATTTGATGATATAAATACTTTTTATGTGGATATTATATTATAATACTATTTATGTAGGAAGTGCGTTAAATTTAAAAATTTAATTCATTTTAATTTTATATAATCTCATACTTAAAAATCTATAAAAACATTTCGTACAAGGAAAAAATACTGATTCTTTTTCAAAACAACAAGTTTCTTTGGTCATCAAAAAATTTCAAAAAGAAAAAATGATGGCGAAGGTGGTGGGGGGGAGCAGGGCGGGGCGACGGGTGGCGCGCCGCGATACGCGCTATCCGCCGCGTCGCGATGTGCGGGCGCGGTACTAAATATTTCCTTTGACTTGACCAAGCAAACTCAAGCAAAGAAGAACCGCTGCTTTTACTTTAAATACCGTTATCTTTAAGAACTGATTGACGTTTCTTATTTAACCCTTAAATGCACCGTGTATCTTTGGCTTACGGCTATATTTTTGGTTTGATTTTTTTCCAAATCGGTTCTATATTATTTAGAATATTATAAGTCTTAAATAAAAATATAGTTTTTACTTTTAATTGTCATAATTTTTTAAAAAATTATGTACAATGTCAAAAAAAATTTTTTTTTTAACTAAATAAACACTATTTTTAACAGTTTAACTTCTAGGAACAGATAAATAATTTTGATTAGGAAAAAATACTGACTGCTTTCAAAACATGTCCTTTAGTGATCGAAAAAATTTCGATATAAATAGAAAACTAAAAAAAATTTTCAAAACTAAAAACACAGTTTTTATTTTTACTCAATTTTACATAAAATAAATTTTTTTCGGTAAAAATCGGGGTCCTTGTGCATTTAAGGTTTAATATTGAAAACGAAAGATCACCCAAAGAAAACGAAAAATCACCCAAAAACGAAAAGTGAAATTTCGCCCAATATATTTGGGTGAAATTTCGCCCAAAAGCAAAAAACGAAATTTTACCCAACAAAAATGCAAAATCGCCCAATTTTTTTGGGAATTTTTCCAAATTCGTATGGAAAAAAATTGGGTGATTTTTCATTATTTTTTTTGGGCGATTTTTCTTTGGGCGATTTTGCGGAGAGCCAATAATAACTTTTATGTTAAATAAAATATTACAGTACAGACTCGACAATCTTAACCCTTGATACACGCATGTCCTCGATTTTCGCAACAGTACGAGACATTTATAAGCGCAACTTATATAAAAAAGTTACCTCAATAACTGCAACTGACTAGGCTTTAAATTTTAATATGTTTGGTTTTTTCTTTCTTGATTTATTCGAGAAAAGTTCTTAGCACGATTATAGGTGCACAGGTTGACATTCAATTGGTCTTTTGCGCACCAAATTCCCAAATCGTATCTTCAGCCGTCTTGGCAATGTCAATTGGCCGCCTCGGAGCTACGATTTTACGCCTTTGGACTTTTTTTTTTGTGGGGAACCGTGAAGGACCGATGTTATGTCAACAATCCGGAAACGATTCAAGCACTAAAAAAATAGAAACATACTTTGAAAAGTGAACACTATTAACAAGTCGTAAATAGGTTAAGAAAACAAAAAAAAACAAAACATGTTTGACCCCTAGTGTCAGTTCAAACATGTTTTGTTTTTTTGTTTCTTAAAAACACTTTTATGTGGCAACCCTATTTTTGGAAATTTCATAATTTTGAAATTCTGACAACGGATTCGGATTCAGAGACCCATTTTTACCTATTGTTCGCCCCAGCATCGAATTCGTAAAAATAAAAACAAATTAGGTGGCAACCCTATCAGCCATCTTGAATTTTAAAATTCTGACATCGGATTCGAAATCAGCTACCCCCTAAAACTGGTAAACACGAAATCTAAGAACCCTAAATATTCTTAATACGCTAAAGTTTTTCCTACACTTCATTGAATTATTTGGATACTTGAATTAATTGGATACTTGCTATTAATGTCAAGCTTTTCAAGCTTTTTGCCGAACACATCAAGTTTTTCCTTTACTTGGTACTTCGTGTCGTTCGCTTGTAGGCTAGCGTAGTTTTAAGTCACAAGCTGACGTGGGCTTCCTTATCTTCAAGTACAAGCTTCAACTTTAAGCTTGTGGCGTCCGTGGCGTAGTTGGTTAAAGTGCGTGGCCGCTATGTCAAAGAACTTTGGACACCCAGGTTCGAACCCCAGCAGCGACAGAAAATTATTTGAATTAAAATAATTTTTCTGTACGGCCGCCACCTCTCTGCAGACAATGGCAAACCTCAGAGAGTAATCAAAATGCCATGTAAAGCTTCTTGAGAACGAGAACATTCCGTTCATCGCCGTTCGGAGTAGGTGTTAAGCATGTAGGTCCGGTTCTCGGTCAATTGTGTACAAACTTAATAACACGCACAACACAATTGATCATAAGAAGCTAGGTCAAAGTCCTTTCAAGGGCTGAAATGGCCAGTTATTTATTTATTTATTTTATTTTACAAGCTTTAACTGATTAAAAATTATCAAGTTCAAGCAAGCTTGTACTCATATTAATGGCAAGTACTTGAAATAGGTTTCAAGTAGGCTTATGCAGTTCTCTGCTACAAACTATAAAAGCACAAACCTACACACGCATGATAAAAATATTGACACAAGCAACAACAACAAAATGCAAACGTAAGATTGTGTGTAGAAACGACTACGATGCGAGTGCGCACATGTTCGAACATACAAAAGCAGCGGCAGAATCTAACTGTATGCTGACGACTGAATCGAGAAAATCACTGATCAGAAATTGCCAAACGAGCCTAAAGAAGTTAACACTTCAAAAATAAATAAATAACTGGTCATCTCAGCCCTTGAAAGGACTTTGACTTAGCTTCTTATGATCAATTGTGTTGTGCGTGTTATTAAGTTTCTACACAATTGACCGAGAACGGGACCTACATGTTTAACGCCGACTCCGAACGGCGATGAACGGAATGTTTTTGTTCTCAAGAAGCTTTACATGGCATTTTGATTACTCTCTGAGGTTTGCCATTGTCTGCAGAGAGGTGGCGGCCGTACAGAAAAATTATTTTAATTCAAATAATTTTCTGTCATTGCTGGGGTTCGAACCTGGGTCTCCAGGTTCGTTGACATAGTGGCCACGCACTTTAACCAACTACGCCATGGACGCCACAAAAACTTAGGACAAGATTTAAGACAAAGACTGGAAGAAAAAGTGGGACAAGGACTAAGAAAGAGATTTGAGCGAGGGTAAGGTCAGGGAGTTGGACACGAATTAATACAAGGACAAATATGAGAATAAGAATAAGGTTGAGAACAAGCTTGGGTACATGTGAAAGGATAGCGTTAAGAGCAAGGTTAGCAAAGATAGCAAAGACGTTGTTTAATCAGAGCCTACGAGTGTGCCATGACAAAGCCATGACTTCTTTTTTTTTTAAAACAAAGTTCCTTAAAACGGCTTGCGGGTGAAGTGAAATGATTCAAATCGGCACGTAATAGTGTGTGTTTGTGTGCATGCGTGAAAGTACAGAGCATTTTAAACCCAGTAAAAAAGTTTATCATCCTACGAGCGATCCGGGAGTGCTTCCTGAGGAACAGTAGGATGCTCCCTATTGATCCAAGCTGGATGCATTTTGTGCTCTCTTTTAACATTGCATGTTTTAGGAAGGCGAGCGCTTCTAATAACATCCCAGGCGAGTGGATAAGGAGCAATCAATGTATGATCCATTGCGATGTGCAATATAACATAACACAATATAACCCTATAACATCCCAAAGGAGCGAATAAGGAGCGATCAATGTTTGATCCATTATCATATATAATGGAGCACTCCATTCCTGAAACATGGTGATATTTCGTGTGGTATTTTTTTAAAAAATTCCATTTACTAACTTAAATCTTACTAACAAAAGTATAAAATAAAAATAATTTATTACAGGCGGCCGTACAGAAAAATTATTTTAATTCAAATAATTTTCTGTCGCTGCTGGGGTTCGAACCTGGGTCTCCAAAGTTCGTTGACATAGCTGCCACGCACTTTAACCAACTACGCCACGGACGTCCCTCACTTAGTTTTCTTATTTTTGCATTCATTGCTCCTGTATAATATTAAGGGAGTTTTAACGCAAAGTGCTCGCTTTTTTCTCCCATAAAACAACAAGAGAGCTCTCCCTTGTTGATCCACAATGGGAGCGATCCTTTTTTTTTTTTTTTACTGGGAAGAGCATAAATTGTAAATTGAGCATTTTTGTATTGTCCAATAAAAACCGCTGACCGGATTTAAGTAAAATTTGCACTATTCAAATAACAATTGATTATAGATGGTTCTTATATACTCAGAATTTTGAAATATTTGATAGCGTAGAAATAATTAACTAAGAAACTGGCTTAAATCGCAATTTTTAGTAAAACTCTGCATATTTTAATTTGCTGCCTTAAGAGTAAAAGATATGTGAATATGACGTATGGACAAAAAAAAAAGAGATCTTCCCGATTCCAACAAAAAAAGTCAGCGATGAACATGCATCTGAGATCAATAGCTTTGTCCTAAAACTAATGTTTTAGTGAAAAATTCAATTTCTTGCAAACAGTTCATTTGTTGATTAACTTCGACGCTGTTATTGCTTGTAGCGCACATGATGTTGCATTAGTTTAGCTACAAAATGCAGCTCACTGTTGTAGCGTGTTGTTTTGAAGCTGTGCGTTAATTGTTTGTGCTTGTGTTTTAAATCATACGTGAGTTTATTTCTTTATTGTAAGTAAGATTTAAGAAATGGAAACTGCAAAAGTGTTTAATACAGATTTAGTAAAGGAAGTTAATAAGTCTGTTTCTCTCTGTCAAAATAAATTCCAAGTAACTTTCTCGGCATAATTGACAGTATCAGTAGAACCTAAGAAGCTTGAGTGGATCACAGTAAAAAGTTATGCAAAGGCTGCTGATGAGTTGGTGTAGAGGCCAACGAAACAGTCTGTATAGTCAAGCTGGGTGATTTCCTCTATACAGAGCCGTTGTTGTTGCTGTTGGTTGTTGCCTTCTTTGTCTTTATGTTGTCTTGTTGTCAACATACTTGGCCTAAAGCTCAAATTTGTTTTCAATATAAGTTAATAACTTAATAAGGCTGTGTTCCGATCGGAAATTTTTCACTCTTGGTAAGAAAGAAAAGGCTGAGTTGAACAAAATTTCTGCATGTTGAAATAAAATTGTAATTTTTGATGTGCCAAATGCACTATCAAATATTGACATTTATCATTTCGTTCTTGTTTTACCGCCTTCTGCTCGTGTATGTGCCTTCAAGGCAGCTATAAAGTGCTTAAAAATGATATCATTAAATTAAAATTTATTTTTAAGAAATTACATGTGAACCAAACCAAAGAACTAAAAACCTTTTCAAAATATCGCAAACTCACAATTGTTTTGTTTTTCCAATACCTATTCACCCCACAAATGCCAAATATTCTCCTTCCGACTGTCCAAATTTCATCATCCGAGTGAAAAGTTTTCGATTTGAACACTGCTTAAGTAAACAAAGTTGTATATAATTGTTTTTATTATTGTACAGTAAAGCGTAAGGAACTTCGTTCTTGACGGGGGTCACCTGACCACACTACTTTTGTTTTTTAATAAATATTTTCCCCTTTCATTTAATTCCCCACTTTGCCGTATTTTCTTTTTATTCTTAAATTTGAATCAAGGATTTCAGATGTTACACCCATTCAGTCAAGTCTACCTTGTTTCGAAAATGGTAATCCAGTGAAACATATGTTAAATGGTCTAAGCGTGGCGAAAAAGGTTTTTTTTTAATTTGACTTATGTTGTAGTAGGCTATTTATAATCAAATTATATAACCCTCCACCATACTATCTACAGGATAGTAAATAAGTGGTTTTACATAGCACCAGTGATTCCCGGAACACAATATTTTGGTAAATATTAATACCAAGGACATGTACTCGTATCTGCGTTTTTATTTAGAAAAAATAAAATCATGTATTGAAAAGAAAAAGAGACTTTTTCAGCTAGAGATAACTCCATAACCGTCCTGAAAACCGAATGATACTTCGCAGAATAAAATCAATACTAAAAGTTTGTAGATCCTGTGATTTCAGCAATGAAGATAAATAATTCTGTTAACCAACCTTTTACCACAGTAGCCTCTAGCAAAAGCTTTTGATGTTTTTGGGTTAAGGAGAGTTTTAGGGGATTCTAAGTAATTAAGAGTAGTTTCAAGTAAATTTCTCCCAATGAAGCCGTATTTTCTTTTTCACTCTCACTTTTCTTAGATTTCTTTAACTTAATTATTTACTCTTTTCACGCAAAACTCGATCAAAGAAAGCAATTTATTTATGAACTACACCAACCATGCTGTACTGAAATGTTTTTTTCCAATTTTTTTTTTTTGTTTTTCTTTCTTTTCTTATACGAATATTGCAGTACTCTGGAGAACTATGAATAAAATATTAGATACAAATGCTTACTTACCAAAAATCATTGCCTCAAACAATATTGGCTCAATGACTTTATTTTGACTGCAGCACAACAGCAGGCAAGAATGGCGTGGCATGACAACCGAGCAAAAGTGCTTCGTTCCGATTGTGGCCAAAATCAAAAACTCTGAATCCACAATTCAACAAGAAACCATTTAATGTCAAATGAAGTAGCGACTCGATTATGCTCTCAGACATAAAGCACAAGCAATGCACAGTGGGGTATTTGTCCGATTTTGATGGCCAAAAGTCAATTCTTCAAACTACTGTTAAAAAGTTGAATAGTGTAGAAATAATAAAAAATTAATATGTTTATTTAATATTAGGAAGTGTTTTCTTAATAACTAATATTTTTACCATCAAATTTTTGAAAATTTTTAAAGTACAGTAGACATCCAATATAACGAATGGTTTCCTGTCCGGCCTTTTCGTTAAATCGAAAAATTCGTTATATCAAATGAATATTTTAAACAATATAGTTGTTAGTAGTTCAATTTTTATTTATATATTAATAAAATATTTGCATATTTTTTTTTTTTTTTTAATTAATTTTTGAAAAAACTTAACAAACTTGTTTGTTTCTTAACGCTTTCCATTGCAAAAGGTTGTGATTCGAACCCGAGACCCCTAGGTGGCAGTCAAACGTGCTACTAATCGACTATCGAGGACATGAAAAACTCTTTCGGAAATAATTTCGAGTGCAATAAGACGAGCCATGTAATATCCAGTGGTCATATGCGAAAATCTCAACAAAATAGTTTTGATTTCACCTTTGAAAAAAGTTAATGTAGGTCATATGAGACACAATAGTCTTCTATAGGGTTAAGGTTTCGTCAAATCAGAAAACAGATATGATTTGTAGCTATTAACCCAACAAAATAATTTTCAATTTCACCTAAGAAAAAATTTGAGGTGGGTTAAATGTGACGCAATAGTCGTGTAAAGGTTAAGTATTGTTAAAATAAACAACCAATCATGAATTGAAACTATTTAAGGCAAAATAATTTTCACTTGTCCCTTAGAAAAAAGTTGAGTTTAGTTTTATGTGACTAAATGGTTGTCTGAAGGGTTAAGGATGTCTTAAGGCGGGTTATATACCCAGAACATAATTTTTAAAAAATTGGTTAAAATTTCGAGTCGATATCTCAAAAAATAACAAAGTAAATATATAGCTTAGTGCTTATCATAGGATTTTTTTTTCGTAGCTTCGTTAAATTACGTTCGGAAGTCCGCCATTTTGTGAAAAATCAATATTTTCAAAATCGGCTATGACAAGTTCGAGTTTTAAGCATCTAGTTTCATAATATATTTAATTTTTTTTGTTTCAGATGAATTTGGGAGGAGCAATCGTGGTCACCGCATTTCACCTTTTTTTCACAGCGCTCTATAATAAGGCTGTATCTACATTAAAATTAATTTTTTTAATACAAAAAAAAAAACTAAACATACTCTTGAATGTGTATGTTTTTAGGTAAAAAACCCTCATTTAAAAATATCCCGTAGGTTTCCTTAAAAAAATTCACAAACATCACCTTTTTTCGGCCTCTGGATATATAGTCCCCCTGAAGTTAAAATACGGACATGACTTTGAACTATTTTCCCAGCAAAATAATTTAAATTTTCATTTGAGAAAAAAGTTGAGGTGGGTCATATATGGCAGAATGTGCACATTAAGGAAAGAGACTTATTAAGGCCGGAAAAATATTATGATTTGTAACTTTTTACGGCACAAAATAAGTCTAATTTTTACTTGAGAAAAATTTGGAGTGGGTCATATATGCCTCAATTCTAGTGTGAAGGGTTAAGGATTTAATTTAGTAAGACTGCAATATAAATATGATTTGTCACCTTTTAGTCAACAAATAATTTAAATTTGTATGTGAAAAAAGTTGAGATAGATCTACGTGGTCAATTTGATCATAAGAAGTCCTTTCAAGGGCTGAAATGGCTAATTTATTTTTTTTTCGGTCTACGTGGTACAATGGTCTTATACAGGGTTAATGATTCTTTAAATCATAAAGCAGACATGAACTAAAACTTTTTACTAAGCAAAATAATATTAATTTTCATCAGAGATAAAGTGAGAGTTGGTCATTTGTGATGGCTGTACACAGGGTTAAGGATGGTAAAATCAGAGAACAGGCTGGATTTTTAATGTTCTTATTATCCAACAAAATAATTTTATTTGCACCTAAGAAAAAGTTGTAATTGCATCACATGTGACACAATGACTTACAGGGTTTAGGATTCTGAAATTCAGAAACCCACTTTTTACCCAATAAAATAATTTTCATTTTCGAGAGAGAAAAAATTTAAATAAGTCATATGTGACACAATGGTCATGCTGAGGGTCAAGTGTTGGGAAAAAACGGACATGATTTTTATATATTTACCCAGCAAAACAAATGTATTTAATTTTATAGTTCTTAAAAAACATCTTTTTTTTTAATTACATTTTGAGCTTTATGCCAAATAATTCATGAAGTAACAGGTTGCTACAACAACAAAAGTTCTTTGCAGAACAAACCGAGCAGACTAGACCATGGTTTCGTCGAACGCTACTCCGACTTATCAGTAGTCTCTGTGGTTTTAGCAGTCCACAAACTTTGAAAAGCTAATAAGCGCAAAAGCAATAAAACCAAAGTGGAATTATAGAAGCGCTATTCACTTTATCAAATCAGTGTTTTTCTGCTCTTTTGCTAGTCGCAAAATTTCAAAAAGTTGACTGCATTGATTTTGCAAAGATTTTGTTGTTGCGCTTTTTGTTTAATTCTTTATCACGTGTCCATCTAGGTTCCAACATTTTGTTGGTATTAAACCATAGAAGGCGTGAAGAAGGTTTTTTTGAAAGCAGATGTTTTATTATATGCGCAAAGTCGATGAGTCGGAGTAGCGTCCGACGAAACCATGGTCTAGTCTGCTCGGTTTGTTCTGCAAAGAACTTTTGTTGTTGTAGCAACCTGTTACTTCATGAATTATTTGGCATAAAGCTCAAAATGTAATTCTTAAAAAATATGTTTTTTAAGAATTATAAAATTAAATAAACATTTAAAAATGCCACAACTTTATAACTCAAAACAAATTTAGTTTTTACCAAAGAAATAACTTCCAGTGGATCATATGTGACACAATGATCATGTTCAGGGTAAAGAATTCTTAAATCCAGAAAATTATTTTTTACAAAGAAAAAAGTTGAGGTGAACTCTTCAAAAAGCCTTAGAGTGTAACTATTAACTGAAGGAAATAATTTTCCTGTTACTTCATGAATTATTTGGCATAAAGCTCAAAATACAATTCTTAAAAAATATGTTTTTTAAGAATTATAAAAATAAAGAAATAAATTTCTTTTTCATCGGAGCAAAAAGGAATCTTAAAATCAGAAAACAGGCATGATTAGTAACGATTTACTCTAAAAGTAGTTGAAACTTTTTGACGCTTTAAGCGCTCAAATATCCCACTGTGCAACTTGCAGTCAGTGGAAACTTGTTTTCCCTGCTTTCGGCACCCTGCAATACTACTATGAAGGTAGATGGTACTCGATAGAACTATAGGAAGTAGCAAGGCCCGTTTAACACCTTCCTGCTCCCTACATGGCTGAAATAGCTTTCGATGATTCTTCTTTGGTTCGATTTTATTTTTTTTGCTTTGAAATTTGGAGACACTGACGCGAATCTCTGCAACGCGTCTTGTGCAAATGTGTCTTAGAAAAACCCAACCTGACTCGCTCCACTTTGTTGGTTCGTTGGATTGGCGGGAATGTTGTTGGTTGGCAGGCGTTTTACGAGCAACGCTAAAAGCGACACACGTGTTAAAATTGTAGCAATAATAAAAGTACAAGGAACAAATATAAAAACAAAAATATATATATATATATATATAAAAAAAGAAAACGACAGACACACGCAAAGAAAATGAAATTGACGACAACGAATTCTCAATGCAACGAAAGTGATTTTAATAATATATGAAGAACGTCGGTATTTATGTTGAAAATAAAAACGAAGAATGCAAAGTATTTTGACTTCCAGGAGCCAGACAGCGGAGGCTGACTTAGCGGCATGTCAGTCGATTTGCTTACAATCTCAAACTTGTGTGAAGATAACCACAATTTATGCAGTCAACATGACAATAATTGACATTAATCAAGGACGCAGTACTTTGGTCTGGTCGTTTATGTAAGTACATGAGCACGATGGAAACATTATAATGCAAGATAATATTTTAGGGCTTTTTATAAATGAGCTAAGCGTTTTACGGGCGGACTGGGAGCAAAGATTTGGTGAAAGTATTATTTCATGTAGTTAACTTCCAAATCGAGTAAAGCTAGTATAATTGGAGTGTTTTTTCGTAGCCTCTACAGATTTTTGACCATTTTACGATGAGGTTATCGGGTATACGCTGAGTTCCATGCACGGTGAAAAATTTCGGTTTATTTTTATAAAAAGTTTTTTAGGCTTATTACGAATTTTTAAACTTCAAAATATGTTTTTGAAGATTTTGAGATTTCATTTCTAATATCCCTATGTACTTTAATATACGTAACCTGTTACTTATATTTCGAGATCCTGCAACTCTTATATCATTCTTGACATTTTCTATCTTATACGTACTCACAACGTTTTGGTGTACGTGTGCTTATTGTTTTGTTTACAGTGCTTTTAAAATTGTATTTAAGCAAAAAAATTGAATTAACACATGAACATTTTCGTGCTATTATTTTTTACAACGTTCGACATGAATTATTACAAAAAGAGTGATCAGTTGAGTTCAATTCGACTTTTGGCGATGGAGCACCATCAAAAACCTCTGTATATCGATGATATACAGAGTGCAAGCGGTTCGTACTTCACTCACCGACGAATTTCTTGAAGGACGTCCAAAATCTGTTGTTGTGCCACAAAACATTGATGATGTCAGCGAACTAATATTGCTTGATCCCAGATCCCAGAAGAAAAATGAGAAATGCAAGTTTTTTTCATTAAAGAGTTCTTCATTGAAAATAACATAGAAGAAAGCATGCATACCAAGGTAAGTGATGAGGTAATGTATACGCTAATCATTCTGCTCTTCTTGTGTTACTATTCTGTTGAATTTTGAAGTTTTGTGGATATTCGTAGCTTTGAATTTCTAACTGTTTAACGCGAAGAACACGTGTTCTTATTTCTTATGAAGTTGAATAATATTTGTAGCGATTTTCAGTATTACATTTAAGTTCAGTCTAACAAGTTCGATATATTATATATATATATATATAATAATAAAAAATATAGCATTATGTTATTATATAACATTATGTGAAGGTATAACAATATTTTTATTTTAAGCATTTATTTACAGAAATGAGCTTCACCAAAGAAAAGCGAAAGGTTTTTTCCGCACTTGGATTAAATGAAAACAATGAAAAAGTAACTATTTTTATATTTTTATTGTAGTATATCCGTTAAAACTTCGATTTCATTCACGATTCCACTCCATTTAAAATTGACGGTTTGATTAAAGAAGTTGAAGAGCTAAAGAAGGAAGTCGAGGATTGCAAAGACCTCATTAAATCGCTTTTATCAGCACAAGCTAAAAATAATGTGTTACTTGAAGGAGTTCTGAAGATACACTAAGGGAAATAACGCATATTAACATTATCCACGCCTGAGTATAAATTTTATTTAAATATTTACGTGGATAAATCAAATATTTTCCTTACAACTCGTTTTTTCCCGTATTTAAATTTTATTTATACCACACACCTAAACACATATTCCATACAGCTGAAATAGCCGACAAGCAGCAACAGCATCGAACTCTGTTCCTGCAGTTTATTTCATGCAGTTGTAGGTTTCTTATAGTTCTTGTTTAGTTTTTGTTGCAAGCGTAGTATAGCCTGGATGTTTGGCCAAGATGATTTGTGAGTACGATGGGTGGTCGCTTGATGAAATGATGTAGGGTGGAGTGACAACTCGGATGTCTTGCACCGGTTGTCATTTACCTGCATATTTTGCTTCTTATAAATTCTAATTCTTATTGAATTTATTTCTATTTCTATTCTAGAAAAATTAGGTTGAAAAATAACCATTCCAATGGTGGCACTTTGACCTCTTTACGACTATTCAAAATATCACAAAATGGGTTAAATTTTCCAAAAAATCAGATCTTTCATTTGATACAAAACAAAACTCCGTAACAAAAAAATTGTTGGGATTTTTTATTGAATTTTTGACCTATTTTGGAAATATCTTTTTGACCAATAGTCGTAGAGTGGCCAAAGTACCACCATTAGAAAGAAAATTACACTTTTGATTTTGTGTTTTTATTTCAGTATTGTGTGTGTGCACAATTTTATTTCAGTGTGCACAATCAGTTGCGGATCTACACTAAGGGAAAAAAATATTAAATTTATCCAAAAACTTTTTTAATTTATCCAAAAAGCGAGTCATTTTTGCACCAATAACGCATTTGAATAAATCGACTACGTAAATATTTAAAATTTATTTGAATACTTTTTTAATTAAATTAAATATTTGAATATTTAAACAGAATTAATAAAAAATATATTAAAATTATGCACGAATTTTTTTAAAATATCTTTCAAATATTTACTATTTGAAAATAAACTATCGCATTTAAAGAAAATTTGAAAAAAAATATTGAAATTAAAAAAAAACATATTTAAATTGAATTTGTTAATAATGGTTTTATGGTATTATTTTCTTCATATTGCGTTCATCAAATGCCATTGCCTGTATAATTTATTATCGCTTCACTTTTTTCGTTCTCTAATTTATAGTATTTTTGACAGTTGGTGCACTAATATTGCACCAACTGTCAAACATAGCATAAATTACAGAACGAAAAAGTAATGTAAAAAATTGTTTAGGCAGAAGCAAATTATGCAGGTAAATGACAATCGGTCCAAGATATTCCTGAAAATACCGAGTTGTCACTCCACCCTACATAATTTAAATTCTTTGCCAAACATGCATAATATATTACTTCTGAAACAATAACTAAATGAGAACTATGAGAACTATAAGAACTGCAAATGCAAAAAAGAAACTGCAGAAACAGAGTGCGATGCTGTTGCTGCTTGTCGGAGTATGTGTGTAAGTGTGCGATGCTGTTGCTGCTTGCTTGTATGGAATATGTGTGTACGTTTGTGGTATAAATAAAATTCAAATACGGGAAAAAAACGAGTTGTAGGGAAAATATTTGATTTATCCACGTAAATATTTAAATAAAATTGATACTCAGGCGTGGATAATGTTAATATGCATTATTTCCCTTAGTGTAGGATTCACCAGAGGGGGGAAGGACTGAGCTACAAGTTTTATAGTCCAAGGGGGAGGCTGAAACGGTTTTTAGCGCTTTGTTCAATTTTTTTCCCACACAAAAAATTTTACAAGGGGGATGGCGGCTAAGGCCTTTCAACGGGCAAAGGCCTTAGCAACTGGCTACTCAAATGATCAATACGGTCACCAACAGCTGTTGTGTTGTTGTAAGACACGTACCTAAGAGATTTAAAATTGCGGATATCACTTACCTGTCCGATACTTCTGCAAAAGTGAAACGGGACGTAAGGATGTATTTTCTGCTCAAAACAACACAAAGGCCATCGAATAATTACTATGTTATTTGTGCCTTTTGAAAAAAAACCATTTTGGTTATCAATGATCGAAATAACTTCAAATTTCATCATTATAAAATTCATCATCATGCATAAAATTAAAATTTAGTGCATTGATCAAAAATGCAAACAAATTTTTTTTTTGTTTTCAAATAAATCAACTTTTTAACACAATTAAATATGTCTTAGATTTTTGGTGGTCGCGTTGATAGCACGAGAGGGCTATCTTTTTTGGCTATTTTTTGTTAAAAAGTGGAAGGCTGCCCGCAACTTCCCCAAAAACATTTTACCTCTAGCTCCTCCTAACCCCAAAATATTGCAGCAAAAATAAGGGGGAGAAAAAGTAAAGATTTTTCGACTTTGTGGTGGTCTGGTAGGCAAAGGGATGAATCTATTCTTGAAAATTATGTACTTTCTGGAAGCCACATTCATTCCCTGTTGAATAATACCTTGTTAAGAAAAATCGTTTGCATAGTTTTCCCAGGAAAAATTCGAAAGTAAAAGGGTCACCGGTGTCCCAATGGTCGTCAAAGGGTTAAGGAAAAAAGTGCTTCAAGGACTTGAGAAATTTTAGTTCCGTTATCTTTGGTACGAAAACTTTTCATAACTTATCTATTATATTTAAAACTTTTTTAAATATATTAACAGAATGCATTCAGAGAGAAGGCTTTACTGAAGCAGAATACGCAAAAGAAATTCAGAGAGCATTCAAAGTTACGAAGGGTCGCCATTTTAAAATATGAAAGTGTTAAAAAATAAACAAAATTTCATAAGAATAAATAAAACCAAATACATTAAATTTAATACCTTTTAAAATATGATTAAATAAAATGTAAAAAATACAAATAAAAGATTAAATGCAAACTGTTGTCTTTTTTTTATTTTGAAAGCAATATAAGAACTCTTCAATTTTCGAGTTATAAAAGAATCATTCCGTTCCCAAGCAATATAAGAATTCTTCGATTTTTCAGTAATATAAGATTTCTTCAACGATCGAGCCATATAAGTATTCTTCAACTACAGAGTAACATAAGAACTCTTCAATTACTGTGTTATGCATACATAATTACATTTGCTATGACATCGCTGTGTTAAAATTCATCGATGCAGGTAATGCATAGCCATGCAAGTTATAGCTTACCACTTCGCTTACTTAGTCGCTCACTTTCCTTCTGGGATATGACATCGATTGAAATAAAAGTATCCTGGACATTACTTCCATGTAAAAATATACCGTTTTGCAAGAACGCATAGTTGTAAAAAAGATTTGTTCACGTTGGATTCCACATAATTTGCCAATCGCTCAAACAAAGTCTCGTATCGCTTGGTGCAAGGAAAAAGAAAGAAAAAAAAACTTTTTGACATTACGCCTATCATAACAACTTTTCATCACTTTTCCCGATTATCGAAATTGCTTTTTTGAATTATTAAGAACTGTGTAACTAATTTAAATAAAAAGGAGTCCATTTTCTAATTTGTATGAAAATAATTTTTTCATTTTGTATGAGATGTATAAGAAATGTGCAAGTTAATTTAAAAGTTCAAATATTCAATCGCTATTTTTAAACTTCAATGTTTCGTCTCCATTTCAAATCGACATTAATGTTCCAGAGAATTTTCTTTTGATTTTATTTGAGCTCTTCCCTCACTTTTCTGCTAATAAATAAAAGCATAAATAATCGAATTATAAATTTTCACTTGGAGGTTATAATTTAAGGTTCAATCATATAACGAAAATCAAATATTGCTTTTCGTTTCCATTAATTTTTTTTTTTTTTTTTGTACTGCTCTAAGGATGGAATTAAATTTATTAGAAGCTATATTAATGGCAATTTCAATGTTCCTTATTCGTATTTGGCATGTTTCTGAAAAAAATGTATTGCTTTGATTTTCCTGTAGTGCAGGTGTATGAGTTCTTTTATTTTAAAAAACTTGATATGATTTGCTTTTCGGAAATTTTTAATGAACATTTAACAAGAACTCTAAACATTACAGTATTTCATCACATACGCTGACCTTAAATTAGGGATTTGACTTAGGGAAAATATACAATACTGTCGTATGCTTTTATGTTGAGATCTTCAAACACGATTCCGCTATTATTTACTATCAGTTAATTTTGCAACTTACTTTCAAGTCATTGAGCATTTGTCTGAAGCTGACTCACTTCATTAACATTTGTGTTTAAGAGAACATTAAAAAATTACAATTCAATTAAAAAGGAACAAAAAGCAAACATAAAAAGTAAAATTCGAAATGAAATGGATATAAATGGGTGCAAATACAGCTGAGTGATGAGCAAACATAATCCACTTATCACATCCGGAACGAAATTGAGACGCATTGAGATGCTAGCTACACTCTGTTTCATATTTATAAGTAAGCTTGAAAAGTTCACATTTCTGCAAATTTCGTCTGAAATAAAAAAAAAATAAAAACAAAGTAAAATATCTTTTTAATCTATGTATGTATATATGGCGCTCGTAATAGTAATAGGACGGATTTTTAAAATTTTGAAAATCAATGAAATGACGGACTTTTCAAGAACAAAATACTTTTTTTCTACTTCTTTCTCCAATAACTGAAGAACAGAATAAAATATAGAATTATGGTATATAACTGAAAGAAGATAGAAGCTTAGTTGCTAAAAATAGTATACATTGCTCTTGCAGCCAAAAATAAATTCCTAGTAATTTTCTCTACATTAGTTGAAATCTAGCAAACCTTAGTAATTGAGTGGATCACACACGCAAACAAATTTTTCGTTTACCGCAACTGTAAAATTCGCCAACTGCACATCCTTTGTGAGTTGTATTTGCAGCAAACGAATATTCAGTTGTAATAAACTTAAGAATATATCTTATACATATGTATATACATACCGCAAGCTATTTTGGTCATAATTATTTATTATATTAATTATCTTTCTGCCTATGTCCATCCGTCTTCTTATGGATTGCACTCATCGCACCTCTGCTGCTATCTCCGTCCGCGTATTAAGCAAATTACCAATCTTATTACAATTTGTCCAAAAAGTAGCTCTGAATAATAAACGTTTTGTTAATACAACGAATGGTAAAACAAACGAAATTTTCAGTTGGGGAAAACAAATTTTTCTTGCTGCAAATTAAAAATGAATCGCGCTTATGACAAACAAAATGAATTTCCTGTAACTAAATGACGCGTTTCTCGCAACTGACTATTTTTATAACAACAGTTGAAACGTTTGCAAATAACGATTTCAGGTACGACAAACGAAGTTCGTTTGCGGCAAAGTGGCGATAAACGTTTTTTTTTTTTGCTGCAGTCAAAGTCATGTAAGACTACTGTGTAAAGTTGGTGTAGCGGCCAACGAAAAAGTCTGTCTAGTCTGCTGTATGATTTGCTCTATACAGAATCGGTGTTGTTGTTAGTTCTTTTCTTCATTAACATAATTGGCCTTAAGCAACAATTTATTATCAATTTTCTTGAAAAAATTATCCTACTACTACATGCGGACATGGCTGACTTAGAATTGGAGTCAATTAAAATATTCATAGATTGCGGCTTGAATAATATCCGTCATCTCGAAAAAAACCGTTACGAAAAAAAGCGTTTTAAGATAAAAGGCTTCGACTCACCCGCACTAAACTAGCTACTTGAAACTTTTTTTTCTGATTGAGATATCGACTGAGTTTTAATTTGGTCTTTTTCACATTTGAACCTTGGAAAAAATTAAAAAAAAATTTAACCCACCTGAGGAGAATGGACCCTGGTAGTAAACTAATCGAAATCAAGTGAAAGATATGTTCACACAAAGTTCATAGTATGACAAAAAGCTGTTTGAATATAAGTCAAGTTTCAAATGCCTTAATATTACGTAATTTTAAATTTAAATTTTAAGGCGATCTTCTCCAAAAACTTCCCTACCACCAATTACAACATATATGTCATTGATACAATGCTTTAACGAAAAATCTGTTGAGGGCATTTTTTTAAGAGGATTATCTGATGTATGTTTTCTGTCCAACAAAGAAGAGTCAAGATATTCGCGAAAGCTTGGTTTTGGTGAGTTTTGAACCCGGAAATTTTAACAGGTTCTTACAGCCCGATTCTGCGTACTTGATAAATTATTATACACCTTATTGAATATTTATCAAGTATTGACTATTTATAAAGATTTGGTATTCTGTGCTAGAAAAAAGCTCTTTAATTGATAAATTTGTCAATATCTCAATTGCCATTGATAAATTTATCACGAGAGTTGTGGTTGCTGGTAGCAGACAATATCAAGGTTAATATTAACATAATAATATAAATAATAATAATTATTTTCTACAAATTAATACACTTTTATGGAACATAAGGAAAATTAAAGCAAAAATCTTTTTAATTATTGCTGCTGTTGTTGTTCGTATATCGAGTGTTGCTGCTTTTCACACTCCTCTCTTTACTTTTCATACACCTCAAGCTGCTTCTCACGCTCTGCTCTTTGTGTTATGCTATTAATGAGAACGATTAGCTGTTAACAGGAATTCACCTCCTCTGGTGAATTACGAAAACTTTTTATTTATCAAGGATAAAATTCTTTACAAATTTTATTGATAAATTACTTATCAAGAAAACGCAGAATAGGGCGGTTAGTGTATAATGGATAAAAATGGATAAAAAAAATATCCCAGCAATGAAATATAAAACTCATCGGGCACACACAAAAGTTATTTCGCAGAAAAAATAAGAAAATATTATTTCGATGAGGACTCAAAATTTAAAGAAACACCCATAAAGATTTTTTGTTTTCATACACTCAGAAAAAAGTCTCTCGGAATATGATAAAAAAGGCGTCATATTTAGAGAAAAATGATATAGAGTTTGCTTCAGAAAATGCTTATTTCTAAATGTTATACCAAAAATTCCCTAAAAATGGTAAAAAGCTTCCATGAAAAAGAGAAATATAGGAAAAATATTTCGTTCTTAGAGAAAAATAAATTTTATTTTTGAGAAAGGATTTGGTTTTATTGAAGAAAATATTTCGCATAGTGAATTGTTTATCTGCAATAGAGAAAATTTTAAATTTCAAGAAATTTTTATCTATAAACGAGAAAGTTTTAGTGCGATAAAAATACTTATCATTTTTAGAGACTTGAAATATTTTCATTTCCGACAAGTGAAGAAATATTTCTTCGAATACGTGAAAATTTATTCTAATTGAAGGAAATTTTATTTGAAAACCACCGAGGTTTGATCCTGTCGGTCGATTTCGATGATTTTTATCAGGATTTTCAAATTTCATTCCTGATTCATTCGTCCATTTTTAAATTTCCTCTCCGATGTCGACCTTCCAATGTTGGGGAATGTACCTTTAGTAAACTGCCAACATAACAGTATTACAAATAAGGATTTACCTAATCTTAAAATTGTTTACACAAGAACTTATGGACTGGATTTCATTATTTTCTTGCAAGAAATCGCACCTCAAATTATTAGAAAGGTGCCCGTACAATTAAATTTCTTCCTCGCATAATTTTATCATTTAGGTATTGGATCGTCAAAACTATTTTTGTTTCCACAAAGAACAAGAATAAATTACAAATATAGAAAAAAATAAAATAAAAATCAAAGTTTAACACTATAGGGTAGACTGGCTACGGTCGAAACATTTTAGGGTTTCGCATCGGAAAAAAGTCAAGCGAGTGATGACGGAAATATATTAAATAAAAGACTATATCGCACTCCATCAAAACAGACACATCTCAAAATATCAAAATATCCAGGTGAAGCAAAAACCCAGTTTGTTTTTCAAAGGAATCCATACAGAATAAGGAGACAAAATTATTTTTTTTAAACTAAAGAGTAAAAAGATGAGTGCAAAATTTTGATAATTGATGGAGGTTATCACTACGAATAGTAGTTTAACATTGAAAAGTAAAAATTTGTAAATTTTTAGTTGTACCTGTTTGGAAGATTAAGTGCGATATATTGGTCTACTAATGGGAAATGTTATTTGAGATTACTGAATTGTATTTTAAGTGTTAAATAAAATTTAAAAAAATATTTATTTGTTTCAACCGTCTCCATTCCAGGGTTGGTTGAAACAGTGCCTGGGTTAAATTGAAACACGTTTTTTTTTTTTTATTTATTTTTTTTTTTTTTTTTATATTCAAGTCTTTCACGATACAGTACACTCTCACAAATTAGAACTCTCACAAATTCAAATTTTCCAGATATTAGAACCTGCCATTTCAATATTGAACGCTCTGAAATCAGAACCTAGTTCTAATTTCTGGACATTTCTTTATTTATTAAACTCAAAAGTGATCTTTGCTCATTGATATAAATATAAATAGGGGAATTATATGAAATTTATTTAAAAAAAAAACGTTAAATATTAATAAATAGAAATTCTCTTGTGTTAACATAAATTTTTTTAATCAGTTTCATTATTTTCTTTTACATTTCTGTGAAAACTCGTGGCACAAAGTGGTTCTAATTTGTGAGAGTCTACTGTACTTATAATTTTACATTATTTTTAATCAGCCTTCAAAGTTTTATATTAAGTATAACTTAAATTATATAATTATCAGATGTTGGTGACGTTTGAGTACTACTTGCTATTAAATTTCTCAAAATTCAACAGCATTGATTATGAACTCGATTTTTTTCAACTGTCTCCAACCACCAACCAGGTATAAAACGGTTCACAGTAAGAATGATAATAAATTTCAATAAAAACTAATCATACAACCATATTCTTCAAACTTCAATTAAAGCAAACTCTCAGTGCTCTAATTTTAATAAAACCTTTTAGACTTTTCCGTTTAAAAACACAATGGAGCCTTCTATAAACAACTACAGTGCACGAAGAGCGAAGCAACTTCAAAATTCGTGTTTCTATTTGTCGCTCGTTTCGTTCTCCCCTTATACCCCCGAACCTCATCACGCACGGTGGCAAGAAATTCGCTTTGTTTCAACCGTACCCAGTCTATCCTACCTTTGAATATAACGAAAATTGTTAAATATTTAAATCATTAACAAAAGACAATTTTGTGCTCTTATTCCTTTCTGAAAATACTCTCCCTCTCGAAAATATGGGACCAACTAACCTTGAAACAGACTTAATTTTGCCCTTGACAATGTCTCATGCGTCAATATTCGACACTCAGTTGTGATACAGCACACCTTGGAAACTTTTGAAGGAAAAAATCTCTAAAAATTGACTCCAATTCTTTCAGTATTTATTTACTATTCTTAAAATGCACCTTGAGCTACAATTTCTCAGTTTACTTGAGGTTCGCAACCTTTACTGTGCCAATCTATTTTTCGGGCAAATCTTCAATACAATTTCCTAGGTATTAAATCTACCTTTACAATATCTTCAAAATCTTTCTATAATTCTCATCAAGTTTTTAAAAATTATTACTTTTCTTGCACAATAACTTCCTTAAAAAGCCATTAGTTCCAAACAAAAAAAAAATAACGGCCAAAAAGAAAGAGATTTTTAAATATCAATCAAGTTAAAATAGTCAATTCACACAATATTGGTGCCTTGGCACAAATGGAAAAGTGAATCTTCAGTGTGGACTTATAATTATGAAACAGAGCGTATATGCAAAGTAAAATTAAAACGCATAAGATAAAGCGTAAGTAACAACTAAGAACTGGAATAAGAAAGAAAAGCATGAACAAGAAATGTAAAAATAACAAAAAAAAAAAGAAACAACTAAATGGCAAGAGTAAAACATAAAATTTAACGAAACGTAGCAAAAGTGTGAAAATCTTAAGCAACATAAAGAAATCCAGAGCTGGTAATAAAAAACAAACTGAAGAAAACATAAAAAGCAATCAAACGGAAACGGAAATTGTAAAGTAAGACAACAGCAAACACTTTGAATGAATCGAATGTCGAATGTCCTGCAGAGGACTTGAGTTCAGTTGAGTTGAGGAAGAAGTGAATGGAACGAGCGTATAACGTGCTATGCTCAATTGAACATGCAGAGTGTAGCGCACTCTATGAACTCAACACACACACGCGCACTTGCAATGATTTGCAATACTTGCTTAGCTGTATGCGTGTGTGTATGTAAGTAACTCATACAAATGAGAAGTCAATTGAAAATTACGCTTCCTTCTAATGGAATTAGGTGAGGGACAATCTTCAGCAACAGCATCAAAGCAACAACAACAACAACAAAAACAACAACAACAACAACAACAACAACAACAACAACAACAACAACAACAACAACAACAACAACAAAAACAATAACAACAACAACGACATCAACACGATTGTTGTCGCAATGCAAAAAGTTTCTAAAAGAAAAGCAACAAGCGTAGCCGTCTCTGACAAGAGCAAAAAACTTACTACCCCCCCCCCCCCCCCCCCCATCACCTTCCACACTTTGATGGTGTGAGCTTGATTTTGATAGTGTAACAGCTCTTGCCAATGATGTTGTTAGTGCGAAAGCTTTTGTCCTTAATTGAGTTTATGAGCAATATGCACACTCTAAAATACATGCAGACAATGCACCAACACCCATGCCAACATGCCACAAACCATACACCGACAATAACTAAAGTCAGGCACTTTGCATGAACTAAACATTTAAAACGCAATTTAAAGCGACTACAACAACAACAACAACAACAACAACAACAACAACAACAACAACAACAACAACAACAACAATAACAACTGCAACTACAATATAAATGCACCGATTCCTTTGTGTGCGCAACACTTCAAACACTCAACCCAACAAAAGCAACAATGGTCGGCAAAAGGATATTTTGTCCCGCTATAGAGTGTTGTTTAGTTAAAAGCACAAGATTCAATTAAGTCAACGACATAAAAATAAAACTTAAAAATATAAAATGCATGTAAATCACCTAAAACAGTGCTTTTAAGTGTACATTAGCAGTTGGTAGTAGTTTTTGCACAGAAGTAGAATTAATAGAATAAGTAGGTACTGCCCTCTGCTCCTTTTGGATTTTAATCAATTGAACTAGTTTAAAGTTAATTTGATTTTATACTATCACAAAAGAGTTTTACAAAAGAGTAATGCCCAGAAATTTTTCTATTTTCTTCAAATAAAGATTTTTTTTTAATACGCTGAAATAGTTATTTTTAAAATAAATCACAAAAAAATTAACCATATGGTCAATGTTTTAGCTTTTTCAAAGTTTGCGACCATCTCGGATGCGCTTGATGTACGATATTCGATTCGACCCAATTTTCAAGCAAGCATTTTGGTAGAATTTTGTTGATAACTCGCATTATGTTGCCGGCTTATTCGCCAATCAACATAATAAATAAAATAATTTTTTTAAAAATGTTTATTTTTATTTCGTTTAGGTGTTTCAACCATAAGATTATCTAATAAATTCGTTATACAGTACTCCATGAATAAAACTTCACAACTTAATTTTAATTTTGAATGGAAAAAATTAAAAGGGTCATATATGACCCAAAACTGGTGTAAGGTCAAAAAAGTAAAAACTCAGAAAACAAACATAATTTAATGCTATTTGTTCAACAAAATCAGTACTTGAGAAAAAAAATTAGATGATTCATATGTGACCCATTGATCGCACAGGGTTAAGGATTTAAATCAACCAGTCTCCAGATATTTTGCTTGCTGCAAATTTAAGGTCTTTCGCGGCATTACACTTTTATCTTACCTAACTTATCGACGAAAATTGTTGGACATAAATGTCAGGGATAAATCCTGAATAGTTATACTTTAACGTCAAAAAAATTTTGATCTAAAATAAAATAAAGCTTAAAAAAATTTAAAAATGTTTCTTTTTAAAAAAAAAACTCCCAGGGGCCCTTAAAGGTTGACAAAGCCTTTTACAATGGTGGAAATGTGACCACTCTACTTCCTCTAGTTTAGAAGATATAAGCAAAGAAGATGAAGATTTTGTTACCATATGAAAATCTTATTGCACTAGAACAACTTTGGTATCAAATTAAGGGGGATTATATACCCATCATTTTCCTAAAGCTTTAAGTCTCAAGAATTTGTGGTGAAAATTTCAAATCGATATCTCAAAGAATAACAAAGTTATAGCCTAGTGAGTGAACCGCCTTCTAGAGCGCGCCGTGCTGGTCCTTATTTTCAAACGCGTTTTTCTCGAAACTATGTTTTCAAAGTCAGTGAACCGATCGTTTTGATTTTTTTGCAGGCTTATTTTATTCATAATAATCTCGTTCTTGTCATAGGATTTTTTTTTCGTAGCTTCGTTCATTAGTAGACAGCGGAAAATATGAAATTGCATATTTGTATTGAATGACCGTAAAACAATTTCGATGACACAGATATGCGTCCCGTCAAATTCTATCTTGAAAAACATAACATAAGATTTGCATATTGCATAAAAAATGCATATGCGCATTTTTAATGCATATGCAAATAAAAATTGCATATTTGCATATAATATGCATATGCAAAATATATGCAAGTCCATTTAACCGCAACTGCATGTCTGTATGTGTTTGTGAACCAACAACAACTTCTTTCATAGGAATGGGTCCCTTTTACCATGCTTTGCATTTTTAGAAATCCTGCGGACACCGATGATCATAGGTAAATTAAGTCAACCGAAGCTGAGTTTTTCAGAAATAAAATCAACCGAAGGTCGAAGATGTTTGTTGTTGTTAGAATAATTCGGGCAAAGTGATGGCAAGAGTTCAAGGCCCCTTTTAGAAAACTGAAATCCGGTTTTATTTTTTGGCTCATCTTGCTTCTTTTTCAAGATATGGCGTTCTTTCTAATTCCTTAAGGCTATTATTTTGACCGATCTCCCTCTACATGTGTATCTCGATTTCGAGACTCCTTTTAAATAACCCAAAATAACTGTTATTTTTGGTCTATCTTGCTTCGTTTTCGAATTATGCTTTTTCTAATTATTTAAGCTTAAATTATATTATCGACTTATCTTTACTTGGGAGCCCCTCAGAAAACTGAAAGCGACTGCTGAAAATTTTTCGATGCGGTTTGATGGTGCACTAGGTGTACTCGCTATGATTTCCCGTTACTTTGTAACGACTTCCTTTTCCCAGGATCTATAGCTGGGATAGATCAGCGGGTGTCCAGGGTCGTACAATTATTTATAAGTTTTGAGACACTGATTTGGTTTTATATATTATTTATTATTTTTCTCTTACAAACGTTACAAGTAATATTTATATAAATTTGCCTTAAGGTTATATAAACGTAAAATACAACTAAGCTTCTCGGATCCTGGATTCCTGGTTCGAGGTAATCGTCTTTGATGTGGTTCTCTTGCGCCTGTAATGCCCCTTCGTAACACCGTGACGGGTGAGTTTCTCGTACGGCCGAGAGTAGACTTTGCCTAAAGGGTACACTAATGCGTCTGTCAAAGACTGAGAGTTCTTATCTATCGGCACAGTAGAACTCGAATACCGATAACAAGCGAATATCAAATCAATGAAATATCTTAACTTAAACTACCAAGGATAACGACTATGCCTGTGTAAGACCAAGAATTCTTATTTACCAGCACAGTAGAACTCGGATACTGATAAAAAGCGAATAATTTAATAAAAAAAAATAAATATTTACGAACTAGCAAGGTTCATGGATATGTCCGTGTAAGACCAAGGATTCTTGTCTATCAGCACAATAGAACTCGAACACTGATAGCAAGCGAATAAAAAAACTATATATTTAAGACTAGCAAGGTTCATGGATATGTCCGTGTAAGATCAAGGATTCTTGTCTATCAGCACAGTAGAACTCGAACACTGATAGCAAGCGAATAAAAAAAAATATATATTTAAGCCTAGCAAGGATCATGGATATGTCCGTGTAAGACCAAGGATTCTTGTCTATCAGCACAGTAGAACTCGAATACTGATAGCAAGCGAATAAAAAAAATATCAGATCATATATGTCCGTGTAAGACCAAGGATTCTTGTCTATCAGCACAGTAGAACTCGAATACTGATAGCAAGCGAATAAAAAAAAAATAGGGAAAAGAACTATGACTTCAGACTTTTCAAGGATAATAGATATGTCTGTGTAAGACCAAGAATTCTTATTTATCAGCACAGTAGAACTCGAATACTGATAAAAAGCGAATAAAAAAAAAACATATATTTAAGAACTGGCAAGGATCATGGATATGTCCGTGTAAGACCAAGGATTCTTGTCTATCAGCACAGTAGAACTCGAATACTGATAGCAAGCGAATAAAAAAAAATAGGGGAAAAGAACTATGACTTAAGAATTTTCAAGGATAATAGATATGTCTGTGTAAGACCAAGGAATCTTATTTATCAGCACAGTAGAACTCGAATACTGATAAAAAGCGAATAAAAAAAATAACAGATCATATATGTCCGTGTAAGACCAAGGGTTCTTGTCTATCAGCACAGTAGAACTCGAATACTGATAGCAAGCGAAATAAAAAAAAATAGGGGAAAATGCAAGGCGTACTCACCACACGTCACTGTGTCCTTTCTGAAGGGCAAAAGGCGGTCCTCTGCTCTGTGTTTAGTCTGCTTCCCTGCCGACGTTATTACGGGCAGCGCTGTTGACGTCTCTGTCGACGTTTCTGCTGAAGTTCCTGTGGGCAGAGCTGTTGACGTCTCTGCTGACGTTCCTGTGGGCAGCGCTGTTGACGTCTCTGCTGACGTTCCTGTGGGCAGTGCAGTTGACGTATCTGCTAGCGTCGCTGCTGACTGCTGTTATTGATGTCCTTGCTGGCAGCGCTGTCGATGTCCTGATTATGGTTGATAGTCCTTGCTAGCAGCGCTGTCGATGTCCTGATTATTGTTACTTTACTATATTACACACGCGATTAAATCTAGACTCGGCTCCTGCTGTACACCAACTGCCTGATTTCTTCTCTTGTTCGGCCTTTTATACCCTCGGTGGCCTACGTGCTCGCTTGCATTTTGTTGTTTCTTGTTTTGCTTAAACCAGTTTGCTTCGACTCTGAATATCCGATTGTCCCGTTGCAAGCAACTTTACAGGGTGCTTGCTCCCTCACATGAAAAGTGTAAAAGAGTTTTAAGTTAAAATTCAATTTATTATATACCATTTTTTTTTTTCTTTTTTTTTTTTTATAAAGTAAACGTTATATAAAAAGTAAAATATAATTCAAACACAAAATAAATTCTTCATTGTAATAAGGTAGTACATTTTTAAAAATGTGTGTCAAATTTTATGACAAAAATTTGTCATCACAACTTTTACTTCAGTGTCGTTCTATGGTTTGATATTTTATTTCATATTAAAACCTTCAAAATACAACGACACTAACGAAAAGCTTTTAAAATATGCAATTCTTATTTTGTTGGCTTTGCTTCATACGAAACATTTTTGTTCGCTGTCATGGCTACACTGAAAAACACTACACCAACATAGTGTATACTATTCAAGTACTGTGAATAGAATGTTTTGTGCAGCTCTTTATTACCAACACATATAAATAGTATGTATTATACCACATGTGTATAAATTCATAATATGTGTTTCAGGTTGTACAATCATTAAATTTGAATGAAGGAGTGTTAGTAAAAACCGCACAAGAGTTATTAAAAAATTCACTTTTATATAGGAGTTTCATTTTTATCAAAACCCATTTCGGACAATTTTTTTAAGTTATTACGAGTTTGGAAGGTAAAGGAGCTTAAAGAAATCTTACGAAATATTTGAGAAAGCTCAACGAATTAAAAATGAAGTCCTGAAAAGTTCTTGAAAAGACGACCCTCGCCTTAAATTAAAGCACGCTATGGAAAGAAACCCATATTTATATCTGTTTTAAAAACAAATGAAATTTTAAATAAAACTTCGGTGGATTACCTGGAGTAATATTAACTTATTTTTTCTATAAAGCGACAAAATTTTGCCACCGACAACTTGGAAAGTTTTAATAATTTATAGTAATATATACATGTAATATGTATTAAGTACATATAAAAGTTAATATGTATATAAAAGTAATATGAACATAACTTTGGTCAAAAACAAAAAAATTTATGAAGATTAAAAAAAAAAATTGTAAAAAACTCAAGTTTTTTGTCTGGATTTTGTGCAAAAATTAATAAAAATGTTTGTAATATTTTAGTTCACACAGAAACTACACATGTGGAAAGTATGCGGTTACAATTTGGAGACAGTCGGAAAAGGTAATTTTGAGTAACGATGGTAACCAGGTATAAAATATATCATACATACAAAATGTTAAAAATTAATAAAAAATTTTTTGTAAATAATTTTTTAGTGAATTAATTCACCCCAAAAAATTATCTCTTACCGTTTTCCTGTAAAAATTTTTTAAATTTTCACTCGAATACCGAGCGCACCAAGTAGGGACATGCCTTAATAAAACGTTAATACAATAATTTTTTCATTTTTAACATTCTCTTTTTCAAGAAACTTTTTAAATATATAAATTAATTTGGAAATTTTATATCAGAAAGTTTTAATGACTCTATAAGCAAAAATGTGCAGCATATTTCTTGCATATGTAGAAAATTTGCAGCATATTTCTTGCATATGCTTTTGCATATTTTTTGCATAAAATTTGCATATCATAGATATGGAGTAAAAAATGCATTCAAGAAGTGAAAATTAGTACAAATCCAAAATTTGACTGCAATCAAACTTCAAAGAAATTTTGCATATAATTCCGCTGTCTATTCATTAGTTATAAGCAAAATAATGACGAATTTTTGGTCGAAAATTGTTAATTTACGTTCGGAAGTCCGCCATTTTGTGAAAAATCGGCTATGGCAAGTACGAGTTTTAAGTATCTAGTTTAATAATATTATTAATTTTTTTTGTTTCAGATGAACTTAGGAGGAGCAATCTTGGTCACCGCATTTCACCTTTTTTCAGAGCGCTCTAAAAAAAAAAAAAAATAAACATACTATTGAATGTGTATATTATAAGGTATAATAACCTTTATTTAAAAATATCCCTTAGGTTTCCTTAAAAAAATTCACAAACATGAACCTTTTTTTCGGCCTCTGGGTATATAGTCCCCTTAAAGGTTGAAAAAGCAAATTATACATTGCACATTTGTTGATATTTTCGGATTCAATTAAGTTTTCTTTTTTTTTTTTTGTCATTTAAAAAAAGTTTATATAATGAACTTTTAAAACAGAATTTCAGCGGAATGATTTGGATTCGAATTTTTGTAAAAAATATCAAAACTATTGTGACTCAAAAAATGTGCAAATTGTGACTGCATTTTTATTATAAGATTAATTTGGATGTAATTCGTTCGAGAGAGTGAGCCATAAGATTGCTATTTATAAGAGTTGGGCAGCAGTTTCATAGATTCCAACAGTAAGATTTGGGAGCTTGGTTGAGGCAACCAGAGAACTGCACAATCCACTTCAAGTACTTGAAATATTGAATGTATCCATAGTTGAAAAACCAAGCTCTAGCCTGCTTACAAAAATAGCAAACAGATACAAGTCATATCCCTGCTTTTTCGTTGACTTCGCTTGTTGTGACTTACTTTGTCGGATCTGAAAGTTGAAAGTCTTGAAACGATCGACAAAAATTTGTAAGCTCACAAGAATCCAATTATTTCAAGTATCCAAATAATTCAATGAAGTTGTGTAGGAAAGCTTTTTTACATTTTGAATTTCTGACATCAGATTCGAAATCAGCGACCCTCTAAAACTGCTAAATAATGTTTAAAACTTGTAAAAAAGTATTTTATTAGTTGGCGACCCTATGATAACAAATATCGTAACTTTGTAATTCTGACAACGGATTCGGATTCAGCGACCCATTTTTAATTAGTATTCGCCCCAGCACTGAATTCAAAAAACCAAAAAATTTAGGTGCCAGCCCTATCAGCTATTTTAAATTTTAAAGTTCTGACATCAGATTCGAAATCAGCGACCCCCTAGAACTGCTAAATAATGTTTAAGACTTGGAAAAAATTATTTTATTAGGTGGCATCCCTATGATAACAAATACTGTAATTTTGAAATTCTGACAACGGATTTGGATTCAGCGACCCATTTTTAAATAGTATTCACCCCAGCACTGAATTCGTTAAAATAAAAAAAATTAGGTGACAACCCTATCAGCTATCTTAAATTTTTAAAAATTTGACTTCTGATTCAAAATCAGCAACCCCCTCAAATTGTTAAATAATGATTAAAACTTTTAAAAAACATATTATTAGGTGGCAACCCCGTATCATATTCGCCCCAGCACCGAATTAGTAAAAATACAAAAATTAGGTGGCAACCCTATCCGCTATCTTCAATTTTAAAATAAAAAAAATAGCTATTGGCTATGAAATTATCAATTTGTGTGCAAGGACTCCACATAACCCTAAAAAGTCCCTATACGATTCAGCGTTTCCCACACAAGCTCATTGAATTATTTGGATACTTGATTTAATTGGATACTTGCTTTCAATTTCAAGCTTTTTGCCGAACATATCAAGTTTTTCCTTTGCTTGGGACTTCGTGTCGTTCGCTTGTAAGCTAGCGTAGGTGCAAGTCGCAATCTGTCGCACAGTGTAATCAGTGTAACCAGTGCGGACAAAATTAGCCTACGAAAAAAAAGTCATAAATTTATAAATCTAAATATGCAGGATAATAGTTTGAAGTTTTAGTATTCTTCATGTAAGAGGACTTTGCGATATCTTTTCAATTACGGACTTGCCACTCTTTAAAAGTTGACTTGAAAAGATGATGAAATTCTTCTTTTTACTATTTGACACTGTATATTAGAGCGGGTTAATTTGTTTTTCAAAAAATCGTAGGCGCGGATACTGTTGTACGGATAGTTCTTATCAACTTTGCTCAAGAAACCCTTAGTCTATAATCTATTTCGAACCTCCGGTTTTTCAAAAGAAGATCTTAATTTGTATCTTGCTGCAATATGTGAAAAAATTATTCCACTTGTTGGAAAAAACTTTGCTACGAACAAAATAAGTAAACTTCGTTTTATGTTTTTTAAAACCCATATTTAATTTAATTTATTTTTTATTTATTTTGGTTAAAAGTGAAATAGAGGACGCTTCAATTTCGTCGCCGTTATCAGAGATGGACGCAAAGTCATAATCTTAATTCAGTTCCAATATGTCACATATGCCATCTCAATATATTAGTTCTCTTGGACCCGCCACAAGATTTCAGTGGTATCAATTTACCAAACATTCGTGATATAACGGGTGATTTTTTTGAGGTTATGATTTTCATGCATTAGTATTTGACAGATCACGTGGGATTTCAGACATGGTGTCAAAGAGAAAGATGCTCAGTATGCTTTGACATTTCATCATGAATAGACTTACTAACGAGCAACGCTTGCAAATCATTGAATTTTATTACCAAAATCAGTGTTCGGTTCGAAATGTGTTTCGCGCTTTACGTCCGATTTATGGTCTACATAATCGACCAAGTGAGCAAACAATTAATGCGATTGTGACCAAGTTTCGCACTCAGTTTACTTTATTGGACATTAAACCAACCACACGAATGCGTACAGTGCGTACAGAAGAGAATATTGCGTCTGTTTCTGAGAGTGTTGCTGAAGACCGTGAAATGTCGATTCGTCGCCGTTCGCAGCAATTGGGTTTGTGTTATTCGACCACATGGAAGGTTTTACGCAAAGATCTTGGTGTAAAACCGTATAAAATACAGCTCGTGCAAGAACTGAAGCCGAACGATCTGCCACAACGTCGAATTTTCAGTGAATGGGCCCTAGAAAAGTTGGCAGAAAATCCGCTTTTTTATCGACAAATTTTGTTCAGCGATGAGGCTCATTTCTGGTTGAATGGCTACGTAAATAAGCAAAATTGCCGCATTTGGAGTGAAGAGCAACCAGAAGCCGTTCAAGAACTGGCCATGCATCCCGAAAAATGCACTGTTTGGTGTGGTTTGTACGCTGGTGGAATCATTGGACCGTATTTTTTCAAAGATGCTGTTGGACGCAACGTTACGGTGAATGGTGATCGCTATCGTTCGATGCTAACAAACTTTTTGTTGCCAAAAATGGAAGAACTGAACTTGGTTGACATGTGGTTTCAACAAGATGGCGCTACATGCCACACATCTCGCGATTCTATGGCCATTTTGAGGGAAAACTTCGGAGAACAATTAATCTCAAGAAATGGACCGGTAAGTTGGACACCAAGATCATGCGATTTGACGCCTTTAGACTATTTTTTGTGGGGCTACGTCAAGTCTAAAGTCTACAGAAATAAGCCAGCAACTATTCCAGCTTTGGAAGACAACATTTCCGAAGAAATTCGGGCTATTCCGGCCGAAATGCTCGAAAAAGTTGCCCAAAATTGGACTTTCCGAATGGACCACCTAAGACGCAGCCGCGGTCAACATTTAAATGAAATTATCTTCAAAAAGTAAATGTCATGGACCAATCTAACGTTTCAAATAAAGAACCGATGAGATTTTGCAAATTTTATGCGTTTTTTTTAAAAAAAAAGTTATCAGGCACTTAAAAAATCACTCATTATTAAGATGTTACTCTTTACTTTGTTAATGCTCCAAAAAAGGAAACTAAAGATTTGCCTACAAAACTTTTACTTCTGAAGTCTCAACAAAGTTAACTGAAATTTAGAATCGTTTAAACATTGAAATAATAAATATAAAAAGTGTTATAGTGAAACTTAATTTAATTGATAGATATCAAAAAGAATCGAAAAATAAAAGTATATCAGAACTATTCGGGAATCCCTTCAAGGGTTTATTTTTTATTAGCAGAGTATGTTATAAAAAATTATGTGACTATGTAGTTCAACATAAAATACTACAGTTCTGTTTATGGCAGTCCAATTCTAGCTAAATTTATATGCTTCACACAATATCTACCATCAGGCCTGTGCGCAGGATTTGGTCCTGGGGGTGTTTTGACTAAAAAATAAGGAATTCTAAGTACAAAGATATTTTTATCAAAAATCCGCCTTGGCCAAAGTTTCACTTCATTGATCATTACTTCGAAAGAATCGTCATGCAAAATCGTGGAGTATTTCTCAAATAATTGGTTGTAGGCTTCTTCATCTAGGGATGAAATTTTTGATGGGAAAAGACATCTAAAATTCGATAATATTCCACACTGCCCGACAGTGCTTTAAAATTTCTTATCCTATTAAATAACGTTACATCAGTTGAGTTACTTTTTAAATGAGTTGCCATGTTTAATTTAAAATTTGATAGGGAAGCTTCAATGATGAAGAATTATAATGAATCATAATAAATATAACTTTGCTTCATGGAAATTTTTCATAATCAGACAGTTCTGTGGATTTCAAAAGTATAGTTCGAAATCCTCCTGGCGGGGGTTTAAACCCCCAAAATCCCCCGTGCACACGGGCCTGCCTACCATCCCATTATGTGAAGTAATCAACCCCATAATTCAGCATAATTCATATTTTGCACACCCAAAAATTTTTTGTAAAAAATTTTAAATTAATTTTGGTTGTGTAGATTATATAAATATAATTGACTTGGATAATGACAACATTTTGCCGGAACCACCGTTCCCAAGTAGCATTCCGTCCACTACTTCCCGATCCACAAATTCCATGCTATATTCAAGGAACTGAAAGATTTGTTCAATTTTTGTTTGTTCAAGATTTGTTCAAGTGCATCTCGAAAAGTCGTTGGAAAAAATCGCGAGGCAGTTATGGCTGTGATCGCAGAATGTCGAAGAAAAATACCACGTCTTAAAAGCAAACAGGACCAATTATAATAAACTTTTCACTTATTTTGACCTTATTTTATTTAAACTTAAGTTTAATTAAATTTTAAGTACAAATATTTTTTTGCTTCTTTTCACTTTTTTTAATAATGTTTTATGTACCAAACCCCAGATATATTTAGAAGAAATATTTTTATTTATTATGAATTTTTTAGGTTTTTGATTTTATTTATTGCTTTTGAGTAGGGCTAAACACGTTGAATGCCACGGTACTTTTTAGTTCATTTTAAATAAAATTTTTTTTCGTATAAGCCAAACTTTGTTGTTTTTTTTCTTCCAGGAGGCCATCTATTCATATTTTTACTGATAAACTACGAACTCACTAGTAGCGGCGCAAAAGTCAAGAAACTACGAGATTACTCGTATTGGACGTCCTGAGCAAAAGCGCTAATACGAATTATGTCGTGTTAGGCAGTCAACGTGTTAAAAATAAAAACCATAGTTAAAACTTTTGACAATTTTTTTATTTGGTGAAAACGTTTGCTCAGAAAGTCTATAATTTCTTATTGAGTAGTTTTATAATATAATTTCGAATTTTGATCAAATTATTAACATATATCGAAATTTTTGTTAAATAAGGAAATTCGATGAAGATTTCCTTCCGAAAAAACCCAAAATTTGTACCCTAGTACAGGTTTTATGGCTCTGTCTACGAATTATTCCACATATTGTAGCAAAACACCAATTAAAACCTTCTCTCGAAAAACCGGAGGCTCGAAATTGATTTTAGACTAAGGGTTTCTTAGGCAAAGTGACTCAGAATTTTCCGTAGAACATTTTCAGCGCCTACGCTTTTTTATTTTTTTTTCATTCATATAAATTGACCCGCCCTACTGTATAAATGCCCGCCCTAAGATATATATCTTAATAAGGCGTAAATTTTAGTATAAAAAATATGCAAAAAAATTAATTTATATATATTTTATGTGTTTTAGCAAAAAAAAATTTAATTAAAAGCAAAAATAAAAAAACTTTTGTGTAACTAAGGACAGGTTCTAGAAATCTAAAAAACCCAAAACTTTGAATAGCAATAACAAAAACAAGCATTTTTGTTTTTTTTTTAGTATTAGTACATCGAATATCAACACTTTCTCAACATGTTCCCAAAATTTGGTTTGCCGAAACTCAATAATAAAAAAAACGAATTTTTTAATTGGACTAATAAATGTGAAACAGGGTGTATATTGGAGTTAGTTTTCAAAATAATTTTAATCGTTCAAATTTTTATAGGAACTATTTTCTCGACAAAAACGGATAAAAATTCCAAAATCTAATAAAAATCAAGGTAAAGAATTTTTTCTTCAGACAACAATTGAAATACAATTTCAAAATTTTGCAAAGAAAATTTCAAAATATTTCGTTTTCTTATTTTCTAAAACGAAAAAAAAAATACTATTTTTCTCTTTCTAAAAATTTTAACAAATAATAGTAAGGAATACCCCGTAACTTTTACGTTTAATTATTTTGATAACTTTAATTCGTGTGGGGGACAGGCGTGGCTTTAATTCGATTTTGAATAATTTCAAACGTAAAGTGCATATTTAACCCTCTGCAGCTGACGTGCTCCAAATTTAACAATATACCTGACGTGGGGTCTAGCAGACCTCAGTTTTTAACTGATTTTCTATGATAAAGTTTCTGACTGTAACTTTCTTGACCTTATTCCATATGACAGCTAATAATTTTAGACTCACATAAGAATAAAATTTCAAATAAAATACGGTTTTTTAATAGACAAAAACGAATTTTTTATCTTTGAATTAAACATTTGTACGTACGCAGTTTTGATTTTCGGTGTCTGTCAGACTACGACGTCAGCTGCAGAGGGTTAAAGTCAAATTTAAGCGCAAAGTAACCAGGTTTTTGATTAATTTTTGTTTAATTTTTAAAAATTGTTTCATTTTGAAATAGTCACGTTGTATGTCAGATAGGCAGGGTTTTCATCCGATTTGGGCAATTTTCCAAGTAAGAGTCTGCATTTAGAATAAAAAAATTATTGAAGAAAAAAATATCAAAATATCAATTTTTTTATAATAAGTTTTGTGAAATTTTTAGACGTTTTACCATTACGATGACGTCACTTTGTAAAGGAGGTATCGAAAGCATGGTTTTGATTCGTTTGGACTTATTTTCGAAATTTGCCTTCCTTTTTAAAAAATATGGTCTTATATCAAATTTGTAATCATGCCAACGGACAGGTGGACATGGCTACATTGACTCAGCTGGTGATTCTGATAAAAAATATACTGTATATACTTTTCCGTAGCTACCACGCCTACTTATAGGCACAATATTATGCACGACGGTATAAAAATCGAATCTGACGATAAGGTTACATAAAGAAAAGCTTAAGAATTCCAAACATTTTAAATTTGCATTCTTAAAATCAAACATTTTCGGTTTTCATTCAACTGTCAACAGTTCAAAGTTTTTCTATGAAATTCAATTTTCAAACTTTTAAGGCATAATTAGAAATAAAATGTCTTAATGAAGCCTAAAATGTTTCCAAATAGTTTTTGATTTGTGTTATTTTAGGTATGTGCTAATGAAGTTTTTGCGGTTATGTTTGGGCAAATGTTGATGACATCATTTAACTTTAGACAAGATAAAAGATTTCTTGTGGTTGCAATGGTAAAAGGCGGAAGTTATAATATTTTAAATTTATGAGGTTCTGTTTGACTCTTACGACAATTAAGAGTTTGCTTGGTTATGAATGAATGAAAAAAAGCTAACCATGATGTAGATGAAGCAGTTAAGTATTTCTTAATTGAAATGTAGGTGGCTTTAGGGCACAAACAAATAATTAAAAATGTGTGTTTATTTGCGCAATGATGAAAGAAATGTAAGCAAATGTTAATGTTTGTGCAAGACAAAAGGTACCTCTTGATGTATTGCGCTAAGATGGACAGACAGAGACAGATGAACGTCCGATAGTTGTATGGAAATGTAAGAGTGTACGTGTGTGTAAAGCATATCAGCTATCAAGTGAACCAAGAATTGTGAATTGTCTCATTCTATGGCAGAGATTCGATGGCATGCTTCATTGTCTGTGTAGAGAGCTGCAGGATATCAGCAGCATGTATTTAAAAATGGCCAGAAAAGCAGTTGAAGCAGCCAGTTTCAGCACCAGCAGCAGCAGCAAAGTCAACAATGTGAAGACAGACAGTTTGTAAATATTTCACATATTCTGGCGTACAGCGAGATAGAAGCTAGGAGTTGTAGTGAAATAAAATAATAATAAAAACGAAGAAGTTGGTGGCACGAAAATGCCTGAATTATGCAAAAGAAAAATGGGGAGGGGGAGGGGGAGTGACTAAAAAATAAACTTGCTAGTATGTCAGGCGCAAATAGGAGTCCTGCAGTTGTGTCGGGGGAGATACATTTCGCAGCATGTGTGACGTTGGCATGTCGTATCGTTGCTGCTGTTTTTTCAGTTTTTATACTTTTCTTCTATAGAAATTTCTTTTTTTATTTTGTGCGCCATTTCATCCACAACTAAGCAGCCTGTGCCGGCATATCGCTGTGCAAAAGGATAGAGCCGACAGGATATTTAAAATAACTGCGTTGACACATGCGAAACGAAACGGAAATGTTGCAAAAAGTTACACTTCTTTTTTTTTCAACTTGCTGCGTGTGGGAAGACATTGCCAAAGATTGCGCTGAAGTCTCATTTCACTGCAATGCACTATGGGCCGAAATGAGAAATTGTCAATTCCTTCAATAAAAATTAACGTCTGGCTTCTAAACACCTTATGGTACCTGTGCCTAGATGTAAATAGTACAGTTTTTTTCTGAATTCTTTCATAAATTTTTTTATTTTGTGAACGACATTGAATAATAAATAATTAATAACATAAAGAAGTTAATAAATAATTGTCTATTTTTAACTTTTTTCCAAACTTAAGCTACGCAAAAAAATTTATTATTTTTTTTTTTTTTTTGTTTCTCAATTGCTATCCCTGAATATTTTTTACAAATCCCAATTTTAATTACAAAAAAATATGTACGGAATTTTTATGAAAAATTCTTATTTTCTTAATTAAAAAAGGAGATGTAAAGGGGAGATATAATAAAATCAAAATTTAGAAGAAAAAAAATATCATGAAAGAATTTAAAAACTTGTTGAATATGTTCCTTAAGGCGCCTCACAAAAAAAAGTTGTCCGGGGCCCCCCCTCAAAATAAACTTTGGTTTATGTTATGATGATTCCCAAAATATTTTGGCTCTAACGATAGCCGTCAGCTAGCTAGAATGGTTCGAAGAAACCTCTAACAATCGCGTTTTTCTTGGATAACTGTTTTGCCGTGTTATTTTTAGTACAAAAAATAGTCCCAAATCGTTAAATTCGTTTCAGAAGCTCCAAATAAGATCTTGTCTTCCTTGTCCGAATGTGCGAATTTTTCTCCACTTTAGGCCATATAAATTTCTTAATCTATAATGTTCTGTTCCCATTAAACCATATTCATAATACACATGTGGCGTCCGTGGCGAAGTTGGTAAAGTGCGTGGCCGCTATGTCGACGAACCTGGAGACCCAGGTTCGAACCCTAGCAACGACAGAAAATTATTTGAATTAAAATAATTTTTCTGTACGGCCGCCACCTCTCTGCAGACAATGGCAAACCTCAGAGAGTAATAAAAATGCCATGTAAAGTTTCTTGAGAATAAGAACATTCCGTTCATCGCCGCTCGGAGTCGGCGTTAAGCCTGTAGGTCCATTTCTCAGGTCAATTGTGTACAAACTTAATAACACGCACAACACAATTGATCATAAGAAGCTAGGTCAAAGTCCTTTCAAGGGCTGAAATGGCTAGTTATTTATTTTTTTTTTTTTATATTCATAATACTATACTCATTATATCATGTCCATCTAACTAAACCCATTATTTGCAAACCATCATAACATAACTATCATATCCAACATACCATAGTATAAAAACCATCATAACCATACCATACCATACCACAATACCATACCATACCATACCAAACCATACCATATCATACCATATCATGCTATACCATACCAAGTCATACCATACCACACCATACAATAGCATACCATACCATACCAAACCTATAGGTACCTATCTCTTCAAAATTTAATATACTTTATCGTACTCATAAAGATGTTTTGTGCTTTGTAATGTTCTTAAGACATAAGACTAATGTACTTATGTACCTCCGAGTCGATCTTTTTTCTACTGTCGATCTACTACGATATTTTTTTATACTACTACTAGCCGGTACTCGACGCGTTGCTGTCGTAGCGGAAATGATTTCTATCTCTATCTTAATCTCAAACTCAGTCTTTATCTCAATATCAATCTCAATCTCAATCTCAATCTCAATCTCAATCTCAATCTCAATCTCTATCTCTATCTCTATCTCTATCTCTATCTCTATCTCTATCTCTATCTCTATCTCTATCTCTATCTCTATCTCTATCTCTATCTCTATCTCTATCTCTATCTCTATCTCTATCTCTATCTCTATCTCTATCTCTATCTCTATCTCTATCTCTATCTCTATCTCTATCTCTATCTCTATCTCTATCTCTATCTCTATCTCTATCTCTATCTCTATCTCTATCTCTATCTCTATCTCTATCTCTATCTCTATCTCTATCTCTATCTCTATCTCTATCTCTATCTCTATCTCTATCTCTATCTCTATCTCTATCTCTATCTCTATCTCTATCTCTATCTCTATCTCTATCTCTATCTCTATCTCTATCTCTATCTCTATCTCTATCTCTATCTCTATCTCTATCTCTATCTCTATCTCAATCTCAATCTCTATCTCTATCTCTATCTCTATCTCTATCTCTATCTCTATCTCTATCTCTATCTCTATCTCTATCTCTATCTCTATCTCTATCTCTATCTCTATCTCTATCTCTATCTCTATCTCTATCTCTATCTCCATCTCTATCTCTATCTCTATCTCTATCTCTATCTCTATCTCTATCTCTATCTCTATCTCTATCTCTATCTCTATCTCTATCTATATCTCTATCTCTATCTCTATCTCTATCTCTGTCTCTATCTCTATCTCTATCTCTATCTCTATCTCTATCTCTATCTCTATCTCTATCTCTATCTCTATCTCTATCTCTATCTCTATCTCTATCTCTATCTCTATCTCTATCTCTATCTCTATCTCTATCTCTGTCTCTATCTCTATCTCTATCTCTATCTCTATCTCTATCTCTATCTCTATCTCTATCTCTATCTCTATCTCTATCTATATCCCTAAGTGGAACGACTCGTGTAAATTGATAACCAAATTTCGAGGCTTTGCTACCTATAATTCCAAAGTTATTCGATATCGCAAATTTGGCTTGTATGGGCTGAGCCACACACCCTTGTTCAATGACGTCTCAGTTTTCTAGTAGAAGGACATCACCCAATAGTAATTCCATACTAAATTTCGTTGTTATACGACATTTAGTTCCAAAGCTATCTGATATCAAAAATTTAAAGTGTATGGGCGGAGCCACACCCCCTTTTCCAAAGCCCATCCCAGTTTTATAGTAGAAATATGTATATAAGAAGTATATAAGTAAATATGTAGTATAAAATGGATATTTTAACCGTCTTATATGAAAGCAACCTGAAACGATAATAACTTATTATTCCGAAAAGCAAGAAAAATATTTTTCTCCAAGCTTGGAAAAAAGTATTCAATCTCCACTTGATCTCCAACTCATTTCTCCAAGTCTTTTGGCTTTTTTTTAAAATACTATTTCTTTTTTCATTTTGGGTTGGAGATCGCTTTGAGAAAAAGCTTGGAGATCAAGTGGAGATCCAGCCTTAATACAACTGGAGATCGAAGGTCCATTTTCCTGAAGAATGGCTTGGATCTCAAGTGGAGATCCAGCACTAGGGATTGAAGAAACGAACTTGAGCTCCATTTGAAGTCAAGCCAATCTCCAAGGTTAATGTTTATTGGGATGTATTATGCAAAATATTGCGTTTTTGTTGTTATTAACGCTAGAGGTATTCACGATGGAGTGTATTTGCCCTCGTCTTGTGTATTTTTGATAAATTTGATATTTGCAGTAAATTTTATTAAATTGCAAAAAAAAAAATTTGCACAGTGTTCAAAATACAACCCTGAAGCGAAATACAAAATACAACAACGACGAAACCCTATTGTATTCTTAGTAAATTTCGTTGTGTACTTATCAGCTGATCGCAAAAATCATTTCTACTCAACATGGAGGAAGCTACCTGCTGCGCTTTACGATTATTTAATAAAAGTTAATATAATTTAGGGTTTCTTTGAATTTTTTAATAATTTTCTACAGTTAAATGATGAGATCTAGAACCCAAGTGGAAAAAAATTTAAAATGGAAAAGCAAAACCGAACACTTTTTAATTTAAAAATAAAAATAGCATCCCACTTAGAAGTTCAATTTAATTTTCAGCCTCCAATAAAATCATTTCAATATACGTTTCTAAACAAAAGTACATACGTAAAATAAGCTAATTTAAAAAATCCAAGATTTTATTGCAGATTCGTTCACCATAAGTTGTATATATGGTAAATTTTTAAAAATTTATCACAAATAATTTATCACATCGTGAACACCGCTGCTATATTTTAGGCAATAAAATTGAGTGTCAAATCGAAAGTGACTAAGTGAATACCAAGCATTAATAGAAGATAGAAAACTCTTCTTACAGAGTTTTTATGTTTCAAATATTTCGCTCGCCTATGAGTGAAATTGTGTATGAGTGGGCTATCATTCCATTTATTACATATAATCTTTGTCAGATTCTACTTCGATCCTATATTCTAAGCTTCATCCTCATAGCGGAGAGAAAACTTTACTTATAGCGAATTTAGATCACTTCCGTTACATTTACTGAACTTACACCTGAGCCATTATAACTTTCACTTCAAAAACTATGATAGTGCAAAGAACCGTTACTTTTCAATAACAATTCTTGTACATTAAATTGGTCATATCTCCTATACTGTTGAAAATATTTCATTATGATCTTCAACAAAGCTATACTTTCTATCAAGGACAACAACGCATATACGATATAGTGATAATGACCTCAACCTGACATTTACTATTTATATTCAATACAGTAAATATAGCGAAAAACTTTCATACCATTCAAAATAATGTTTAATTTGAAAGTAGTTTGACTTTGAAAGCATTTAAATCCGACTAAATACAAAAAGTAGCTACGATGTTTGCATTTTGGCTATGCATAGCCAAGATATTATTTTCCATCATTATTGAAAATTGTCTGCCCCATTGTGCAATATTGTGATTGCAAAGCATTATTTTTAAAGCTTTATGATCATTTTAAGTTAACTGACTCTTCAAAGTTTGAAAGCAATACAAATTTTTGAGAGCAAAACTCTTTAAAAATCCTTATGAGAATGACCCTAAATGTTTTCCAACCAGACAAAAAACGGAGCGTGCAAATTTTTTGCCCGAACTTTCGACGATTCCTAAGAACATAACACAAAATAAAACGCTTTAGCATAATTTCACTTAGATTAAAATGCCAAAAATTTAACTCGAGCAAACAAAAAAAAAAAACAAAAACAGAAAGAAATAAGAATCAAAACCAAAAACTAAACAGAAAAACTTGTTGGAGAACCCTTAGCATGAAACATGTTGCATCTGCAGAACGGGCTGCACGCAGCATGCAGTGAAAGTTTCTGCTTTTATTCTTAGCATGTAATTTTGCTGGATGTGTTTTCTTTTTGTTATTTCTTTATTTTGTTGAATGTTGAAACATTTCTTCTTTTTTACTCAGCTTAAAAGCTGCGAACAAAAAAATGTTAAACGCAGCACAAACGAAGGGACGAACACGAATGACACGCAGTTTAAAATGTCATCAAATGTCAGTCAAATGCAAACTTGACAAAGTTTCTTACTTTTGTAGTAATTTTTTGCATTATTTTTTTTTTTCGCTTTCTTTCTTTGTTTCAAAATGCTTTTACTACTTTACTTATAAGTATTTTGCATTTATTTATATTTTTTTTTTTTTTGTGTTATGATTTTTCTTTATCTACTTTCAACGCTGGCAGAAGTTGTCTTTATGACATCCTAATAGAAGTTGCTTTGAAACTGTGATTATGATCTTATATCACTGCAAGTGAAGACGTTGAAGAAAACACAAAAAAAAAAACGAATATTGCGTGTGTTGGCTTCTTTTCCCAAAAAGGATTTGCACACTTCTTCCTGCCCATAGTTGAGCGCCATGTGCTCAAAAGTTTTTCACTTTTTCTACCAACTTTACTCAAAGTACAACATCTGCAAAAAATCTTATGTTACGAAAAATTATGAAAAAAACAAAAAAAACAAAAAAAAACATTACACGAGCGAAAAAGATGACTGGTGCGAGTAATTGGTTTGGCATAACTTTCATCATACAACCCAAACCGACAACTCGTACCAGCCATCATAGTCAAGCCAAGCTTAGCTGCTCTTCTTAGTCTTGTCTTACTTTGTTGATTCTTCATATAGCTGGCTGGCTGGATAGCTGGTTGGTTGACTGCTTTGTGGTATGTGCGAGGTCATGTCTACATAAAAGTATTATAATGTGCTCAGATTTTTATCCCGAGTAAGTTTTTCTCCCTCCACAAGTAAGAAAGTTCTTGACTTTTGCAATTTTTTTATTTTTATATTTTTTGAATGTCTTTCTTATTATATTTTTACTTTTTGCCACTCCCTCTTTTAGCAAATGGATCTAAATCAAAGGAAAAACTTTGGCATATTACCATTGAGTACGTTCTATGCTTGTGTGAGAAAAGAAAAACTCGAAGTACCTACAGATTTCAATTTCAGAATTTATGACATCAGACATCAAATTTGTTTAACATGTGTTAAGTTGATGACATCCAGTCAGCATTGCAGTAGATAAGCTAGCATCTTATTCATGTGGAAAACTTTTAAACCAGTAAAGTTTACAATGTGCAAAAGTACATAGTTATTGAGACTTGGGAAGCATATCAGGAAATAAGAGAATTGCTACATATATTTCGGGAATAAATATTAAGACCGAATTTATTTCTTTATTGTTTTTCGAAATATTGTCCTTTATGATTAATACAATTTTTTGCATGCATTCGAGCCAGTTGTCAGAATATTAATCTCATTCGGGTTCAGACACCTCAAAAACATGGTTTTAGAACGCATTAACGGCTTCTTCTGGCGTCGAAAATAATTGTCCACGTAGTTTGTTCTTGATGTGTGGGAACAAAAAGAAGTCATTGGGTGCGAAATAAAAACTGTATGCGGATTATCCATTAATTCGATGTTTTGAGTGCTCCATTGTTTGAGCTGATTTGTGAGATTGCTGATATTTCTCGGAGTATTTCTTATTTTTTTAAGCGTTTCAAGTGGGTCGTGGCAAAAATTTAAAAAATGTTGAAAACAGCCTACAATATACATATTAACCGTCGTATTTTGGGGAAAGCTATTATATTCTGATAAAACAGAAACTCGGCATATACTGATAACACTTTTTGTTATTTCTTGAAGTTAATAATCTAATAATCTACTTTCAGAAAGTTATAATGAAACCTTGATATTCCTTTCAAAATTGATTTCTTCGATATCAGTATCAAGGAGAATTTACAAGTAAGATAAGTTTTCCCTACTATTTTAAATATGTTTTTAACCTGTTCTTTTTAAATCTTTAATTCTTTTGAGATGAAATATTAAAATTCGGGACTATTTATGTTCTTACTGTTTTTTTTTCCTTTTTTTTTATAAAAAAAATTTTTTAAAATTAATTTTTTATGTTTGAAAAATTCAAGTTATTGTGTTGTTTTATGTTTTTTTTTTTTTTTGTTTGTTATGAAAACCAGATTTTTTGTTTTCCGTTTTCGATGTGTGTTCACAAAGCAACATAAAAAATAAAAAAAAATTTTGCATGCTGTTTTGGTCCAATTGGCACAATTTTCTTATTGTTGTTGTGTTCGCAAGCATGTCTTGAGAGTTTTAATATATATTCCGCCACATTCGTTGTTTACTTTTTTATCTCTTGAAGGAGTAACACGTGTTCAGGTACTGTTGGGTAAATTTTCATTTTGTATAAGTAATTATATTTATAATTATATAACTTAGTAATAAAGTAATTGTAATACTGGAACGATTGGGGCTTAATTTCGATATCATAACCGTAAACCTTATGTTTGATTCGTAATGTAATTCCCGTTACTTTTTTAACACACCTTGTGTGTTTCAACTTTAGTATAGTTTTTACAAATAAAAACAGAAACAATGAAGGTGAAGTCATGCTTTCAGAAAATGTTTACGATCAAATTTGTTCTTAGGAGTCATCAAAAAATCATAGAACTACTAGATACAGTAGAGACTCACAAAAGTTAACCCGTTTGTTTTTGGGCCTGTGAATTTTTGTGAATTATTTATTTACTTTTTAAACACAATAGTGAAATTTAAAATTATATGTATATGTATGTGAATACATATTCATGAAATATGAAAAAACCGATGTATCTCAAAACATATTATATGCTGAAGTCTTGCTAAACAGAATATCTCCATATGCCTTAAGACCGGCGCTTAAATTTCAAAAACCAACCGTGACTTGTTATAATATCATTCGCTTTTTTATTTGGGAAGATTTCTGTAAAGATATCTTTCCCTTTCGCTTTTAGAGCTACCAATTGGACAGTTTCTTTTACTTTGTACAGTACAGTGTTACAGTACAATTTGTATTGTACGAGTACAGTACAATTTTTACAGCTTATTCTCCATATATAAAAACAAACAAAAGGGTGATAAAACGAGAACTTAGAGTTTTTTTGTGGTGATAGATGCCTAGTTAACTTTTCCATATATTTTAACTTTTGCGAGTCCCAACTTTTGTCAGTCTCTACTGTACTAAGTTATAGTCTATATTTATAAACTAGCTGATAACCTGATGTTACTCGGGATTTTAAATATATACAAATTTAGAGCTTCGCTTGAATTTTCTTTCAAAGTAAAGGAAATTTCTAAAATGTTAAGAAGAATAGTAAGAAGCTTTGATGATTTTATAAATAACTAGCGATTCCCGGCGTGCGTTGCTACACCCGACAAGTATATTGAAAAATAATAAGTAAATTCAAAACTTTTATTGGACCCTTAGTGTGACACCACGCTCATGGTCCACTACCAGTAACAGTATCCCAGTAGCAGGACATCACTCTCAGGTGGCAATTCCATTATGAGTTTCAATGTTCTGTGACTTTTACTTCCATAGCTATTCTGTATCGAAAATTGGGCAAAGCCCCCTCTTCCAATGCACGTGCCAGTTTTCCAGTAGAAAGACTTTGGCAATTAGTAACTCCATACAAAGTTATCCGGTATGTATGGTCGAAGCCCCACCCACTTTTCCATTGCCCATTACGTTTTTCTAGTAGATGGATATCACCAAGTGGTAACTCCATACCGAATTTAATTGTTACGTGGCATTTGGTTCCAAAGCTATTGTATGGGCAGGGTCATGCTCCCTTTTTCAATGGTCACTCAATATTGCCAGGTAAAAGACACAACTAAGTAGCACGTTCTTACCGAGTTAAATTAATATGTGACTTATAGTTCGAGAGTTTTACATGCAATAACAATCGAGTTTAGCTACTACAGCTTTTTCGCACATTCTCATCATTAACGCATTAAAAGTCACAGTCCAAAAATCTTTGAAATAATTCAACGATATTGATACTAGTGGCTCGAAATAAGTAAATGTGAGAAAAATTTACCCACCAAAATATGGTTGGGCTCAATCACAACATAAGACGACACGACTAACCATGCAATTAAACAATAGTTTTTAATCTACTCTTGAGTTGACCTTTAGACAAGTTAACATCAAAAAAGCTACAATCGTTAACTAATTTGCTCATACGGTTTAAAGGAGCAGTTAACATATAATTTGTTTTACTAAATGGTAAGTAAATTAAATTGTTAGCATTACTACTGCTTCTACGATTAGAGTTAAAATTTATAAGAGATAGAAGTTCTGGAGAATCGAATACACCGGTGATGAGTTGGTGCAAATAGACGATATCTGCAGACTTCCTTCGCTCACTCAATGATTGCATTTTTAAAAGTTTTAAGCGATCCTCATAAGGAGGAAGGTTTTAAATGTCAAATCCACTTAAGCCCCTTAGGGCAAACCGAACAAAGCATTTTTGGATTCTCTCTATTCGATCAACATGCACATTGTAACTTGGAGACCAAACTTGACTTGCGTACTCCAAGTGAGGACGCACTATTGCATAATACAACTTTGTAGTCGTAATCATGCTATTGAATTCTTTGGCCCAGCGTTTAATAAATCCAAGCATAGAAGATGCTTTTTTACAAATTTTATCAATATGAATGTTAAAGGATAGCTTAGAATCCATACATATTCCCAGATCTTTAACGACATCCACACGACATAAAGCAGTATCTTTTATTTTATAATCAAAAACTAAATTATTCCTTTTTCGCGAAAAGGTCATAGTTTGGCATTTATCTGGATTAAGAAACATATTATTTTTAGAACACCAAACTTCAAAAGATTTCAGATCGGACTGGAGTAGGGCTGATTGTCTTGAGAATTTATTTTTCTGTATATCTTCATATCATCCGCATAAATAAGCAGATGAGAGTTTTCAATGATATGGGTCACATCATTAATGGCTGAAATAAACAGAAGTGGGCCAAGGTGACTTCCTTAAAGAACACCTGATAACGCAATAAACTCAGTAGACAAAACCCCTCGGAATCGTATTTGATAAGATCGCTCTGTCAAATACGATTTAATCCAGTTAACAAAATATTGTGGAAATCCAATAGATTTAAGTTTAAATAGAATTAAATTGTGTGGTAGCTTATCAAATGCTTTGCTGAAATCAGTGAAGATGCAGTCGACCTGGCAACCAGATTCAATGGTGTTTAAACAGAACGTTGTAAAATCGAGTAGATTAGATACCGTAGATCTGCCATTAACAAAACCATGCTGACGAGTTGTTATGACTTCACGGCAGTGAGTTTTTACCCGATCATACACGATTCGCTCAAAAAGTTTCGGAATCGATGACAGTTTAGCAATGGGCCTGTAGTTATTAACATCATTCCTGCAACCTTTCTTATAAATAGGACTGATAAATGATTTTTTCCAAAACAGTGGAAAATAACTTTCATTTATAGATTTATTAAATAACAGAGAAAGAGGTTGACACAAAATTGAACCGCATTGAGTTAACACTGCGGCAGGAATTCCATCGGGTCCAGCGCTAAAATCTTCATCGATCGAATCAATATATTTTAAAATATCCTCCGAGGTAAAGGATAAAGAGTCCAAAGATACTCTGGGTGTAGAATTCATATATTCAAAATACTCCATATCTGGATGAAAAGAATCTGAACAAAATGATTCCTTAAAAAGATTGGCAAATAGGCCACTTATTATGACAGGATTGTCTGTAAATCCATTTTGGGTCTTAAAAGATACAAGAACCCGTCAGATTTCTTCTTAGTATTAATGAATCCCCAGAATCTCTTTGGATCAGACAATATTCTCAGCTTATTATTATCTAAATACTCGTGATATAATGTTGCTGACTGATTTTCAAATTCCAGAAACGTTTGTAGGTTTCCAGGTCATTTGAGTTCAAGCTACAGACATATTTCTTCCAGGCTCTGTTCCTATAGTTGCGAAGCGTTTTTAATTCCCTAGTGTACCAAGGATATGCTGAGTTTTTCGCAAATTTTAGGCTATACGGCACAGACTAAGAAATCATAGCAAAGAGCTCCAAATAAAAAAATTAATGGATTCCTCAAGGTTATGTCCATTAATGTATTCTAACATATAATTCATATTGCAATCAAGTAAATAATTCAGCTTCAAAAAGTCAGCTTTTTTAAAGCTAAACTCATAAACCTTATCGATTGAACTCGAATTTACCATGCTCTCTCTGTCCGATTTATACCAAATGCTCAATGGTGGATGGTATTCATCTACAATAGTCAGAGCATGGAAGGCCCTCTTAACTATTACATTGTTACTGTCTGTAGTTAAGACCAGGTCAAGAAGTCTTTCAAGACTATTATAAATACAACTAACTTGTTGTAAGTCAACAAATACATGTTCTTGGCGGGTCTTCGAATTTGATGCACAAAAATATGTATCATCGTCGGAAGAATGCCATTTTAAGTCAGGCAGATTGAAATCGCCCAACAGTAAAATGTCGTCATTAACGTCAAGTAGATTTACTATATATTCTATGCAATCCGCAAGGCTTGCATAGACTTCAGCACTGCTCTTTGGGGGAACATATGCATTAATAACATATACATTGCAATTACAATGTAACACCTTAACGCATAAAAGTTCAATATTAGAAGAGCAGGGAATATCAATTAAGGAACTGAGAAAAGAATTCCTTACAGCTAAAAGGACACCACCACCAACAGCAGAAATATTGTCAGTGTGTCTATCCCTTCTAAAAACTTGGAAACTATTGTCAAACAATTCCAAGTCAATAATGCTTCCGTTCAGCCATGTTTCTGTTAACGCGATAACATCCTCAGAGAAATTCTGAGACGCCAAAAATATGTCGCGTGTTTTAGAACGTAATCTCCTTATATTTTGATAGTAAAGGGATAATCTATTTTGTTTTTTTGGGTCTGATGGGCGATTTTATTCGTCCTTCTAGACTTATTTTTAGGCGTAAATTCAGAAACGAGAATGTTATCGGCCCACATTTTAGAGTTAAGAACAGATTCAAACTCTTCAGCTGCAACCGTTAGAATAAAGGAGGCGTGGGAAGGCTTGTTACCAATTTTTTTGCATGAACAGAATGCATTTTGCCTAAATAATATATTTTGCTTGACAAACGTCAATACATTTTCAGTTGTTGTGTCGGGCTGAAGACGTGAAATGAATAAGAGCTTACGCCTCGACACTGTCCTTAAATTAATTATTGTGTTATTGGGATCAGTTGAAATCAAATTAGGACTATTAGCCAATGGAGGAGTATAAGATGGAGGTGAAGACATATTTAAACTATTGTTTACTGAAGGCATAGCTGAGGGCTGCTTAGCCAAAGGAGGGTTTGAGGAGGTCTTACGACTCTTATTATTTTTATTTTTATTTTTCCTCTTCTTTTTTGATATATTCTGGTCTTCTTTAGACTGAATGTTTGTTTGCGTCCCGGAAGAGATTGTCTGAGACAAAGAAGGCGAGATGTTTTCCGGTGAAGAACATTCATCGTATACGCTGATACTGGGTGCGGCACTATACCGCAACTATGCCTTAAATTTGGGCTACTGAAAAGTGCCACTCGTCCAACGCCCATAAATTTTTACTAGTGGAACGGCACATAAAAATTGAATTCGAATATCGACTTCCGATGGTGTGTGACATATAATTCCAAAAATATTCGATTTCGCAAATTTGGGTTGTATGAGAGGTGCCACGCCCCCTTGTACTATACCCACCCTACTATGACTATAACCATCGTGCAAGTGCAAGCAATAGGTTGACAAAGTTTTATCTCAATCGGATGACCGCAATTGCAGCGCCACCTATTAAGAATTTTTCGACTTTTCGTTTCACCTAAAACTTCGCAATATCGTGCAAGCCCGCAGAAGGAAGTATCCAATTTGGTGCAGTCGTTTTCAAGCTTAAGCATACGAACAAACCAAGATTCATTTTTATATATAAAGATAAGAGTATAGATATATATAACATACATATAATGGGGGGGTAACTCCCAGCATATTTAAAGAGTTTGAAATAATATAAATATTACATAAATATTAATTTCCAACCTTAGATGAGTTAACATTTGAAATCAGTAAAAGGTTTCCTGGCTCAGTCGATTTTTTTTAATTTTTTCTGATAATATATTTTTAAAATAATATAATAATAGTGGCATAAAAGTATTTGTTTATGTTAGAATAGTTTTGTTGGTACTTCAAGATTGGAACTCAACATTCGTAATCAGCTTCTCCGAAAATCGCCGTGTAAACAGGGCGAACAAATTAAGTGTTTGACCATTTTTGGTTTACCTTCTTAGATCCGCTTCTTTGGTTTGTGCAATAGGGCAATTCTGACCTCGGATTCTTAGGGGGAAGTTCTAGAAGAAATCCACGGAAAATTTTTGTTTTTGTTTTTTTGCTTTATTTTCATCCTTAGGATCTTGAAAAAACATGTAGTCAAAATGATATTTCTCTATATAATTTATTTTACGAGTCATCAAAAACAAACATTCCTTACGATTTTTTTCTTTGTCAAACTTCAAAGCGTTTTTCTCGAAACAGCCTTTTTTCCGCGCTGTTCACGATTCCGCTTCAACGACTTGACCGATTTCGATGTTTGACAGCTCAAATTAAAGTTTATTCAGTTTAGGAGGCTTTCAGGAAGCGTTTTTATCCAAAAAAAAAAAACTATTATCATTATTTTTTTTAACGTTAAAGCAAAAGAAAAAGGAGAAAAAACAGGGTTTTTTCAAATGGCTGTCATTTTTTTAAGGGTTTATTTATATCGGAAATCTACAAGGCCTCTAAATTTAATCTAGGTAAACAATTTTTTTGGTTTTTTGTTTCAGATAACTTAGCAGGACTGTAGAGTGTACAGCGCAAATCGGCACGGCTTTGATCAGCGAGACTTTCAGCCGCCATTTTGAATTATTTTTCATCGAAAAAATTGTATAATGTTCTTGAAATATAGGTTAATAAATGCCACAAAAAATTTTTTTCAAAAAAGATTTACGTTCGCTCAAAAAAAAATCCTGCAATTACGTTACGTTTCTGCTATAACCTCCCCTTAATCAGCGACCTCGAGAAACCTTTTTATTTTTAAATTTTTTTTTTAAAAAAATTTTTAAAAACTATGTCATTTTAGGGCGAAACGTATCAAGCTGTAATGTATTGACCTGAAATTAACAAAGTTCTAAGCCTTTCAGGATCCCCTTTTCTATGTGATACCGTTTGCTACCGAGTACATTAACTGACCATTCCAACTGAACATTTGTGAAAAAAATAAAAAAAGAAAACATAATAAATTAATCAATCAGATCCAACCCTTTTACAAAGCAACAAATGAGCTTTAAAATCTTCGTGACTAACGAATGCAGCGCAACGCAAAGGCTTCACAATTAGCCATGAAAGCTGGAAAGGTGCGTAGCAGATAATTCAGAATGTAGACGAAAACAAGAAAACAGGGAGGAAAAGGCAAGAACGTACAGAGCGGCAGGCAGGAAAACATTCAATTACCCATATGAGCTAAAAGCACAAAGGACCTCATTATAAGTTGGCGAGCTACACATATCCCAGGGTTTTGTTTATATCTCATACACACTCGCTTCAACCTTCAACTCACGCTTATCATATGTTTATCTAGCTCTCACAAGCTGTCTGGCTAACTCTATTATTTATGAACATAACGCACACATGAACAATTTTGCAAAATTCAACTAAAAATAAACATAAACACAGAACAGAGCGTCTACAGGACGTTGCCAAAAGTGTGAGCTAAGTGTGGCTATGTGTCGTTAAAAGGATGTTTTGTCAGATGCATGCAAGTGAGTGAATATGTTTTGGTTAGTTTGTTGCTTTATTCAAACGCTGTGCAGCAAATAAAAAAGGGTTGCAAGCGGGTTTTTTTTTTATTATTTACCGTGCTCAGCTGACACTTTTGTACTATTAATATACCTGCATTTCATCATCATCATCATCATCATCATCATCATTATCGTTTTTGTTGTCCTTGTTGGCATTGTCAGCAGCATCGTTCATTCATTTTGTTCATTTGTCTGTTGGAGCTACAGAACTTCAGCTCACTTCATCGTTGTTCGTTTGTCCAGAGTCACCGTCTAGTTGTTCGTAATTCCCTTGAATGTTGTTGTTTTTGTAAATATTAGGGTGAATATTATTAGCAATTATAATTAGCTTGTGTTGGTTGAACTTTTGTTGGCAGGATGCTAATTTTATTGGCTGCACAAATTGTGAATTCTGTTTGTCAACGCATTGTTGATGCGCTGCGCCACCAAAAATATGCATTAAATAAGTTTGTCACTTTTTGGTCGCTCATTAATATAATTATATTGCATAAGTTTATGTTTTGTTTGCTTACATTTTAACCTGTGAGGCGTCTGTCACATTGTCTGTTGGAGATTATGAAAAAGATGGCGGCGTTTGTGCTGGCGGAAGTTGATTTGTCAATAAAGAAGATATAAAATATATGACTTTAAGATGAGAAGGAAATGCAATTTTTTAGGTAAATCAATTTATTAACTGGATTTCTTATAAGGTTGGATTTTGAAACCAAAAATTTTCGAGAACTAAATCAGGAAATAGTAATGGTAATGGTACAAGGACTCAAATTTTTGTTAAAATACGAGGGTTGTCATCTAAGTGATCTAAGTTAGAATAAAAAACAGTGGTTAATCAGTGAAAATTCTTTTATTATTTTTCAAAAAATCCTCTAAGTTGATCAGTATACTTTTACAAATATGTTTGAATCAATTTCCGCAACAGTTTTGACTCTTGGAAGTTGGTACCGCCGATGCCAAGTTTTTGAAGGCCTCAAAGGCCTATACGGGCGTAGAAAAACTCTTACCTCGCATTTTTTTCTCAATGTGAGGGGACAAGAAGTAGTCATTGGATGTCAAGTCGGGACTGTGAGGCGGATGACCCATAATTTTGACGTTTAGAATGCTCTAAAACTCTTTTGTTTGAACTTCCAGGAAGAAAGAACATCCCCGAGGATGATCTTCCTTCTGTGGTTGGTATTCATAAGTTTTCCGAAGACTTCCTGCAAACAAATAATTGTATACCATTCAGCAATAGCATTTATCTATTGATCAAGTGGTACAGTTGCGACATGACCGGTTTATCTAAAAATACTGGCAACCATTCCCCTCAATGGGCTCCGTCCGCGGATAACTTTTGTCGGGTTTTGTTCGCTTTGAAAGACCCAACATTGCTAGTTTTTTCGGACTCATAAGCGCAGCTCTATGACTCGTCACCTCTAGTGATGTCGTAGACGTATTTCGAACCAACCCCGTGGTATTTTTTTATCATTTCCTTGGGCAACAGGAACAAATCTTCCTAACACCTAATATTCATGTAAAATTTAATGTATGCTAGTCCCACTAATGCTTAAGGATGACTCTGTGTCGCGGTATGTCACATTCCGGTATACTTTCAACAGTTCACGTACAGCATCGAAATTTTCTGCCATAACAGCCGTTCTTGCAATACCTGCACGAAATTCATCTTGGAGAGGATGACTACCACGCTCCAAGTCATTGAACCAGCGTTTTACAGTCGCTGTGTGTGGTGCTTCATCACCAAAAGGTGAACTGAGCTGATGAATGAATTTTTTTTTTTCTTTTCAATCCATGTCGAAAATTGTAAAAACTTTTGACCCAAAAATGTTCACGAGTTGAAAAATATTTTTTCTTTAACACAATAACAACACAATAAATGAACATGCACCTTAACTTTGTAAGTACTTTTATGGTAAAAAATGTCAAAATAAAACTTTCAAAAAAAATAAGAAATGAAACTTTCAAAATTCATCTGGCAATGCTTAGTAGGGCGTATCGAATTACAATTCTTTTTCGAATTTCACATTATAAGAGGTCTCAAAAGTTGCATGGGGTTGTCAAGATCACCAAAAAAAAATTTTAAGGAAAAAAAAGGATGTCTTCCTCTCCCGCAAGGACAAAGTTGTTTTTTGAGGAAAACAGTAAAAAATGACGATCTTAAAATGCTTTGACTTTTGTAAAAAAAACTACGAATGTCTTAAAGTAAAAGTAAGTATAGGCTTAAACTAACAATATATTGGCAAACACGATGCCACTCACGATTCTCATCCACAGTGTCCTGTGTGAAGGATATTCGAAGCAAAAGTTGAAATCGAGATTGCACAGAACTTTTGATTGTTACCCAATAGTCTAAATTTTGGTGGTATTGATTATACTGTTAACGTATTCCTTAAAGTTGCCGAATTAATAATTAGCATAATTTTTGCATATGCATTTTCCTATCTTTGAGAAATGTATACTTGAATGCAATTTTTTAACTTTTTCAAAAAAATGAATATAAGATTTTCTATCTCGGGTATCAGAAATGGTATCGATGGTAATTTTCTCAATTTGGATTCTTCAAATATTTCTGAAGACCACGATTTTATTTTCTATTTTGATACTTAAAAAGAAAATGCTTCTTAACATAAAATTTAACAATTTCATCAAAAAATATTTCACATTTTTTTATTTATAAATTTTGTATCGGACCTTGGAATCCCGGCGAGCTTACATGGCCATGTAACGAAGCTCCCGGTCTTCCGAGTCTATAGCTGAGATAAACTCGCCGGGATTTCAAGGTCCGATACAAAATTTGTAAATAAAAAAATGTGAAACGTGCAGTAGTAGTGGGTTTTTATTTTCTATTGGGGTTTTATTCCCTAGATGATGGGATTACGCGCGGTCTTGCAGCGAATGTTGTACGGGAACTCGATACTAGTTTCGACTAGCAGCAGGTGTGGCTCATGTCCGTCGGTGTATTGGTCTGTCTCCGTACTCCTATTTCAGTGACGGATCTGCCGACCTGAGCACTGAGGCAGCTCCTGCTTAGAGTGATCCTGACCTGACGACCCAGAGCACTGATACGCTCCTGCTTAGAGTGATCCTAATCTGACGACCCAGAGCACTGATACGCTTCTGCTTAAAGTGATCCTGATCTGACGACTCAGAGTACTGATACATCTCCTATTTATTTTCAGATCTTATGATCCCTACGTCTGACACTAGTTCTACTTGAGTGATCCTGATCTGACGACCCAGAGCTTTTTTTTGCATTAAACGATTACCTCCTTAAAAATAAAATTAAATTTTTTGTAGCACCCCTCTACGAATCTCATTTTTTGACAACGAAATCAACTTTGATTTTTTCCAAATTTTCATTTAAATTCAGTTTTACTCTTGATATAATTAGCTTAAAATATTTAGTTCAGCGATCTTAAAACATTTCAATAACTTTTGTATAGAAGGTTTGTACAACTCTTCACAAGTATCAAATTCGTTTCCCATCCAAAGTCTTCTTTTGATGTTTCCTGTGAGACATTTTTTGAGATTGAGAAAGAAATATTAGTCGCTGGGAGCTATTCTCAAAAATACGATATATAGGTAAGAGATGGATGAAGGTGTGTAATTCTAAGTATAATTCGTTGAGTTTTACCATTTTTTTTTTTTGTACCTTTAACCCAAGGATTTTCGTGTTCTGGACCTATTCAGTCAAGTTATGTCTTGGTTCGAAATGGGGGTAATAGATTAGTGGAAAGAAAGGGACAATCAAGTGAAACATATGTAGGATGTTTTAAACGTGACTCTGAGAATCTGAGGCATGTGCTATATGCCTTTACCTTACCACCAACTACAACTTTTATTGATGAATTTTAAATATCTGTTGATAAGAAAAGAGGAAAGAAATGCAGAAAGTTTTAAGTGAAGTATTGCCCGTTACCCCTGGGTTGGCAATGAAGTTTAGTACCTACTCGACTTTCGAGGCAGCCTTGAATAATATAATAGGGGCCTCATACGCTACGACTTTTCATACTTCCAAGCAGTATGACTCCGTCGTACGTTCGCATCATACGTTACGACCTTTTCTTACTATATTTTCATCAGACTTCAGTCTGCGTACAGTTTTTACCTCAAAAAAGTCCTTATCCTTTGATTAGTCTCCTTGCATGCACTACAAAATGCGAATCAACAATGACTTGAGTTTCATATATGACTTGCCCTCACACCCTACGACTTTTTATACGTCTTGGCGTCTGAGGCTTCTATTACGAATAAAGATATCTCACAGCAATCAAGACCGTTTCACAATTGGGCGTAATGACTTCTACGTACTGACTGTTGAATTGAGGCGGTCATGAAAGTCTATTCAGTTTTTGTCAAAACGGCTTTATTATAAAGTTCTAAAACCGAGAGCGTTACGTCCGCACACCATACTCAACAGTGACCCCAGGAACCCTAGTTTCCCGAACTAAAAAAAATTGAGAGCCAAAGTCGTATGGAATCATTGCATCTGCAACCAAGTCAAGCTCTATTTAAAATAATTTCATCGAGATAAATTTTTGTTGATCTCTAAAACCCAGCTAACAGCTACTTTAACCGCCTCAAGCTTTTTGCGCTCTTTAATCCTTGCCAGTATATACTCGTTTTCTGCTTAATCCTACAACAACAGCTGGGTGCCATAAAAAATAATGCCTGGATGGTAAATGTTGTAAAAAGTAAAATGTAAAAAGGAAAAATAAAAACGAGAAAAATAAAAACGCTGGCAAAGTAAACAAGCGTTATGTTCCGAGCAGTTAATTGATTTTTTAATGACGCCGCATGCGTCGCATCGTTGCGTTACATTACGTTACTGCGTTAACGTTACAATGAGCTGCAACGTTTGGCGTTTGCTAAACTTTTAATGATGAATCGTCTTTCATTATGTTGCAGAGTTTTTGTTTCCTTTGCAATTGTTGTTGTTGTTGTTGGTGTTGTTGTCGCCGTCCATATGTCCACATAATGGGCGTCACACGTTGACGCCTTCAAGTCACGTGGTGGTTTCATATATTGGCAACAACCAGAATGTGACGCTGGTGACGCGACTCACAGCGCTGTACTTGTCCCAACAACAAGTCCAACGCATCCTTTGGTGCTATAAATAATAAAAAACTCACACACACACACCCACACATAAATATTCAATATATACAAAGTTAAGCCTGTTTATGTTTATCTATGCTTACATGTTCGCACATACGTAGTGTAGGAGCAGCAGCAAAAGCCTTGGAGATATATTTGCACTTGTTGGTTGTCGCCTTGCCCACGTACACCAAACCAAGCAAAACAATAACAAAACGGCCTCAATGTTACCAACAAACCATCAGAGCCAAAAGCCCCGCGGTGTCTAAAAGTCAATGAGAGACAAAATGTTGACGCCGGGTCGTCATTTGACACGAAATTAAGTGTTGGATGCGCAATAATAAATGACGGCGATCGAGTGGTGGAATGGAGCAGAGCGCGAGGGGAGGAGGGGGGGATAATGATGATGCCTTGTTTTTGTTGTGGGTCGAAGTTTTGGTAGAGCCTGCCGCCATATTGACACTCGTCAACGGCAACAAACTAATTTACCGGAATTCAATGAAATTGAGTGAAAACCATTTGTTGTCCTTTTGTAATTTAGTCCTAGCTAGGTTCACACAAAATAAATAAAATATATTGGCGTCACTGTGCTGTGTAGGCGTTTCTCGGTGCTGATGTGCAAATGTATGTGTCGCGGTGTCTGAGTATGTGTGTGATGAATGAATTCGCTTAGATGCTTCAAGATAAAAGGTTTCACATCGGTAAGTTTCGTTGGAAATACAAATATAAATATTTATTATGGAGGCGCCATTGATTGACTAAAGTATTGAGCTTTTATTAATTAAAGCAAAGTTTTATTCAAATTTATTTCATTGGTTACTATTGAACAGCATAATTATCATCATGGACAAGAGGGCGTAATCCATGATGATATCCGGATCAGACATGGTTTTGGCATCCATGGATTGGATTAAATGAATGCGACGAAATCAATTTTAAATAAATCTCATTTGCATGATTTCTGTTTTTACCGATGCAAACCAACTTTGTATCACATTTAAAGTTCCAGAAGTTATCAGGGAATAAGGGATCTAATCCTTATCACGAAGCGATCGATGATCTTTTTTTGAAAATGACTATCAGACCGATTTCTTTTCCTTATTTTTCTAATCGAATTAAAGAACATAATACTCTCAAATCAAATACTCTCAATTCGAGGGTTCTTATTATATAATGGTTATCTAAATTTTTAATTGAATCTCCTATTTCTTTCTAAAAATGGTTTAAAAGCAATATGGCTCAGATTCTTATTTTGACTAAAATAAGTTTTTCTATCTTTTTGGATATAAAAGAAATTCACTTTTTTCCTTTGTTACAAAAGCAATAAAAGTTGTTTACATCATTCAGTGTTACAAAGTGCGTGCAATTTGTTCAGATTTTGACAGTTGTCGTTTGAAATATCTTAATAATAATATCAATTTAAGGCCTAGCGATGCAAACTAGTCAGACCAAGGACTTATTGAACAGTCTAAGTAGAGTTAAGACTTCCAATTGATCTGAATTTTTAATTTAACTGAAAATTAATTGCTTGTGTAGTGTACTCTTAAAGTCACTATAAACATTGTTAAATTAACGCAATTGTTTTTCCCACATTCTTTTTACTGTTAACAAATTTAAGGCAAAAACAATTAAATCAATATTATTTATAATCGAGTCAAAGATCCCAAAAATATTTATGAAAATTTAACGTAAACATTTTTTCCATATTTACAAGCAATATTATCAAATTCATAAATGCATTTTCTCACCCCTTCGCTTGTACAGCCACACACCGCATAAGCGTGAAGCCAGCATCGTTAGCATAACTGCTAGCATCAGCTTACAGTAGCTGTGTACAAATAAGTACAACAACAACAAGCATTAGGCTGCACTCGTGCCAACGACACTTTCAATATCAAGGTTGAAACATATATTTATTAATTCATGCCAATGATTGAAAATTAAAAATATCTTTTTGAGGGGAAATGTGCATAATGATCAAATCAAAGAATTTGATTGGTTTTCTTTAATTTAAAATTTAATAAGCTGGAAAAATAGGAGTATTGGAAATAGGGTTGTTTTAGTTTTAAGAAAATACTGTTAAAAATTATATATAAGGAAAATGAATTGAGAAATAAAGAGGTTATCTTTTTGACAAGAAACTAAATACAAGCGGCTCTTTAGCCTTATAGTTATTATTTTTTTGAAGACTTAAACTGCGGCTCTCTAGCCTAAGTCAAAACAAACACTTATGAACACTGCGGCTCATAAGCCATATCAATATTTAGCGTGACACGCTTTCTAATATGTCAACATACACAACACGATAAAACCTTACAGATTGATCCTAGAATACCATAAGTCCTTACATGGCGATCCTGCGACACAAAAAATCCTTAGATGGCGATTCTGCAATACCATAAATCCTTACACTTGTGTTATATTAACATTACTTATTAACTTCATGCACTGATTTTCACGTTGTCTTTGAACAATTCTAAGCCTGGTTCCGTGTAATTACTTCAATTGTGGTCGCTGGTGGTAGCTGCAATAGGTGTAGCTATTAACGTTCCAGATATGAGCTTTGGCGCAATTGGTGCTCCAAAATGGAGCAAATAGAACAAAATATTAAGCTGGTAAGTTAATCAATTTTTAAACCAATTATATCTCTTTTAACCTTCATGTGCTCGGCAATATAAACTTACGTTGCCGGTCGGATGTCTACATTTGTACACTAAGGGAAATAACGCATATTAACATTATCCACGCCTGAGTATATATTTCATTTAAATATTTACGTGGATAAATCAAATATTTTCCTTACAACTCGTTTTTTTCCCGTATTTAAATTTTATTTATGCCACACACTGACACACATATTCCATACAGCTGCCAAGCAGCCGCCAAGCAGCAGCAGTTGCAGGTTTCTTATAGTTCTCGTTTAGTTAATGTTGCAAGGGTAATATAGCATGGATATTTGGCAAATACTATGCTATATTTGGTGGTGAGCACTCACCACCGGACTCACAAATCATATTTTTACAAAAAGAAAATAAAATATACCACTAAATGGCGTTTGATATGGACGCAGCTCGTGGGAAATATTCAAATAAATTGTTTTTCAATTTCAATATTTTTATATCAATTTTCCTTAAATGAGATAGTTTTATTTTCAAATAGTAAATATTTGAAAGATATTTAAATATATTCGTGCATAATTTTAATATATTTTTTATTAATTCTGTTTAAATATTTTAATATTTTATTTAATTAAAAAAGCATTTAAATAAATTTTAAATATTTACGTAGTCGATTTAAGTAAATGCATTATTGGTGCAAAAATGTCTCGCTTTTTGGATAAATTAAAAAAGTTTTTGGATAAATTTAATATTTTTTTTCCCTTGGTGCAGCAAGCATGTATTTGTATGGCAAACCTTGTCAACATATGAAAATAAAAATACTTTTATGTACATTTTAACATATTTATTTAAAAGAGTTATTTTTAAATACAAATTTGAGGTGAACAGTTTAATTTTCATTATTGGAACAGCATTTTCCGAAAGAAAAAGTGGCGGCATGGGCTTCGCATACTGGTTTTTTACACCAACTGCAAATCTTACGTGTAGTCTTACGCTTTCCAATTTCACAATAACGGACTGGGTGCTCGGGCTGTTTGTCATTAGAAATATCAGGTAAGCTCTGGAGGCAGAAAGACCGCGACCAAGTGCCATTTCAATAGCTAGGTGTGTTTGAGCATAGGCTATTTATTACCTTTGGAATATTAGAGCGCTGTTCAATTAATGGCATTAAGAATTGTTTTACCAGGTGAAAAAATTGTCGCAGACTATGGTTCTTATGGTCTGGTACCTGTGTTCTCCTAATGGTAGACAAGTCTTTTAACGACACTCTCTCCTACATTGATTGACTGACTTCCATTTGAACTCTTTCCGGTATAAATCTCGCTGTTGAGAGCATAGAATGATTTTGCATCGCATACGAACCAAACTTTTATCCCATACTTTGCAGGCATGGATGGGATATACTGTGTGAATCTAGTCCTTCCGCGATAGGCAAATAGCTGCTCGTCCACAGTAATTTCTCCCGATGGTTGATAGTGCCTGCGAAGATTGGAGTTCATTTGGGTCCATAAAGCATAAATTGGAGCAGCCTTATCGTTAACTAGTCGAGCGGCTCTAGTACGCTGGCTGTCAAACCGAATAAATCGTAAAATTTCCTTGAACCGAGATTTTGCCATTGTTGCACGGTAGTAACAAACAGCTTCTGTACTCCACAATACATCTGTATCCTCATTGCTTGATTTATTAACGCCTGCTAAAAAAAGAAGCACAATGAACGCTCTCAACTCAACATGTGTCACATTATTCCAAACCCTCTCTTTTGCCGTGGGGTTTTGATTATTCCACTTTTGAAAAGTTTTCTGAGCTTTTTCATTGGTATCTAGCAGAACTTTCTTGAGCATTGATGGAGTGAATATTAAATCAAATACGGCCGACTCAATGAGACCTTTGGTAGGTCGAGATGGGCCAACAGCGGTGCTACGAAACACATTATGAGCACGTATGCGAACTGTTTGTTTAGGTATATTGGTAAGCCAGATAGTATTGTATTTTGCAGTTAACCTGCTCAACAGCTGCTTCTTCCTCGACATCCCAATCTTCTTCAACATCTCCTTAAAAAAATTTGTCAGCTTTCTGCTCATCGTTTCGAACATTGTCTTCTTCAAGTACCATTTCGTTTTCGGCATCAGATTCTTCACAGTTGACCCCAACCAGATCACACGCAGCAGCACCAGAAATATTACTTAAATCGGAACTTGTTTGATGGTCAGGCGGAAAGTAATGATCATTCGACTCATCGTCAAAATCAAGTCCATCCTCTCCTTCTTCATCAAGCTCCATCATTATGCTCGTAATGTGTTGCTGAAGCTCTTCGTATCCTAGCCTGTAAATACAATTTTTCTTTCATAACATCCATGTGAAAAGAAAATAAAATTAAAAAATACACCAACCGTTTAACTACTGAGCGGCATGGGAAACTGATCACTGCACTACATTACTCTCCAATTATTGGGAAATCTGCAATAAAGTCACATATGCAAATGCATAAACGCACTCACATAAGTTCATAAGAAAGCACAGAATAACAAAAATGACAATAAGACATGTTTCGACAAGATGAAATGCAAAATTTTTTTATTTGGAAAAAAAGTGATGTCACTTTACCTACATTTAATATAGTGACTACATTTGTAGACACCCAGCCAGGAGATGGTAATTTTTTAAACAAGGGTCTAAAGTTCTCGTGAAAGGTTTTTTTATGCCGTTAGTAACCAAAACTGCTTAGAAATAATTTTTGGGAAGCTACTGAAAACCTCGTAGCCTCTTGTTGTAAAACATTTTTTTTATTCAGTTTTTCCGGCAAAAATGCTACAAATGTAGACAGCCGAGCACATAAAGGTTAACAACTCTTACTTTGATAGTGTTTCTCCAACTGGTGATGAAAATATGCAAAACAGGTTAGTACTTAAGTTATGGTTTCTACAATTTTATTTCCACTTAAATTTTTAGGCACTTTCGTGGTTGACGCTAATCAATAGGTGATTAAAGCTTTTTCATTAAAGAGCACTTGTCGGAGAAGCTGAGCGAGTAGGTACCTCGTTCGGCTATCATAGATCAATACTCTAACGAGTCGGTAAGTAAGTAAGTTTAGATAATAATCTACTACTTCACCTTTAGGGTGCCACCTAAAAATAAAAAGTCTTTAAATAAATATTCAATTTATTAAACTTTTCACTCTTAGTTTAACCCCTGCAAGCATAGTGTTACTTGAGCTGATAAAGATCCCGATCTTTGGCGTCGTTGATAAAGAACCTAAAATCAGATTTCGAAAATTCTCAAATGTCGGATATAAGACAATGTTAATGAATGTGAAGTTTTTTTTTTAGTCTCTTTTACAAAACTTTTTAAGAGTATAAAGAAATTATACGATAGTAAAAAAAAATATAATTAAATGTACCACTTTTAGGTTGGTAATGTTTGATCCGTAGTGTTGGGTTAGGAATTTCTAATTCGGGTTGGCTATCAATAACTCGTAAGTCATAAAATCAAGTCATTCAATTCAATTAAAAACTAGTAAGAAATGATCTTCGACTGGGCCGAAGTTAAAATACCCCCACGTCCGAACCGAAGTATATTCAAAGTCTTAAGACGTCAATTAAATGTTTATTTGTAAAAACATTTTCGTTATACATAGTTTTAACAGAAAATATTCGCTTTCATTTTTTATAAAATCACTTTGTATGGGAGGTGGGTGTGGTTTTCACTCGATTTGGTTGAATTTTATACACAAAGTGCATGTTATATATCAAAGTTAATATGCAAAATTTCAAGTCCATATATTATTTTTTGTGGAATTTAAAGAGATTTTACCTTTTTGATAAAGTCACTTTGTATGGGAGGTAGGCGTGGTTTTCATCCGATTTGGTTAAATTTCATACTTAGAGTGTATTTTAAACATCAAAACTCATATGCAAAATTTCAAGTCCATATATTATTTTTTGTGGAATTCTAAGAGTTTTTACCGTTTTGATAAAGGCACTTTGTATGGGAGGTTGGCGTGGTTTTCATCCGATTTGGCTCATTTTCGAACTTGACCTTTATTTTTTAGATAAAAGCTTAAATATTGAATTTCGTGATGATAGCTTGAAAATTACGGCTGTAATCGTGACGACAGACGGACAAACAGACGGACATGGCTAAATTGACTCGGGTGGTGATGCTGATCAATAATATATATACTTTTCTATACCTACCACGCCTCCTTATGGGCGTTACAAACGGAGTGACAAAATTAATATACCCCCATTTACGTTTTTTATACGTGGGGGTATAAAAATAATGAATTCAAGGGTAAACCCGTCATTACTAAGATCCATCTTTATATTGTTTAAGAAATGTATTATTTAAAAAAACTTTTTGAAACTTTTTCTTTATTAAAGTTTTTTCTATAGTTCTTAATACAAATCTAGGAGTTAAATCGTTAGAAGTTAATAGTTCTTAATACATATCTGCTGTGGCAAAAGAAATCTCTATTATAATAAAATGTATGGAACCTTGCTTCAGGGCCGTCGTTAGGATTCTCCTTTGTTGGAGTTTTGATACAAAAAATGTAGCCAAATCGATCACTTTTAATTTTTTTTTTTTTTTTTTTTTTTTGACAATTTTGTTTATTTGTTTTGGGATGACAATTAAGTAGGCCAAGGTCAAGCTAATTAATTGATTTCTTTAAAAAATTTTTTCTTTGCAACTTTAAAATAAACGTTATAGCCTTTTTATTTTTAACTTAGACTGAAAAAAACATGTTTTAAAATTGACGACAATTTTTATTAATTTGACGAATTTTGTGTTTGAAAAATAGCTTGCAACAAAATTCGTCAAACTTTTCATGCTTAAAAAAGTAAACAATGAACACATTTTGTAACACATTCAGCCCAATCAGGGTTTTCGGGGGAAATATTTTTCCATAGAAATATTTCTCTTCCCCCGAAGAGAATTTCTCTGCCATGAATTTCCATTGAAAAATGTTTCCATTCGAAAAAGGGTGCTGCCAAGTTCGGAGAAAAATTCAGCTTTCGAAGTTCATATTAACAGTTATAATACGTAAGAATTTAAATAATTTATTACAAATGTTACACGCCTTATTTTATAAAAAAAATGTACAAACAATGTTTATGGCTTACATCGGCCTGGGGCGTTCGTTTAAGTCCATGTTTATGCTGTCGTTAAAGCAGTCTTCCACTATTAGGTCAGTGCAGAGGTCTTCCGTCGCGCTTGCGTCAGCGTGGGCAATAGTTCCGCTGCCACAAGGAGCTTTTTCGCCACCAATTTGGAAGGAAGGCAAACCGAACCTGCTTGCCTCTGCACTGCCTTGAACGGATTGTTGAAATTGTCAAATCCGTATGATGGCTTCTTTTGTTGCACAGAAGTTATACGCCTTGTAGGGTTCACATCCCATAGCATTCTTCATGCGTAAATTTTCGGATAATTTCTTTTAGATATTTTTTTTTATCGGCCCACACCTACAACCGACCATGATTACTATTTATTTAATACGTGTAAAATTGAAATTTATACCTTTTTCCACTCAAACTCGGCTTTTATTGGGGGCCCAGCACAATTCAGCGCATCTGAAAGCTGCTTCCATAAACTATTCACTTCGTAGCCTAAATCCGTTGGCAACGTCCGGGTCATCATTTCCATGAAAACTTCGATTTGGCGACTATAAGTTGTTTGCGACCTAAAACAGCACACAAACATTGTGATAACATTTTTTTTTTTAATTTTTTTTTACAAATTTAACTTACATTTAGAAATACTGAGTTTTTCCAGCACAATTTTTTGATGGAATTCACAAAGAAAAAATAACTAGTTTTTTCCATCGGAATGACATTCACGATAGAAAGATTTCTTTCGAAATTTTTCGAACATGCTTAACGATTCCAAATTTCGGAGGAAGGGAAAAATTCCAAGGAATTTTTTGTTTACGATTGGACTGATTGTGTTCAATTTCAAGCTAATGTTTTTTGAGAGTTTTACTTTTTTCGTTTTATTTGATGCATATAAACAAAATTGACACTTTTTTCAAATTTATTGCATTAAGAATTTTTTTTACTAGAATTTATAGTTTTATATGAAACAAACTTTTTACTTTCGTCACTTAGAAACAAGTTATATTTAGAAACAAGAACAGAAAAAAAATGTTGTCGAAAAGTTGGTTTCTCAGATGACATTTATCAGATCCAACCATTGTGGGCATATGTCCAATAAAATTTAATTTTTTGTGTACACAATAAAAGCTAGAACAGTCTTTAAAAAAACACACCCTTTATATTTAAACAAGTAGACTTACCTTAGAAGTGCGTAGAACTTTTCCATTTTTCTATTATTTTGTTTACACATTTCTTAAAAATATCTTTTTGTCTTTTAATTTTTTTTTTTCTTATTTTTTTATTTTACTTTTATTTTTACGTAGTTTTATTTTAATATGCAACCACACACTTTCTGCCATCCATATGATTTGCAAATTATATTTAAATAATTAGAACTCACACTCACGCACACTATTTATACTTTTCTTCTCCACCATTCAGAAAAATATCACTTTTTTTCTATATTTTTCAACACCGACTTTTCACATTTAACACTTTACATTAGCTGCCAAATATAAACTAATTCAAAATTTTTAAAAAAACTTTACAGAGTAGGATATAATTAACTCTCTCGTTTTTATAAAGCTTTTTTCAATGAGTCTGACTTGTGGCATGCTTTGACTGGAAAGCAAAGCCGAACAACAACAATAATGCAAGCACGACTTACAGCCAGAGAATGGAAAAAACCGTACCTTATACGTAGCGCTACAAAAGCGATCAAAAACTTTTTCTCTCTGCATTCCGTTTGTTGCTCTTCGGTTCAAACAAAAGCACTAGCACCATAGTGCAGAAATGAGAGATCGGAACAGAATGGTAGCGGGTTGTTTTTCGAGCATAAACCATAATTTGCTGTGTTGAGGTTTTTACTCGCCATCGCTAACTGAAACCGTACCAAATTCCGGTTCGGTTCTGCAGTTGTTCGTTTAAGAATGTTATTGATTTTGTTATTGCTACTGTTATTGGCGCCAGCGTCTTCCAAAGAAAAATTGCGGGTAGCTGATTTCGAATCCGATGTCAAAATTTTAAAATTTAAGATAGCTGATAGGGCTGCCACCTATTTTTTTTATTTTTACGAATTCGGCGCTATGGCGAACACTAGGTAAAAATGGGTCGCTGAACCCGAATCCGTTGTCAGAATTTCAAAATTTTGAAATTTTTAACCCTATAGGGTTGCCACCTAAAAATATGCTTTTTTAAAAGTTTTAAACACGATCCTACAGTTTTAGGGGGTCGCTGATTTCGAATCTGATGTCAGAATTTTAAAATTCAAGATGGCTGGTAGGGTTGCCACCTATTTTTTTTTTTTATTTTTACGAATTCGATGCTGGGGCGAACACTAGGTAAAAATGGGTCGCTGAACTCGAATCCGTTGTCAGAATTTAAAAATTATGAAATTTTCAACAATAGGGTTGCCACAATGTGCCATCTTGAATTTTAAAATTCTGACATCAGATTCGAAATCAGCAAACCCCTAAAACTGGTAGATAATGATTAACATTTTTAAAAAGCATATTTTTAGGTGGCAACCCTATTGGGATAAAAATTTTACAATTTTTAAATTCTGACAACGGATTCGGGTTCAGCGACCCATTTTTACCTAGTGTTCGCCCCAGCATCGAATTCGTAAAAATAAAAAAAAATTAGGTGGCAACCCTTCCAGCCATCTTGAATTTTAAAATTCTGACATCAGATTCGAAATCAGCGACCCCCTAAAACTGTAGGATCGTGTTTAAAACTTTTAAAAAAGCATATTTTTAGATGGCAACCCTATAGGGTTAAAAATTTCACAATTTTGAAATTCTAACAACGGATTCGGATTCAGCTACCCATTTTTACCTAGTGTTCGCCACAGAACCGAATTCGTAAAAATAAAAAAAGTAGGTGGCAACCCTATCCGCCATCTTCAATTTTAAAATAAAAAATCATAAATTTTTGTCCAAATAGTCCACAGAATCCTAAAAAGTCCTAATACGATTAAGAGTTTCCCACACAAGCTCATTGAATTATTTGGATACTTGATTTAATTGGATACTTGCAATACGATTGCACAAAGAAACGTAGAAACGAACGATACATTTGGTACGGTTTTGGTTCTTGTTTACGATGGCGAGCAACAACCACAACAGAGCAAATAATGTTTTGTGCTTTTTCAACACAACTTTTCCATTCTGTTCCACTCTCTCTCTTCTGCGTGTTAAGAGTAGCGCTTGTGATTGAGTCGAAAAGCGATATACGAATGAGGAGAAATAAAGGTAGCGCTTCCCAGTAAGTCCAGAGTAGCATGCATACACGAAATATGCATGCTGTACACATGCAGAAGTATGGACAAGGCATGCATTGTCATAAGAAAAAAACAAAGATTCATCAGAATCACTGAAATTCTTGTTTTGCAGCTATTTTATGCTAACAGTATGCATGTTGTTTATATAAAGTAGCATACGGCATTAGTATTTACTCATGCATACGGTATTAGTATTGACGCATGCATACAGTATTCATGATATTGTATGCATACAGGATTAGTATTAACGAATGCATACAGTATTACTAATTCCGCATGCATGCAGTATTAGTAATTGTGCGGGTTCACTGTACACATGCTCTTGTATGACATCGCCATGCAAAAAGGAAATGAACATGCCTTTATGCTGGCATGCATGCAGAGCATCAGACGCATGCATATATTCTCAATGCGGCATGCATGAATGTACTTACTGGGTTGCTAAAAAATGCAGAACCGATCAAAAACGAACCGATCGTTAAGGTTTTTTTTCATTCCCTGCTTACAGCAACGACAAGACAATGGCTGCAGTTGAAAATGAATCAATATAATTTTTTAACAATATTTATATGAAATCATATATTTATTATATATATATTTATTGTATACATTTATTATATATATTTAGTATTATAACTAGATCAATTTTTTTTTATTAAAATTATTTTCGCACACAAATAACTTAGAAGCGCGCGAAAGACCATTTTCTCTGCAGCATGCATTGTTTTTGTTGGTTTTGTATGTTTGACTTTTTTGCTGGAAATCAAAGTCGAACAGTGGAAAGAGAATGCAAGTCACGACCAGCGGCCCAGAATTTGTTGTTGTTTTTTTTTTCTCAAAACTGTAAATTTAATATATAAAAACTGTAATTTCCACAAAAAACTGCAGCCAACTAACAGAAACCAAATTTAAACATAGAAATAGCAATCAAATTGACGTTTTAAATCAGGGGTGCAATGTAATCGCAGGATTGCAATGTTTTGAATTTTTAATCACGCTGAAAATTAAGCGATCTCAAAAAAATTCGTTTTTTATGTTAGTATTAATAAGAAGATATGAATTTGGTGAATTATTTTCGAAATGTTTTTTTTTTTATCTTACATGTATACTAATTAACCCGTACAACGCAATAGCGTCTTAATAAAGGAAGTCAATAAATGTTGCTTTATATATCCTAGTTGAATTTTTTTCTTCAATCAACATGAGCAGCTATGGGCAGAGAACGCTCTGGGAGCATTGAGAGCAAGAATTGAGAAGAAAGGCTTATGTAGCAATATAAAACGCAACAACAAATCAAAGACAAACAGAAACAATACAGAAGCTTTGTAGTGGTGCCCATACCCGAACATGAGCCTTATTCTTATAATAATGCGATGCTTTTTCATTTCAAAATCCAAAGAATATGAGGATCATCAAGTCATCAAAGCTAAAAAGGTAGGTTAAAAAGATATTATTTAAAATATTTTACAAGTTAACATAAATATTTTCCTCAAATTTTTTCAGTTGATATTTAATTTGCTTTAATGTTTTTATTATTGTTAAAAAATATTTATATATATGAGAAAATAAAAAAGTAAACAATAAATCTACAAAGTCATGAAACTTGTGCTCATCATTATAAACGAAAGAGTATAAAGTACGAAAATGGTTAGTTATTTGAGGTTATATTCACGAAATTATATTCAATGTTTCAATATTTATGTTTGGTTACATTCCAAACGAAAGATTAAAACTTGTATTAGAATAAAAAATCTCAAGAATATCTTGAAAAACACATATTATATAAGGTGATATATCATTAAGTTTGAAGGGCTGTATCTTCCAAACAAAGCGAATGCCAAACTCAGAGTTTTAACTGAAGTAAGATATTATTATGTACTTTATTGTGAATAAATTTAAAATTTTTAAACTTATGCCCACCAGAGATATTTGACCCCGAAATTAGTTAAATTCTCAAAATTTCCATTTTTAAGAGGGTGTTAAAAAAAAATGGTAAGTCAGAAAGTTGAAAAAAAATTATATTTGAACTACTTGCTAAGATGTACTTTAAAAAAGAAAAAATAAGTCAACAAGGAATTGCTTTCTATAAAAAAAAATTCTTAAAGTTGCAAAATATAAGGATTTTAACAAAAAAGTTTCACCATTTTTTTTTATATGAATAAATTATTTAATTATCACTTTTTGTATTGTAACGAACCTCCGCTGGTTCTTTTGTTTGCTGGGGTAAGCTCAGCGGGTTTCCAGGGTTCTTACAAGAAATTACACTTGGGTTTTCTTTAACAATTGATCTTTATTAAATTTTTGGCCTTTATTTTAATACACTGTAAGATATCTGAATTTATATATTTGTATTGTTGACTTAGTGGGCCTTATTCCTCCGGGTCTGTCACGTCTGCGTCTTGGCTTAACAGGCGGGCCTACAAGCCGCAGCACTGTTACTCGATGAAAAAAAATGCGAACACGCGGGCTTACAAGCCACGGACAATGTTCTGGTTTGAGCAGGCGGGCATACAAGCCACGGACGCTGCTAACAAAAATGTGAAGACAGGTGGGCCTACAAGCCACCGACTCTGTCTACTGCTACTGCAGGGGGCCTACAAGCCACCGACGCTGCTCTTGCCGTTGGATAAACAAGTGGGCCTACAAGCCACCGAAATGTTTACCTATTATCTTTGCAGGTGAGCCTACAAGCCAACGACTCTGCTTTCTCCGTTGGATAGACAAGTGGGCCTACAAGCCAACGACTCTGCTCTTAATAAAAAAAAATATTTCACTTCTCACAATTCCCACAATTTCTCACCTCCTCTGTCTTTGCAACTTTCCACTCTTTTCTTCGGTCGGCGTATTTTACTCAAATACTTTTCGGTCCAATTGCACTGCTTCACTGTTTTATTATTTGTTTAGATAATTTAGATCACTTTCACTCTGCGCACTTTTAATGTATAATACATTCTGTCCTCTTGTTTTCGATTGCGGCCTATTTATACCATCGTCTTCTTGTTGTTTGTGACAAACAAGGTACTGCAATCGAAAGTTCTGGGCTGATTTTCCCGCAACCGAAGTCCCGTACGGTGCAGCCTTGTTGTTGTCTTTCATCAGAATTTGTTTCCACATTTTGCCCAGCAATTTTCCTTCTGTTATTTCCTTATGTGATCCGCTAGTTGACTCTGAGCAAGATCACGCCAGCTTTGCGCATGTGTTTGCGCACGTTTTGCCTGTTTCCAACCTTTTTTTTACATGCTTTCCCTTTCTCTCTCTCTTTTTCTAATATAAAAGTGTATGGGTGTTATTTTTGTATTCATGTGTTTTTATTCATTATATTAATTCAGTGTTTATGTGTGTGTGTGTGTAAAAAAAATAAAGTGAAGCATAAATATCAACTGGCGGTGTTCACCAGGTGTCTTTCTCGCACCTTGGCCGTTGTGCGGCAAAAAAATCGCCTACGATATTTTAGCCGTCACAGTATGTGAGTGTGATATTAAAGTGTTCTTAATGCCATGGTTCTTAATTCATCACTCTGTGTTCAACAGGAGCTGAGAAATTTAAGTAACCGCAAACGCTTAAGAACGCATAAATCTGCACAGGTAGCAAGGCAAATATGGCCGCCATTTTGAAAGTACAGTTAAATGCCATAATATTCAATGCGGTTCTGATATCCGAATACATTAAACAAATTTCAATAAAAATATAAATGTTTTTCAAAATGGTCGAGCAACAAGTCGAGGACCACTTGATATGGACTGAGCCTAAAGGTAAGTGAAATATGATCTTTACATAAATTGTGAAATTTTTAAAATATATTCCTAATACTAAAGAATTAACTATTAAATTTAAAAGAGGAAATATTAAAGGGAATATTAACGGCCCCTAACATGTTGGTAATATTTGCTTAAAATTTGTAATTTATATACATACGTGAAAGTTATACAAATATGTTCAAAACAAAAATAATAAGAAATCTTCTCTCTACACTAAGGGAAAAAAATATTAAATTTATCCAAAAACTTTTTTAATTTATCCAAAAAGCGAGTCATTTTTGCACCAATAACGCATTTGAATAAATCGACTACGTTAATATTTAAAATTTATTTGAATACCTTTTTAATTTAATTAAATATTTAAACAGAATTAATAAAAAATATATTAAAATTATGCACGAATTTTTTTAAAATATCTTTCAAATATTTACTATTTGAAAATAAACTATCGCATTTAAAGAAAATTTGAATAAAAATATTGAATTTAAAAAAAACATATTGGTATTATATTCTTCATATTGCGTTCATCAAATGCCATTGCCTGTATAATTTATTATCGCTTCACTTTTTTTGACATTATACTATGTTTGACAGTTGGTGCAATATTAGTGCACCAACTGTCAAAAATAGTATAAATTAGAGAACGAAAAAGTAATGTACAAAATATGTTTAGGCAGAAGCAAATTATGCAGGTAAATGACAACCGGTCCAAGATATTCTTGAAAATACCGAGTTGCCACTCCACCCTACATAATTTAATTTCTTTGCCAAACATGCATAATATATTACTCTTGGAACAATAACTAAATGAGAACTGTAAGAACTGCAAAAGCAAGAAATAAACTCAGGAACAAAGTGCGATGCTGTTGCTGCTTGTCAGAGTATGTGTGTAAGTGTGCGATGCTGTTGCTGCTTGCTTGTATGAAATATGTGTGTACGTGTGTGGTATAAATAAAATTCAAATACGGAAAAAAACGAGTTGTAAGGAAAACATTTGATTTATCCACGTAAATATTTGAATAAAATTTATACTCAGGCGTGGATAATGCTAATATGCGTTATTTCCCTTAGTGTAGTCTTCACAGATCTTTTTGTATAGCATCGCTTATTTTTTGCAATATTGTCAAAACTAAAAATTGGTATTTTTACTTGTATTGAAAAGGATATTATGTTATATTTCGAAACTGATGCTCGCAGCTTTTTATTCTAACGCAATTTTTCCAATATTGAAAATTGAAACTTTTATTAACTTTTTCAAAAGAAATATATCAACCCTTTTCTCTAAATGATCTGATTTGTATGGACTTTTTATTCATTTTTCGACCCTATGCGAGAGTTTTAACCCCGAAAACTCCCCCTTGGTTACGCGCCTGCCTTGGTTTGTATTGTTATATTAATTTCTTGAATATAAATTACTTACGGGGCAAAATTTTAATTTCTCTAAAGTTTCCAGTTTATCATTCATCATTGTTTTGACTCGCATTCACCTCTTTAAATACCTCAACATTTTATCACTACTTTAACACATGTATCTAAAATTTTTTAGTTTCATAAAGTTTACATAGAGAGTGCGACCACAGGGGAAAAGTTTTCTAATAAATATTGTTTAAATAAATTAACCAAGGCAAACCTAACGTTGTGTGCAAACACACATGCTCATTTCCAGAAGAGCACCTACTTCAAATAGCTGCTTAACAAAGTTACATCAGGTTATGTTAAGCTCAGGGGAAAACATCTTGTTTACACAAGAAACACCTGGAACACATCTGAAGCTCAGCACACTGCAGCAGCCACCAACTGATGCCTACTCAACTCAATGAGTGCAAAGTCAGCAGCACCCTCTGCTCATAGACTGGCGGTGTTGAACTGCTTCCTAGGCTATGAGTGCTTGACACCCTTTTTGGCCAATTTGTAGCTCATTGTTTGTTGTCGACATCAGATGACAACGCATGCATGTTAAGTTTAAGGTTTTGCAATTTAAGTCAACTATTTTTTGGCCACGTTGGCGCTTTACTTTTATGCGAACTCAAAATATGTATGTTAAAAAAAAAAAAAACTAGAAAAGATAGGAAGACAACTTTAATATGGCGAGAATTGTGGACTGTGGACGCAGCAACAGCTTCCATAGCAATATTCACAACAACAACTACTACAACCATAGGGTAATTATGAAGCTTATGCAACGCGTACGATACACAAACAAAATGCAGGAAAATCCTGCTCTTGCCAAGAAGCAGCCACAGTCCATAGTCCTTGATAATGTCCTTTCGTGTCTATGAATATTCATAGCAGCCAAAAATTAAATGAAACTCGTATAACCTGTATTTGAATGGGGGCCACACTACGGGGACACGAAATGAATATTTCCCTTGTGGGTGGGCCAATTAAATCCTTTTGTAGCTACCTTTTACAAGCAGTTGCAAAAGCCCTGCACAATGCGTGAAAATATTTAGAGAGAAAAGCATAAAAGCAGTTTTAAGCTACCGTCGTCAAATTTGTGGAAGCATCACAAGAGAAGAGAGCTTTAAGGATATGGCCATATAGACTGTCTTAACATGTTGCAAGTTTTGCAAAATCAACAAATTATTTGTCTTGAAATAAAACAGCGGCCCCCAATTTACTTAATACTGCCATTCAAAACAGTTGTTGAAAGTTCACGTTTTAACGCAAAATTTTCAGGCAAAGAGGAAACCAGTTCTTAAGAGTTAATATTATGCCATCGTCCTGCATATTCAATTTAACGCAAACAAGAATGTAAAGAAGAAAAATGTATAAAAACGGAAAAGTAAAGCAAGTGAGGCAATGAGGCAGTGAGGCAATGAGGCAGTGAGGCTTTCTCAAGACACAAGGTTCCTATGCTAAAGAATATGAATTTTAAGCAGCATGACTTCTTAACATAAGAAGCACCTTTGATGTTATTATTTTTATTTATGATGCACTCAGAAAAGCAAACAAAAAATATTGAGTTTTAAGCAATTCAGTGTGTATTTCTGTGCTACAGCGCGAAGTGAACAATTTTGCTTTCAGAGGAAATTAACTGTTTTATGAATAATAATACATTCAAACATTGGCGGAACTTTTTTCAAAAATGAAAATGTTCCTTGCCTAAATTTTAATTAGATAAGTACAGCGCTCAAAATTTAATCGTTATAAGAAAAGCGTTTGAACTCGCATCGTTCTGAGAGAAGTGATACTCATGCATTACTCATTGATTATTTTAAGCTTTAAAGCAAGGATGTCAGTTGTTAAACCTTTTCATTTAAGTGTACCTTGGTTCGAAATGGTGGATAGGTTAGAGGGAAGGAAGGAGCATATATGGCAAAAATAAGGAGCAATAGAGAGAAGCATGTATAGCCGAAAGCTCTAGATATATGTAAATTTTAATCTGAGCCTTTAATTCTGAGCCTTAATCTGAGTTTTAAGTGCTATGCCATTAAGTCAGTCAATCCAACTTACTGAGGGATCGATCCTATTCACAAAATTTCTCTACCACCAACTGCCATTTTTGCGTAGCAAGTATTGATCAATTTTTTAAAATTTTACTAGTTAAAAATGAGTAAGGAAGTGATGGAAGGTTTTTAGGTTGAATCATGGCAAGAATGGGTTTCGAGGTTTCGAACCTGGGACCTCTGGTGTGGCAGTCAAGCGCACTTCCACTTGACGCCCGTTGAACGGGTTTGGTTTTATTTTCTAGTTACGATGTTAAACAACTTAACATATTATTATTGACATCTGTTATTCGTTTGCAGAGGACTTTTAGCTACTCTTTTATAAAACATTTAAACGTAGAGAATAAAAGAATATAGAATTCTTAGTAATTTTCATTATAAGTGCATTTTACGTGGGGGTCACGTTTAAAAAACGTAAAAGTTGTATTTTAATTTTATCATTCCGTTTATAACTCCCCTCAGGGGGCGTGGTAGGTAAAGAAAAGCGCATATATTCTTGATCAATATCAACAATCGAGTCGATTTAGCAATGTCCGTCTGTCCATTTGTCTGTCTGTGATCACGATTACAGCCGTAATTTTCCAGTTATCATCACGAAATTCGATATTTGAGATTGTATCAAAAAAAAAAAAAGATCAAGTTCGAAAATGAGCTAAGTCTCATGAAAATCACGCCTACGTCCCATACAAAGTGACTTTATAAAAACAATAAAATCTCTTAGAATTCCACCCACAAAATATGTATATGGGTAAGTTGCAAAAAAAACGTACACAAAAGGGTTGTTGTTGTTTTTATTTTCTATCCTTAATTCAATATTTACATAAAATTGTTACAAATTTTGGGATTTGATCCTATAGATCTTACAACAAATGAGTACTAAAAGTTAACAATAAAGAAAATCATTTAAAATAAAGATAATAATTTATAGGAAAATGATAGTAAAAAAACCTACATATAAGTATCACAATGTGTCTACATTTATGAGAATTTTGTAGCCGGTCTCTTCGAAACCGCTATAAAAATAGAGGAAGAAGACACTGGCTATGGCAAACTCCGTAAGAGGGCATAAGTTGAGGACCTGCATCTATTAATAAATGACAGGCTCAGATCATTTATGATATTTGAGATCATTTTTTCTTGTGCTAAGATGTGTAAATCTGACGTCGAAAATCTTTTGAGCAAACCAAAAATTATCTTTAGATTTTTATTTTGAATAATTTGAAGTTTTTTTAAATGCATATTTGCACAATTTTTCCAAACAGGGCAGGCATAAGTCAGAATTGGCCTAATACACAATTTATAAAGCATAATTTTATTTTTCAAGCTTAGCTTGGCTTTTTTATTCATAAGAAAATAAAGACTCTTGCTGCACCTGATTGCTTTATTGCATATGCTTTCTATATGCTGTTTAAACAACAACTTTTCATCAAGAACTACTCCTAAGTACTTAACTGACTTCAAAAGCGGTATTAAGCCACCTTGCACTGAAAACGGTCTTGTTGGAATTCTCTTTAGAGATTTGTTAAATGGAAATATTATGGCTTGAGTTTTTTCTCTATTTACTTGAATTTTCCATTTATTGAAATACTTAGCAGCCATGTACAAGGAGTGCTGCATTTTATTAATGATTGCATTTGAAACTTTACCTGATACTATCAAAGCGCTGTCGTCTGCATAAAAAGCTAAATCAACATTAGGTGAAGACTTAAAATCCGACGTGTATATGGAATACAAAAGAGGTGATAAAGCAGAACCCTGTGGGACACCGGCAGGAATTTGTCTTTCTGAAGAAGTGTGTCCTTCTACTTGCACTACAAAGACCCTATTAGTGAGAAAGCTTCTTATAATCTTAATTAGATACAGGGGGCAGCTTAAAATGTTGAGTTTGTATAGTAAGTAAGCCATCATGCCATAAAGAATCAAATGCTTTCTCTATGTCTAAGAACACAACCCCAGTTGAATATCTTTTCCGTTTGTTTAATTTCAGAATATTTACCACTCTCTTGACTTGATGAGTCGTACTGTGATCCGCTCGGAATCCGAATTGGAATTTGTTAATAGCATTGCTTTCCTCAGCAAAAGTTTTTAGCCTTTCTAAAAGAATTTTTTCAAAAATTTTATCTAAACAACTCAATAAGCTGATAGGCCGATAACTATTGGGTAGTTTCGGATCTTTGTTTGGTTTTAAAATAGGTATAACTTTGGCTTTTTTAAAAATTTGTGGGAAATACGAAAAACGAAGACAGAAATTAAAATTTTTTACCAGAAATTGACCAATAATGACCAATTGGAGACTTACCAATAATACCTACATATTTTACAATTTCAACGGAAAAAAATTGAAATTTTCCTCCAAAAAGACATCAACATAGAGGTAATTTTCAAAGTAGTAGACTTGCAGCAATAAATATTAAAAAACTGTTAAATAATAAGCACTTTCAGAAAAAACAACAGAGTGACGTTCAATACATTTTGTGACGTTCAATACATATTGTTGCGCTTAACCAAATAATGTATACCAAATTGGAAATTTAACAAAAACAAGTTTTTTCTTTTACAAAAAATTAAAAAGTAAATATAAAGTATACAATAATTCAGCTATTGAAAATACATTAAGACTTCACGTTTTACAATATAACTTCTAACCCATTAAAAGTACACCTTCATTTTATATCATTGGAAAGGTAATGAAACGTAAAAAAATGAAAATTATGAAAAAGAAAAAAACTATAGCTGGCATGGTATTAAATTTTAAAATTAAGAATGGGTCAACGTATTGGAATTTTTTCAAAAATTTTGTACTTTTCCTCAGAAAAGATGAAGTAATTTTTCTAATAAAAGAAGAGTTGGCTGTGTCGTGGACACACCCGTAGATTTTGACGTGACGAAGTTTCTTGTTTGTTGTTAGTGTTGGTGTTGTTGTTGTTGTTGTTGTTGTTGGTGTTGTTGTTGTTGTTGATGTTGATGTTGATGTTGATGTTGATGTTGATGTTAATGTTGATGTTGATGTTGATGTTGATGTTGATATTGATGTTGATGTTGATGTTGATGTTGATGTTGATGTTGATGTTGATGTTGATGTTGATGTTGATGTTGATGTTGATGTTGATGTTGATGTTGATGTTGATTTTGATGTTGATGTTGATGTTGATGTTGATATTGATGTTGATGTTGATGTTGATGTTGATGTTGGTGTTGGTGTTGATGTTGATGTTGGTGTTGGTGTTGGTGTTGGTGTTGGTATTGGTGTTGGTGTTGGTGTTGGTGTTGGTGTTGGTGTTGGTGTTGGTGTTGGTGTTGGTGTTGGTGTTGGTGTTGGTGTTGGTGTTGGTGTTGATGTTGGTGTTGGTGTTGGTGTTGGTGTTGGTGTTGGTGTTGGTGTTGGTGTTGGTGTTGGTGTTGATATTGATGTTGATGTTGATGTTGATGTTGATGTTGATGTTGATGTTGATGTTGATGTTGATGTTGATGTTGATGTTGATGTTGATGTTGATGTTGATTTTGATTTTGATGTTGATGTTGATGTTGATATTGATGTTGATGTTGATGTTGATGTTGATGTTGATGTTGGTGTTGGTGTTGGTGTTGATGTTGATGTTGGTGTTGGTGTTGGTGTTGGTGTTGGTGTTGGTGTTGGTGTTGGTGTTGGTGTTGGTGTTGGTGTTGGTGTTGGTGTTGGTGTTGGTGTTGGTGTTGGTGTTGGTGTTGGTGTTGGTGTTGGTGTTGGTGTTGGTGTTGGTGTTGGTGTTGGTGTTGGTGTTGGTGTTGGTGTTGGTGTTGGTGTTGGTGTTGGTGTTGGTGTTGGTTGGGGTTTTTGACACGCCGTCAAATTTTTTTTTTATTTTTGTCATATGCCCGAAGACCTCACCTTTGTTTTCGTTCCTTAAAATTTACCGTTGCACCAGTAGTCACAGAGTTAAAAATCCATGCAACGTTTTTTCATGGCTTTAGCGTTTTTACTGCATTATGTGATTGCATCCCTGAAATCATGACAACAAAATTTTTTTTGTAATTTAGTTGTGAAGCGTAATAGCACATCCCTGCTGTCGTAAAACAAAATTTACTGTAGCACTCCTCCTGAGTGAGTAATAATTCTATGCAACGATATTACATTTCTGTTACATAAGCTGCTATATTCACGACCTGACGACACCAGAATTTTTTTTTTAATTTTTTCGTAAAGCTATGTATAAAAACTTTATTTTCCTTTTTAAACTTTTATCGTAGGTTATATACTCATTGAGTAAAAATTCAATGCAACGCCGCTGCATGAATGTTGCGTTATCGATCTTTGAGCGGCTCTCTCAGCGTCCCCATGATGTCAGAAATTTTTTGTCTAATTTTGTTGTGAGGGCTTCCAGTAGGCCTTTATTGGCGTATCGTATTTTTAATCCTAGCACTAATACTCAGCGAGTAATAATTCCATGTAAAAAATTTTCAGTTGCGTTGCTTACGCAGCTCCCACTACGTCCCTATGCCGTATTAAATTTTTTTTTTTGTTTTTTTTAATATAGTCAAAGAATTAACATTTATGGTCATACTATTTTTTTAATCATAGCTCTTATACCCAGCGAATAACAATTCAATGAAACGCAGATGAATTTTTAAAAAATTCATTTTTCAACTTTTTTGGAAACTAGAGCAGTATAACGTAACTTCGTCACGTCAATACTATATAACTGGTAATCGGTTTTAAGTTGATTGAGCTACGTTGTCTCAAAATAGACCCTATTTTGGCCGCGAAAAATTATTTATAACTTCGAATTTGGTTTTCAAATCAATAAACCAATGCAAGAAAAATATTTGAGAGAAATCGGAGATGGTCAGTGCAACTGGTCACTTCAATGTGAAATGGGCGATATCAGTTAGTAAAAACAAAAAGCAAAAATTAGTTTAAAGTCATACATAGGTACCATTCTTTTTGCTTTCGTTAATATTCTTCATTTTGTTCCTTATCTAGCTTTATTTTTTCCCGATATAATCGTGCGATATCTCGTGCTAACGCCTGCTGACGTTAACTTTCCTATTTTACTATTAAATATACAAAAACGAAAAACAAAATTTATACTTCAGCCGGTGGTGTGACATATCTTAAAAGTGGCGTTCAATATATTTGCCACTTTTAAGTTTTTTATCTTAGGAATCTTATTTTGCAAATATACTAAAACAAGGAAATTAATGAAAACCCATGAAACAATGATTTTAAACTTGCATTTTTTTATTTGTGGCGTCCGTGGCGTAGTTGGTTAAAGTGCGTGGCCGCTATGTCAAAGAACTTTGGAGACCCAGGTTCGAACCCCAGCAGCGAAAGAAAATTATTTGAATTAAAATAATTTTTCTGTACGGCCGCCACCTCTCTGCAGACAATAGCAAACCTCAGAGAGTAACCAAAATGTCATGTAAAGCTTCTTGAGAACGAGAATATTCCGTTCATCGCCGTTCGGAGTCGGCGTTAAGCATGTAGGTCCGGTTCTCGGTCAATTGTGTACAAACTTAATAACACGCACAACACAATTGATCATAAGAAGCTAGGTCAAAGTCCTTTTAAGGGCTGAAATGACCAGTTATTTATTTTTTTTTATTTTTTTTATTTACTATTTTTGCTTTAATAAAACTGCGCGTGACGTTCAATACATTTTTACACATAACTACTTATCATGATGAACTGAGAAAACACAAGCAAATTTACTTTAATATTATTTAATCGTTTGTTTAATCGTATGCTTAAATGTTTGTTTAGTTGTAATGCTTTGTTTGCTGTTCAGTTGCATTAAAAATTATTTCTTAAAGAAAAACGGGCAAAAAAATTCGACGATTTGGAAATATTTGGCGTGTTTGCTGTTTCAAACAGCAAGCGAAAATGTTTGGCGTGAGAGCGAGATAATAAGCAGGAGAGAAAAGCTTATTTCTCATTTTATGCATAAAACACCAACAACAAAAAAGCTCACCAATCATGTTTGCCTAGCATAACACGGCATTAAAGTTAGAAAATTTTCTACTAATGAAAACAAATTTGAGCTTTAGGCCACGTTGACAACAAGACAACATGAAGACAAAGAAGGCAACAACCAACAACAACAACAATGGCTCTGTATAGAGCAAATCACATAGCTTGACTATACAGACTGTTTCGTTGGCCACTACACCATCAGTAGTCATTAGGGCGTATCGAATTACAATTTTTTTCGAATTTCACATTCTAAGAGGTCTCAAAAGTTGCATGGGTTTGTCAAGATCACCCAAAAAAATTTTAAGGAAAAAAAAGGACGTCTTCCTGTCCCGCAAGGACAAAGTTGTTTTTTGAGGAAAACAGTAAAAAATAACGATCTTAAAATGCTTTGACTTTTATAAAAAAAACTACGTATGTCTTAAAGCAAAAGTAAGTATAGGCTTAAACTAACAATATATTGGTAAATACGATGCCACTCACGATTCTTTTCCACAGTGTCCTGTATGAAGGATATTCGAAGCAAAAGTCGTAATCGAGATGGCATAGAACTTTTGATTGTTACCCAATAGTCTAAATTTTGGTGGTATTGATTATACTGTTAACGTATTCCTTAAAGTTGCCGAATTAATAATTCGCATCATTTTTGCATATGCATTTTCCTATTTTTGAGAAATGTATACTTGAATGCAATTTTTTAACTTTTTTAAAAAAATGAATATAAGATTTTATATCTCAGGTACCAGAAATGGTACCGAAGAAACTCTGCTCAATTTGGATTCTTCAAATATTCCTGAACAACACCCTGTCTAAAAGTTTTAATTTAAAATATCAGCTTAAGGCCAAGATTTTATTTTCTATTTTGATACTTAAAAAAAAAACAAAATACTTCCAAACATGAAATTTAACAATTTCATCAAAAAATATCAAAATAGAAAATAAAATTGTGGCCTTAAGCTGGTATTTTAAAATAATACTTTTAGACAGGGTGTTGTTAAGAAATATTTGAAGAATCCAAATTGAGCAAAGTTTCTTCGGTACCATTTCTGGTACCCGAGATATAAAATCTTATATTCATTTTTATGAAAAAGTTAAAAAATTGTATTCAAGTATACATTTCTCAAAAACAGGAAAATGCATATGCAAAAATTATGCTAATTATTAATTCGGCAAATTTAAGGAAAACGTTAACAGTATAATCAATACCACCAAAATTTAGACCATTGGGTAACAATCAAAAGTTCTGTGCTATCTCGGTTTCAACTTTATCTTCGAATATCCTTTACACAGGACACTGTGGATAAAAGTCGTGAGTGGCATCGTGTTTACCAATATATTGTTAGCTTAAGCCTATACTTACTTTTGCTTTAAGACATACGTAGTTTTTTTTATAAAAGTCAAAGCATTTTAAGATCGTTATTTTTTACTGTTTTCCTCAAAAAACAACTTTGTCCTTGCCGGGCAGGAAGACATCCTTTTTTTTCCTTAAAATTTTTTTTGGGTGATCTTGACAACCCCATGCAACTTTTGAGACCTCTTAGAATTCGATCTAAATTTTTTTTTACGCCCTAGTACACACTGCTCCTGAAGCAACTTCAAGTTGACCTAAAATGGCAACGTAAACTGAATGTCTCCAAGTGTTTGTAATGTTTTTCTGATGAAATATCACTTTGAATTAAAATCCCAGCTGATTTCGTTTTGAAAATATCTCAATTTTTGCATTTTCACGTGATTGAACCACCTTGTACATTAGACAGCGCAATATATTCAAGTATAAAAGTGTTTATATATGTATAAATGTATGTTTGTATATATTTATATATATTATACCTACGTGTGTGTTTGTGTGTGTGTGTGTGTGCGTGTAAAATATTGAGAATTGGGATATTGTTTCCACACCATTTACGGAGATAAATATCGCGGCGCGTTTTCTATAAGTGGTATCCCTTGTAGACCTATTCCACTATCCCGTCCCGTCCATAAATTACGTAATCACTTTTATACTTAAATTGGGTCAAATTGGACAGCCTCTAAGAAATTCAGCCATAGTCAAAACTATTTACACATCGCTAATATTTTTAAACGTTTTAAAGAAAGAGCTCACTTTATTTATTGTTGGAAAAATTTTCCAAAGATATTTTTTTTTTGGTGCTGCAATGATATTTTTCGTTAGGTTTTTTAAAACATGTTTTCTTTACTTTGCATACTACAAAGAATACAACAACCAAAAATTTCTTTGCGAATTATGCAAACAACATAAAAGGCGAGCGCTTTCTTTAATCTATTTCTTCTGAAAGTGTAAATAATTTTGACTAGGGCTGTATACATCTATCATTTATTACTAATGTTGCGAAGTAAATGTCACTGCAGCATTTTTTAAGCGACTTGCGATTAATTTTAAATCTCTCCCAAAACTTGTTAAATTCCCTGTGAATCGACTCTCCAGCCTGCTCCGACCACAACTTCCCGAACTTCATCTTTTGCAGGCCTTTGTCAATCATTTGTTTTGGAGTGGTATCGTACCTCTTGTTCGGCGGGAAAAAAACATTGATTTGGGCCACAAAGTTGAAATTAATGGCTAAAAATGATCAAGGAGAGATCTTTGAAGGCAATGCATGCAGACAACTTTTAAAGGAATCTGCAAAACTTAATGACCCCGATATTTATGAAACGGTTGGACCTTATGCCTTGAAGCCCTTTGAGTGTGCTTTTCAGACAATGAATAAAATTGTAGATTCTTGTTTTATAACCAAAAAAACCGATTTAACCGATTTAACCGATTTAGATAAAAATTTGATAACTTTTCGCAAAGCCATTGAGAGTACTGGTGTCTCGTAGACGATAAAAATACATGCTATATTAGATCATTTGAAGGATGCTATTATAAAACTAGACTGAGATGGTTTGGGATTGTAGTTGGAGCAGGCTGGAGAGTCTATTCACAGGGAATTTAACAAGTTTTGGGAGAGATTGAAAATTAATCTTATTGAAGATTCATCATACTCAAGTCACTTAAAAAATACTGCAGTGACATTTACTTCGCAACATTTGTAATAAATGATAGATGTATATTTCTTGGAGGCTGTCCAATTTGACCCAATTTAAGTATAAAAGTGATTACGTAATTTATGGACGGGACGGGATATTGGAATAGGCCTACAGGCGATACCACTTTAAAAAAAAACGTGCCGCGATATTTATCTCAGTGGATGGTGTGGAATCAATATCCCAATTCTCAATATTTTACACACACACACACACGTAGGTATATTATATATATATATATACATACATACATATGTACATACATATATAAACAGTTTTTTACTTGAATATATTGCGCTGTCTAATGTACAAGGTGGTTCAATCACGTTAAAATGCAAAAATTGAGATATTTTCAAAACGAAATCAGCTGGGATTTTAATTCAAAGTGATATTTCATCAGAAAAACATTACAAACACTTGGAGACATTCAGTTTACGTTGCCATTTTAGGTCAACTTGAAGTTGCTTCAGGAGCAGTGTGAGTAGTCATCAGTAGTCTTGCATGACTTTTCACTGTGATCCACTCAAGCTACTTAGGTTCTACTTATACTGCCAATATGCCGAGAAAGTTATCCGGAATTTATTTTTGACAGAGAGAACGCTTGAATTAGTAACTGAGTTCTTATCTACTTCGATGCACCCTGTGTCAAGGTTATTTTACCATAGTCATGAGCCACGAAGTTCGAGGTTCGAATCCCAGCTGATAAGAACAATTCTCTTTTTAACCCTTGCATGCCCGAATTTAAATAGGAGGCGCTATACATTTTTTGAGAATTTCAAATCCTCGGTGTCCTGGTTTATTTGTTACAGTATGTTATCTATAGGCAACATTATGGAGTGGCTGGGAAAACACCTTTTTTCATGTTTTTTTTTTTAATAACTCTCTTACCTTTATTTATTTTTTTTTTTGTTTACTTAGGTTGACAATAAAATAATCATCTTAATGTTCTTAAACACTTTTTGTAAAAACACTTTTACTCAAACACGCTAAACGATCTTGATCTTGATTTTGACAATTTCACTTTACGGAGAACGGTTACTAAATGAACACGAGCACAGCTTATAGTAGAAAAAATAACTCTTAGCTTGCACAACTCATAAGGCTACATAATGCAAAAAATCCCAGGTCGAAAAAATGAACATAGTGGGACTAAGAAGCCTATAAGTACAATGTTGCCTTTAGGCAATTCAATAAAAGTTGAAGTGAGAAAAATTAGCTTGATTCAAGTAAACGATTTGCTGACAACTAAAAAAAATTCTCTGCGATTTTTAAAAATAGTATTAAAAACATAAATGTTGGGGCCGTGGCGCAGTGGGTAGAGTGCGTGACCCATACGTCAGAGAACCCTGGTTCAATTCCATCTGACACAGAAAATTTTTTCAATTGAATTCTCTTTTCTGTTCGGCCTTCACCTCTCTGCAGACAATGGCAAACCTCAGAGAGAAAAAAATGCCATGTAAAGCTTCATGAGAACATGCACATTAGCCGTTCGGAGTCAGCATAAAACCAGTAGGTCCAGTTCTCGAACACGGATAACTCAATTTGAGAATTTCGGTCAAAGTCCTTTCAAGGGCTGAAATGGTCAGTTTATTATTATTATATTATTAAAAACATAGCCTTAGCGTGATCTATGAATTGTCCCTAATATGTACATATTTTGTACGACTTCTAAAAGAAAACTTTGAGAAGTGTTTTTAAAAAACTGCAAAAAAGATCACAAAATAATTGCATGCAGCTTTGAGAAAAATCCTATCACAGTGATAAAAGATTGAAATTATTTCCGCGAACCATATCCAAATTTCATTCATCAAATAATGGCTTTTCAACTGTGCTTGCATCTAATGCATATCTGTGCATTTTCCGTGGACCATCTTCTACGCTTTCACAATCGACGTCTGTTAAACGAAAATAAAATAAAGTTCTTCTGTGTATTTTCGTTCAATATTGTTCTTAAGTTTTGAGCGAAATTTTTTTTTTCCTTCTATTTTCCATCATGTCTGGTTTTGCTGTGATTATCCTAAAACAGCAAATCTTTATTTTTGCTGCCCAAAGTGCCCTCTCCGCCGCTCATGACCGAATACTTTCTACGTGTTCTCAGTGTTGTTCTCCAACTTCAGCTTGTTTTCTGGTCTTATCGTTGTTGCTTTTGGCTATAATAATATCATCATCTTTTGTGCATGGCTGAGTTTTCAAATTTAATTTAAGCCCATTTTTCAAGCCATATCACATGTTATTGTTACTGTTGTTGTTGTCGTGCAACATAGCATGAATATTTCTTAGCAGTGTTGCCATTTATTTGCTATTATTGCCTGGCGGTCGTTTATTTTGAGCGATTTCTTATTTGGTCTCAATTTGGGGTTGGTCCTGTTCTTATCCTGCTTATACAGTCGACAACATGGAGCAATGTTTTTATTGCGGTTTGATTTTGCACAACGGTACCAAATTGAGCGCCATCATTTCGTTGTTGAAATGGGTTTTTTTGTGCTGTTTTTTGTTTTATTTCTTCCTTTATTTTTTTTCTGTTTTTTTTTTCTTCGTGACCTTTTCCGCTTCCGGTTAACATTGCAATGTCCAGTGAGATGAGAAAAATTGTATGGTTTGTTTTGTTTCTTTTTTTTTATATTTTTTTTTTTTTTTTTTACTTTTGAGGTTCTCGAGAACGAAGAACCGTTGCCTACCGCAGTCAGCTAGCTGGCCAGATGTTGAGATTCCTTTTGCGTTTATTGATTTTTATACTTTTTCATTCAACATAGTTTCCTTAACCACTCTGCCGCTATACTTGGCTAACGAAATATGCCCCCAACAAAAATATGATTGTTTTCCGCCTGAGTTGTTTTCATTTCGTCGCTTGCTTGCTTCCGTTAACTCGCTGGCTGCATGGCTGACTGGTTGGTTGGTTGGTTGGTTGGCTGGCGATATGTCTGGACAGACAGCTAGACAGACAGACAGCCATATGTTGTTGCTTGTTGGCCAAGTAGTTAGAAAAACACTCGTGTTCGCTACATTGCACTCGTTAGCATTATTGCTTAAAAGTTTACCCTGATCCTTGGCGAGGTATTGTTATATCCTAAAGGCTTAGGAAAATTTTCAATAAATGCTCACATCAACATGTGTGTTTGGAAATTAGTTTAAGTATTTCTTGTACAATTGTGTTGAGGGATTTTTATGAAATTTAAATTTTGGTTATTGTGTTGATGGGGAAAACAAAAGGCCGAGTGCGAGGCAGAATTAAAGATTGGTATTGGAAAAAATTATCGATTCGCACACGAAAAAAAAGTACCTATTCTGTTTATTTTGTTAAAAAATAAAAACAAAAATTATAAAAAAAATACCAAACTAATTCTTTTTATGTGTTGTTTTATAAATATGGATTTTAATGTAACTCTTATTTACAAAATGATGTGCGTTCACAAAACATCACGAAAAAATCTACTTATTCTTATAAAAAAGTTCATAAATAAATATCTTATAAATTCAAACCCACATCTTGAAAGGTTCATGTGGAATTTAAAACGTAAACTTTAGCTGTTAACCAGTAGAAATACTTACTTCACAATATTTTTTTTAAGAACAAACAACTGATTGATTGTTCCAAAATGCATCCGCATTGCATTGAATTGTTACTCGCTGAGTATAGGTGGTAAAACAAAAGTGATGATGCGACTGTAAAGGCTAATTCTTTGACCTTATAACAAAATAAAAAAAATTAATGAAGATGTCATGATGACGAAAAGGAGGCTGGTCAAAGGCGGGGTAAGATTTGTTTCGTCTAAAAAAGACCTTTTTCGTGAATTTTTTTATAAAAAATTAATTCAGTAGGTATACTACCTACCTTACATATTATTATATTACATACCTTACATATTATTATATTAAAGTACAACATTTGAAGAATATTTAAAACAATTTTTGTTAAAAAAAAGATAGATATAACGGATTTATTGTAGATCCCCGCAGGCGCCTCGAAAAAAAAATCTGGAACCAAAAAATTTAAATGCTTTCTTTAGTTTATTAGTTTATCTCTCCAGGCACGTCGAGCTTTTTTTAATTTTTCAATTTTTCAATTTTTGGCACCATTTTGAAGCCAAAATGACGATTTTTGAAAATCTACCTATTTGTTGTTGTAAAATTGTTAATAATTAAAAAATTTAAAAAACGACGTCACTAGAGAGCTACTTTTATGTAGAATATGTGTACAAAATTTCAAAACGATCGGTTCAGTAGTTTTTTCTGTAGGCTGGTCACCGACTTTAAAGTTTTGCCCCGAATGACCTAAAAATTTAATACAATATTCTTCAGATGTTGTACTTTCAGAAACAAATATAAAAAAAAAAATAAAAAAAAAGTTGTCAAACCTTACCTTTACCCCCCCCCCCCCCCCCCCCTTAAGCAAATTTATTACATTGAATTATAATCTTGCTATAAAATATTATATCTACATCGGTGAAGTCTGGTTCTTAGACCTCGCAACAAAAATTTCATGATATTATGAGATCGCGGAGAGAGCCGTAACAAAACCGAAAATGCAACAAACATGCAAAGCCGTTGCATGGAATTAGTACTTTGTGAGTATATAGGTAAATTTAATGTTAAAGTAAAATCAAAATCAAATGTAAAAACAAAAGCAAAAGCCAAGGCAAAAGCAATAACAAAAGTAAAACCAAAAGCAAAAGCATATGCAAAAGAAAAACAAAAAGCAAAATCAAAAGCAAAAGGAAAAGCAAAACCAAAAGCAAATGCAAAAGATAATGTAAAAGAAAAAGCAAAATTAAAAGCAAAAGCAAAATAAAAAGTAAAAGAAAAAGCAAAATCAAAGAAAATGCAAATGCAAAAAAAAGAGTACAACCAAAAGCAAAGTTAAAAGCAAAAGCAAAATCAAAAGCAAACGCAAAAGCAAAAGCAAAGGCAAAAGCAAAAACAAAAGCAAAACCAAAAGCAAAAGCATATAAAAAAGAAAAAGTAAAAAAGCAAAATCTAAAGCAAAAGCAAAACCAAAAGAAACAGCAAAAGCAAAATCAAATACAAAAGCAAATACAAAAAAACAGTACAAGTAAAAGTAAGAGCAAAATCAAAAGCATTAGCATAAGCATAACCATAAGCATAAGTATAAGCATAAGCATAAGCAAAAACAAACGCAAACGCAAACGCAAAAGCATAAGTAAAACTAAAAGCAAAAGCTAAATCAAAAGCAAAAACACAAGCAATAACAAAAGCAAAACCAAACAAAAAAGGTAAGTATAAGCATAAGCAAAAACAAGCGCAAACGCAAACACAAAATCAAAAGCATAAGCAAAATCAAAACAAAAACCAAAACCAAAACCAAAACCAAAACCAAAACCAAAAACAAAAACAAAAACAAAAGCAAAAGCAATAGCAAATGTAAAAGCAAATGTAAAATAAAATGCAAAAGCATAAGTTAAAGCAAAGCATAAGCATAAGCATAAGCAAAAACAAACGCAAACGCAAATGAATAACAAAACCAAAAATAAAAGAAAAAGCAAAAGCAACAGCAAAAGTAAGATCAAATGCAAAAGCAAATGTAAAAGAAAATGCAAAAGAAAATGGACTTGGACAAGGTTTTGGGGGACCACTAAGACAAGGATCATTACAAGTATTTGCAAAAGGATTTGGCAATTATGAAAAATATTGGTTCAAGGATTTGAACAAGGATTAGAGCAACGATTTCTACAAAAGTTGGTGAAAGGATTATAAGAAGGATTAGAGCAAACTTAGGTAGGGATTGTGATACAGATTTGGGTAAGAATTAGGACAAAGATAGGATAAAGATTTGGATAGGAATTTGGATAGGGATTATGAAAAGAATTAGGTAATATTTTTGAATAAAGATAAGGTCAAAAATTTTAACAAAGAAAGCAAAAATAAAGAAAAAGTCTAGTATAAGGATTAAGACAGTAAATATATTATTTATTTTGATGTATTACACGCATAGAATGTGCACCAAAACACACTCAAAATTTATATTTTTAATAGATATTTAAATAAAAAAATTTTACTGTTTAATAAATGTTTATCAGAGTTGAGCTTTCAAAAAAAAAAAAAAAAAAAAAAAAAAAACAGAAATTTTATATTTTAAAAATTGAAATGTGTCAATAAAATTGATGATACGATCTTCAAGGGAACCATAAAACGTAGCATGACGTGCCAACTTTACAAACAAAACTGAAAATATTTTATTTAAAAGTCAACTCACTTGGGGGTCAGGACTCTTGGTAAAGAAATGCATGAGATTGAAATGCAAGATATTTAAGGATAAAAGTACTAAGGGACATTAAAAAAGATTTCCTTTTTTTTTAATTTCCCTATTTCAGTTGATAATCTATTACAAAAATATTTTGGATAATTTTGAGTGACTGATAATTTATGGTCTTTATAAACGTTCAATGAAAAAACTGACCATTTGGTTTATATTAAATATTTCATAATAATTCTATAATTCTACAGTATACTCCTCATTATAGGATTGAAAAATGTTCAATAATGCTATCTTTTTCGCTTTATTTGAAAAGAGTTTTAAGTTTTAAAGAGTAAGTTTTTAAAATAGACCGCATTTGATGTCAATCATATATATAAACCTAAAAAAGGTTAGTTTCTTAAACTGAAAATTATATTTTTTTTTTCTTATACGTTATTTAGGCTGCTACTTATATTAACAACTTAATTTGACAACGCTAATGTCTTTCTCATTAAACTGACGCACAGTGTGTCCACTGTACTGAGGAAGTGGTAAAAAATCGAAAATTCAAATCGTTGACCGGTCGCTTCATTGTAGCTTATTCTCAACTACAATAATGAGACCACAAAGTGCCGTTATAATTTTGCTTGTAGCTTGATTAATCTGTCTGCAGTGAGTCAGTTGTAAATGTGGTCGCGATCTGTCCACATTGAAGAGCGAAAACTTGAAGAGGTGCAGTTTTTTAACCTTCATCGATCGGTCCCTTATTTTGAGAAACCCGACCAGTAAAATCATCGGGTATGTACTTATTAATTTGTTTCTTACTACTTGGCTTGTAGAATAGAAAATTGAGGATTAATTTTTTAAAAATATAGTAAAGAACATAAAAAATAATTTTTAATTTTAATGCAATTTAGAAACAACAAGGGATAAGGGAGCATTTCTTGCTCATTTTTGCCGTTTTTGTTTTTGATTAAATTTTAAAACATTTTTGACAAAATTTTTGTTGCATTTATTTAATTTTGAATAGAATCAGGTTCAAACAGCTTTGTTTTAACAAGAATGGATCTTTTTAATAATATGAATGATGATAGTATTCACCTAAATTTACAAGAAAGATGCAAATTTTTGGGAGTCAGCCTAAAAAAATGCACAAACTGTCCCACAGAAAAAGACCTGGTTTTGAAAAATACAACACCCAGGGCAATAAAATAGGCCGTCCAAAAAAAATCTTTCGACGATAGTTGCGAACGAAGTAAACGAGCTAAAACAGAAGAACTGAGACAAAATTCTTTTGACGTCTTAGGTTATGCTACAAAAATGAAACTAAGAGCTTATGGAATGCCTCCTCAAAATTTGTCGAAAAAATAGTTCGTTCTCCTAAGCGCGTTTCAAATAATCTACAAATATGCGCAAAAACATCTGAATTCGTTCCTAAAATGATGTCTGGGGAAGAGGCTCTATCGACTTTAGTAGAAGCTTAACTGACCACTCACCATTATAAATATATACGATTAAAAGATCCCCAAAGGTCAATTACAAATAAGTTAGCAAATCGGCTTATATCACTAAAACCAATTTCAATTGATTCGCAATAAATTTCTAGAATAAAATTGTTTGACCAAAAAAGATGGCTTCGACCAAGTTAACATATTGGTGTTGGCCAAATATGTTAGATATGCACCATAATATAAAAAACTTTTTAGCCAATTTAGTTTATCAGTTAATACTATCTAACCCTACTTATTTCATTAATTTCACAAGCGAAATCATTTACTTATAATAGTTTTGACCAAAAATATAGCTTTTGGCCAAGTTTTATTAAGTTTTTTATTAAGAATTTCAAGAATAAGGATCAGTTTACCTTTTCGTCCATTTGATTGCAGTATTTGACGATTTGGACACAGTGTGTTTCTTTGCCATTGGAAAGTTTATATGTACAATCGGGGGGCTTCAGAAGACGAATGTTAAATCTGACTGATGACAAATCCTGGACGAACATCGAATTAGTGGGTCATCCGCCGTACAATCCTGATTTGGCCGTTGATACGTTTAAAAAAATGTGTTTTGGAGGTGTCTCAAATGCAACTGGATAAATGTTATGGCAAATAGTTCGAACGCGTGCAATCATGTATCAATCATATAGGAGAATATTTTGAGAAACAAAGTTATTTTCAATAAAAAAAAGTCTATATTTATTTTTCAAATATATGTAGCAATCTACATTTTTTTTTAAGCCTTTGATATGCCTGAAAAGCTTTTAATCTGTATTCTTTTCTCCTTTCTGTGTTGACTACAAGGACCAACTTAAACTTCTTACAAAAAAACCTGATTAATATTCCTGCCAAGCTCTTGAAACACTTAAGTCGAAGGAGAAGGGGGGCTAAATAGGATTCTGGTCATTTGTACCCGCCTAAGAAGTTAGCAAGCATTAAACAAATAGTTTCGGTCAAAACAGACAGTTTGTTCAGAATTTATCAAAGGACATCAACAACAATCACGACTGCATATTGCAGGACAAACATTGCACTTCCACAACAACGTTAAGAAGAAGAAGAACAACAACAACAACAACAGCAATGAGAACGAGCCGATACATTGGTGGGTGGTGCTGGTGCTGTGTGTTTGTTATTGTTGTTGTTGTTGTTGTTGTTGTTGTTGTTGTTGTTGTTGTTATTGTTGTAAATATGAATTCCATCCATCTGCAGAGCAAAACAAATTTTCAAAATGCCAAAGACAAAAAGTTTTCACTTAAAGAATACAGCAATTTTCTTGACTTGAGTTGAGCTAAGTTGAAGTTCTCTGGCAGCACTGCCAGCCGCAGTGCACCAACCAGCATAAAATGTCCTTTTGGGAAAATGTCAAGTATCCTTGTTATTGAAAATAGTTTTATACCCACACAGCGAGAACGAGTACAGGTAAGCGGCAACAAAAACAACAAATACAGCAAACTTAACAACAATAACAACAACAAAAACAACATTAAACAGAATATTTCCTACAACAAGGCTCTACTTTGGTGGCTGAGACAACTTTAAATAAGTTTTTGTCATTGTTGTTGAGATAGTTTAGCATATCAAAGGTTGTTCTGGGCTGGGCAGGGCTCTATGTTGGTCTGGTTCGATTCGGTTCGGTCTGCTCTGAGTCGAAACTAAGAAACATGAAATATATTTAATGTCATAGCGACGTGACTGCACTGTCAGTCTGTCAGAGATTGTCCCTTAGTCTAACCGTCTGTTACACTGCGTCGGTCGCAAAGCAAAGCCACAATCTTGAGTTTGCAATTTATATTTATGCACAAGGAAAAATTAAATTTAGTTGGCGGACAATCAAATTCAATTTACGATAACATAAAATTTCTTCTATTTTTTTTCCTTAACTTTTATAAATCCACCCTCTCCTTAAGCCCTCTCGTTAAGTAATTTTTTGAAAACATTCAATTTTTATTGCCTTTGTTTGTTTTTGTTCTACTTGGTAGTTTTTTTTTTTTTTTTGTTGTTTGCATCTTCAAGTTTTTTAATTAAATATCAACGGAATGACAAAGTAATGTTGATGGGGTTGGTAATAACGGCATTTAAAAAAAAAAACAAATTTCAACAGGTAATAACAACATTTCTACTTAACTGAGTAGATGCTTCGAAATTACTTTTGAAGAAATAAAAATATATATATTAATTATTCCAAATTAAATTCGCTTTAAAAATACTTAGAATTCAATGAGGAATGCTGCATCGCCAAGTAATTATTGGGTAACAATAAAATTACAACCATTCCTTTTAAAATCCTGTTACAATTTTTTTACAAAAAACAAAAACAAAAACAAAAACAAAAACAAAAACAAAAACAAAAACAAAAACAAAAACAAAAACAAAAACAAAAACAAAAACAAAAACAAAAACAAAAACAAAAACAAAAACAAAAACAAAAACAAAAACAAAAACAAAAACAAAAACAAAAACAAAAACAAAAACAAAAACAAAACCTTATTCACAAATTGTAAGGCACGGAGAAGGTCATTTAGGGTGAGAAGTTGAATAAAGACAAGGCAGAGGATAAGAATTACAACAATAATAAGAAAAACACTTTTTTTTTGTTTTTTTTTAGACTAAACCAACGCTCAGGGGATGCGCCCTATGAATGTATGAAATGTATGACACATGAAAGCATTGTGTTCATTCGGAAGACGGGTGATAGTTAGTTGGAGGGTGGAAAGATAGAGTAGTTTCGGTGAAGTTTCTTTTAAATTTACACGCTCGCAGGGAGGGATATTCAAGATCAAATTAAAAGTACTTAAAAATGCAATGAAAAGTTAGCATACAGTGTACAATGCAGTAATATTCGATGCGAGATAAGTACCGTTATTGGCGTCGTCGCGACGCGTCGTTTATAAATATGAATGAGCTATGTTTCGCTGTACAAATTTATTTCGCGATCAATCTCCTTATTTGGTGATGATATCATAGCAAGGCTCAAAATGGTTCGTGATATTGAACTTTCTGTAGATTAGAGAAAATTAATAGTAAATCATCGGAAAAATTTGAAATCTTTAGGCTCAAATCTCAAATTTGTTGACAAAAGTCCTGCTACGGTTCAGAAAATCATAAAAAATAAAAAACTGCAGGGTAATACGAAAACTGCTCTTCGTTCTGGTCGCCCTCGTATTTTGAATGATATTGACGTGCGAAAAATTGTCAGAAATGTTAAGAAAACCAAAAGTGTAGTGCAGATAAAATATCTCAGGACCTTTCTTAAGAACGAGATAGGCCCGTGAGCGCATCTACTATTCGCAGAGCCCTGAATGCGAATGGCCTACATGGTAGAGTACCAAGAAGAAAGCTCTGAATTTCTGCTATCAATCGTGTGAAGCAGCTAAATTTCGCAAAAACTCACTTTACAGACTCACAAACTTTCTGGAATAACGTTTTTTTTAGTGATGAAAGCAAGTTTGAGATATTAACGCAAAAAATCGAGGAAGGGTCTGGAGAATACCGAACAGCGAGCTGCTTCCACAAAATCTTATTTCCACGGTCAAGCATGGTGGAGGTTCTCTAATGGTTTGAGGGTGCATGTCGGCAGCCGGCACAAGAAATCTCGTTTTTGTTGAGTCTACTATGACTAGCCGAGACTATCTGCAAATATTAAAGGACAACTTAAAGCAGAGTATGCAAACTTTGGGTTTAACGTCGTCTTGGGTCTTTCAGCAAGATAATGACCCAAAGCATATGACGAAAATTGTCAAGGAATGGCTGTTTTATAACACCCCCAAACAGTTCAATTTTCCTCCGCAGTCTCCAGATATCAATCTAATTGAGAATTTATGGGATGTGCTGGACAGAAATATAAGAAAACGATCTATAATCTCCAAAAATAATTTGCGAAAGGCCTTAACAGAAGAGTGGTCAAAAATTCCTCGTGAAGTGACACAAAACTTGAGGAACTCTATGCAAAAGCATTTGGAAGCGGTTATTAAGTCTAAAGGAGGCCCCACGAAATATAAATTTTAACTCTTCAGGTGAAGGTAGTATAAAAGAAGATTCCTATACCTCTTGTAGGCTAACTTTTGATTGCATTTTTTGAGTACCTTTTTATTTGAACTTGAATATTCAGTGAATTTTGCGTTTACATTAGCAAATTTTTACATTCAATAAAAAAACTTCATACTGTGCCATTATCTATCCATCTATCTTCTATATATATAAAAATAAGTTGCATTATGTATGAAATTGATGTTCTCTGTAATGCGTGAACCGATTTCGTTTCTGGTCAATACGAAGGTTTTTATGTACAAACGGTCTTTGTATGTGTATGAATTATAGGCATTTTAATGATCTTTACAACAACACAGGTGTGACAAAATACAGGTGCGCACATATGGTGTATATGGGGAAATATTTGCAAGGGAAATTGGAAATAAATGGATTATTGGAATAATTTGATAAGTCTCACTTTAGTTTGCATTTGTGCGAAAAATATAGGCATAGTAAAAATTTTCCATACCCCTTTTTTTCCATACCGCCCACAAATCAATAAAAATGCTATATTTAAGACGGTTTTGGTCGTATTAGACTAAAATTTTTTTAATAAGTTCGTATGGTTACTGTCGGTAACTATAATAAAAGTGGGCGTGGTCTAAATATATATACGCCCCCTTTTTAAAAATCATTATTATTCCTGAGTTGTACATGTTTTAATAGAGAAACTTGATGTGTAGATGCTATGGGCTCAAGAGGCAGTTACTATATATTTGAGCGAACATTAGACAAGGGGGAATTTGGCCAAATTTATGATATCGGATTGCTTTGGAGCTATATGTCGTATAACAATGAAGGTCTTTCTACTGAAAAACTGTCACGGGCATTCGAAAACGGGGCGTAGCTCCACCCATATAAGCCAAATTTACGATACAGAATAGCTATAGAAGTAAAAGGTCACAGAACATTGAAACTCAGAATGTAGATACCATTTGGTGATGTCCTTCTACTAGAAAAGGTGACATGCATTGGACAAGGGGGTGTGTCTCAACCCATACAAGCCAAATTTATGATACAGAAAAGCTATGGAAGTAAGACAAAGAACATAGAAGTAAGGATGAAGTTACTACTTGGTAATATCCTGCTACTGGGAAATGAAAAATGCAAAACATTTACAATAGAGAACGCTACTATAGACTCCAAAACTACTGAGCCGATTAAGCTCAAATTTGCGCAGTAAATATGGGGTCATTCATAAATTACGTTACCAATTTAGTAGACAGAGAGGTTTTAAAATGTACTACGATAAGTAACGAATGGGGGGAGGGGGTCTCAGATGTGGTCACTAATGTGACCAAAACTAAAAAAAACCCGAAAAATTGAAATTAATACAACCCAACATTTCAAACCATTTTCATCTTTACATCTTCATGTTTGACCGTCTAAATTGACTGTTAACTATTGGCAAGTGTAGTATGGGCATAATTTTTCTTTGCTTGCTTTTCGACAGATATTTTTTCTATTTTCGAATATTTTTTAATCAATTAATTTTTTTATTTCATAATACGTTACTTTATGAGGGTGGAGGGGAATGTTTTTGAAATGCACTCCGAAGAGTACCGGAGGGGGGTAAAATAAAAAAATTGAAAATCGGTCACGTAATTTATGAACGACCCCTATGTTTCGAGTACGAGATGGTTTAGATATAATAATGCTGAAGGCATTGCAACATTTTCCGGTACTTATCTAGATAAGGTGCAGCATAGCGCTCCGGGAAAAAGCTAGTTAATAACTAAAAACAAATTTGAAATTCTTTTTTATTAAGAAAATGTTTAGATTTTTAGAGGTAAGTACCAGCTGTATGCTAACTTTTGACTCTGCCTGTATGTCAGCGCTTTTTCCAAACCCCAAAAAACTTTAGGAACTCGTTTTTTGGAATAGCCTTGAGCTCTTTCAACAATCCACTTATAATCTCATATATGCTTTCAAAACGAGGTCCTTTACCGCTATTTTTAATTTTAAAAAAGCCACACGGAACCATGTCTTGCTAATATAAAAGATGGGGCAGGAATACATTGTTATTTTTTATCAAAAATTCACAAGCAAGAAATTGTTTTTCTACGAATTCGGACGTTTTCTTCGAATATCTTTACGCAAAAGTCGCTAAACTTGTAGGGTTTATTCCTTTTTGACTGTTTTACGAGGATTGAGCTAAAACCAGAATTCAGACAAGGATTGAGACATTATTTATTTCTTTATTTATTTATTTATTTATTTATTGGCCAAAACAAGGCAAGACTTATTCTAACACGTTTACTTATTTAACTTATGCTTATTTCACAGGATTTTTCTCTCTCCTCTTTCCTTGTGTTTTTTTTTATTTTTTTATACTCAAAGTGGGCATACACTGCCCACCAGATTAACATGATTTTAGAAAGTATGTCAAAAACAAAAGGAGGAGGAAAGCAGATAAGAGGGATCTTAAGATCTATTCTTAAGACACTATATAAATTTAAGAAGGGAATAGGAAATTGAAAAGTATACGCTTAAATGTTTGCTTTGACATGGATGTTGAGTAACAGTGGCTAATGTTGTTAAATACTCTGCTGCATCTACTTATGGGTTCGTTGTGTCCATAAACCGTGTGGTGTTGGTATTCTTTTAAGAGACGTGTATGCCTGGTTCGTCTTACTGGGTCGTTAAATGTGAACTTATTAGAAAAATATTCAATGTCTATAGCACCAGTGATTATATTAAATGTAAAACATGAACTCAGTAACGTTCTTCTTGACGATAGAGGCATCATATTAAGAAGCCGAAGCCTTTGTTCATATGGGGGTAAGTTCAGTGGGGGGCAAAAATCACTGGGGTCAAATGTATCTTTCAGCGCAAAATGCAAGAATTGCTTCTGGATTGATTCAAATCTTTCACTGTGTGTCTCAAAAGCTGGATTCCAAATTATACAAGCATATTCAAGTAGCGGGCGAACTAATGCACAATATAGGAATTAAGTGACCCAAACATTTTTGAATTCCCTTGCACGCATTTAATGAATCCAAGCTGTTTACAAGCCTTGGATAAAACTTTATCGTAGTGGACGTTGAATCTGAACTTGTTATCTAAGACAACACCAAGATCTAAAATTTGAGTGGCTCTATTTAGTTCAACGCTATTTAGGAAGTAACCATTATTTTTTATTAAGTTTTTACGCGAAAAGCTGATAATATAGCATTTATTAGTGTTAAGAGAGAGTTTATTGTTACTGCACCATTGCTCTAGGGAGATCAATTTTGATTGCCAGAAATTTGTATCTTCTTCCGACTTAACAACATAGTACATCTTTAGGTCGTCAGCTTACATAAGAAAAGAAGTAGGGCCAAGGTGATTTCATATTGAAAAAAAGTGGGCCTAGGTGATTTCCTTGCGGAACATAAGAAGACACAAGGATTTTTTTAGATAATATGCCTTGGGACTTAACAAATTGGGACCTTTCAAACAGATAGGATTTAATCCAATTGAGCAAGGTCCCCGTAGTTCCAAATTTTTGTAATTTAAGAGTAAGGATATTATGATCAACGCAGTCAAATGCTTTACTGAAGTCTGCATAGACTGCGTTTACTTGATGTCCTTTTTCCATTTCAATGAGAACATCAGCGACTAAAATTGCAAGATTTCTAACCGTTGAGCGGCCTTTACGAAATCCATGTTGTTGCTCATGAAGTAAGGAATTAACTACGTATGTAAGCTTTTCACATATAATTTTTTCAAAAAGCTTAGGAATAGCAGACAGGATTGAAATACCCCTATAATTTACGACTGACCTCTTATCACCATTTTTGAATATAGGTGTAATATGGGTTGATTTCCAATGAGATGGAAAAACACCAAGATGCAAGGATCTATTAAAAAGAGTATATAAGGGCATGAGGAATTGGTCCACACGGTGGTCTAATCAGAAAGAATGACGGTATAAGGTCTAGAGTCTAGACCAAGAGATCAAGATCTTATTTGGATCAAGTTCTTTTATAGCTTTGGAAATTTTTTTTTTGCGTAAGTAGGATTTTTTAGGATCTTCAAGAATTTTCTCTCCAATTAGGTTGGTGTAAAATTTGTAAGCTTATTCTGACTTGATAGCGAATTCTTTGGACAGCTCAGTGAATCGCTGACATTATTTTTTCACTTGACAAATATATTCCTTGATATTCCTCTTATGAGTCCTATCCACGTGTCATCTAGATTAATGCCGTTTCCAATAGTGGTCCCCTAATCATAGCTCAAATTTGACTGGCACCACTTGACCTGCATAGTGACGCCGTAAACGGAGCGAAAAGAGCTTAATAAAAACTAACAAAATTCTGTAAGGATATTTGTAATCATTTATAATTTAAAGAAAACTTCATTGAATCTAACGGTATAACTATACTTTTTATCACTTTATTGTATTTGAAGTACGTTTAAATAATTTTATCGAAATTTCATTTCATATTCTATGACAAATTATTTATAGAGATACCCAGAGTTACCGTTCGAGGACATCACCTTTATCTTTTCGTTCTTGATTATAACCGGAACCTTTCTATTAAATAAAATTTTAAGTTTAATATTTAAAAACAAACTAACTGAGAAGAAGTTTGAAAGTTTCAGTTTGGGTAGTTTTTACATTTTTTTTTTTTTTTTTTTGTCGAATTTATTTTTTTATTTATAAATTTTATTGCTGGACGCACGGATAAACATTGTTACTAGATTATTCATCATTCAATTATGATAACACATTCTGCTTGAAAACTTCTTGGTGTCAAATTTTGAACATCCCTACTCATCATAACTCAGCATTCATGCCAAGGAACCCTACATGATTTTTCTCCTAATTTTTTTTTTATTTTTCTTTTTTTCTTTTCCAAAATCAAATCAATATTAAGTGAAAACATATCATAAATTGATGGCATGTTTATCCATAAGTAAAACAAAATTCTGTCCAATGTTTCATGGCAAGAAGACCCACATCAAAATTGATGAAATTATGAAAACAAAAAAAAAACACAATATAAAATATAAAAAACTGAAAAATAAAAATAATGCATATAAGGCAAAAACGAAAAAGAAGAAAAAAAACAACCATCCTCTTGAATTTAGATTGGATTACTCAATACAACAGAGACTAATACAAGATGAGGCTAATACATGAATGTCCATATGTGTGGACCACATCTGCGGCATGTGTTTGTTTGTTTGTGTTTTGTAGAATGCTTGAGATGAGCAAAGCAGAACTGTCAAAACAAATCTGCGCAGGATTACCAAGCAATCCAACAAAATAAAAAATAATCCAGCGAAAGAGTGAGTGAGCTCAAACTCAAATAAAGCCTTAGTAGATGATGGCCTCTAATGGAATTTTTGCGGTGAAGAACAAAAATCCCTCACATAATAACAACAAACAAACAATAAAAAAAAAAACAATTTGAAGAAATCCTTCTCTAAACTAGTGTTTTTATTTACAATATTATTTATGACGCATCTCTACATCCTTTCAAACAGATATCATATATTTTCGATATACTTTCAATCTCGTGTTGATTGAGTGAAAGCTTCCCCAATCGAATTAGGAAAATAATAAAATTTCATAAATTGGGTATAGCTTTGGTGGCATGGAATGAAAAAAAAAAAAAAACAGAAAAATATGTTGTTCTTGCAGAATTCATTTTGTTTCATGGAACTGAATGTAGGTTGGTTACTTTTGTTGTTAGCTGGTGAACTGGTTGGAGGCAATTGAATTCGCTCAACTCACTGTATGTCATAAAATATAAACATGATTGCAACTGGCATAAAACTAAAACTGTACACACCCAACATCAACAACTTACGCGAAACGTACCTTTAATCATAATGCTGCGGTTGCATTTAATAATAATATGATTTCCCAGGGGTAACTCTGGCCAATGTTTGAAGACTCCAAACAGGCAGCATGACGGAAATCAAATAAACTTAGGAAGCGCTGAGATTATTGCCAGTTGCTTGGATGCATCTGCCAAGGCAAATAAAGTTATGCTACAGTTATGTGAAGAAAAACAGCAGGCTTCGAAGTTATTCAAGAGAATTTATGTGAATAATGAATGAATTTTAACAAGTAACATCAAACAAAGCTCGATGCAAATTTTCTTTTTCAGGAAACAATGGTATTATTTGTATTGCAACTACTTTAACCCTCTCGAGATTTTCGTATACATATGTGTACAGATTTGTATGCCAAGATCATAATATTAAAATGTTCATATTTGTTGTTTCTTCCCCTATCTTTTGACGCACATTTTGGTGGGATTCAAGCATTATCGAAAAAATTGTGTTGAATTTTGTGAGGAAAGCTCGTATTTGTTGTGTGCATCTTCGGAAATCATAGATTTCATAAAATAAATTAAAATACTCAGTTATAAAAAAAGAAGTAAAAATAAAATATGTGTGTGGCCACCATGCACGGTAAAAATGAAATTTTAACCCAAAAGAGTTGATTTTAAATGGTTAACTGATTTAATCTTAATTGTAGTCTTACTATAAAAGTCTCATTTCATATAATGACAAGAGTAAATGAAATCTTTTTTAATACAATTTTGAAAAATTTAATGTTAATAAGACAAATAAGAACAACTTCAGAGTTATACAATGACACCAAACCCATCATACCATACCATACCATACCATACCATATCATACCATACATTTCCATGATCTTCATACCATCGTATGATACCATCATACCATACTATCATTCTATGCCGTCATACTGTATCATAAGCTATGTGATATCGACGGTCCCTACGAAGACTATCTCTTCTTTAAACGCGATCAAGAAAATCATTTTTTTTTAACTGCGGCGACAAAAATGTGTTTTTACAAAATGCGGAGAAAAAATCCATGCCAAAAAATGCGGCGAAGAAAATCCGTATTTTTTAAATTCGGCGTAGAAAATCTCTTTTTATAAAATGCGGCGAAGAAAATCTCTTTTCAGAGTGTGACTTTAACAACGCATACAGCGTTACAGCCACTTTTTAAGGAGTGGGAACAATTTTTCTGAAAAAAATTATGTTTTCAAATAATTATTTCTATTTATAATTTCATCTTTATAATTCCTTACAGTACTCTATAAAATGATTTTTATCAACAAATAATATAATATAATGACTATTTCATATGATTGTTTCGAAATTTTACATAAAAACTTTTTAAAAAAAGCAATGAAAATTTTCGAAATTTATAATTTTCTTTTAGAAATCACTAAAATTATTTTCACTAACTAATAATATAACAAGTATGTAACATGTTTGAAGTGAACTTTACCACGAATTAAATAAAAATTAAAAAAAAAAAAAAAACAATGAAAAACAATGAAAATTACGAAATCATACTATTTTTTGATTTTTTTCGCCGCATTTTGATAGAAGTAATTTTTTCGCCGCATTTTGATAAAAGTGATTTTTTTCGCCGCATTTTGAAAAAAGAGATTTTCTTCGCCGCAATTTTTTGTCGGAAGATTTTTTCGTAAGCACCGTCGATATGTAGAATCTTGTATCAAAAACATCTTTGTCTTATGTACAAGGAAAATAAATACAATACAGAAATATACTCTGTGTACTCTTTATTTCTTGGTGAACACACTGTTTTTTAAATAGGCATCACTGCAATCTGCTCTTCTGCGATTAATCAATGAGTGTGCAACCAGCCGAATGTTGTACAGTACTCGTTTCGATTTTCTTTCCGACTGCACAAAAGTTTGATATGTTAAAATGTTGTGCATTACAACTCTGTTACTTAGCAGCAGTCAGTGTTTGTCTTTTTGTTTAAGGTTGATGTTTTCATGCTCCATATGCAGCGAATTTTTTTGCCAATATTATAATTACTCAATGTATGAACCATGCAGTTGAAAAGCTACTGTGTCCATACTATATTATAAGCGTTTCACGGCGAAGTGTTTCATTGGCGAATTGATTCATCAATTTTACTCCTCATCGCGGCTAAGGAAGTTTCACTTCAAAAAATCGTTTGATATTGAAATAATATTTATATATCAATATACACAGAACCAAAAACGTACTTAATAACAAAGAAAAAGTTCTTTGTCCCAATGTATTATACATTAAAATTGGTCCAAAGTACGAGTTCCTTGATTCAATGAATCTTTGTTCATACGTTATTTCTTCGATATGTTATGAAGAAAAATGATTAAGTAATGACACATACAACTGTTACAATAAGTTAGTCTGTCCTTAGAAATTTAAAAACAATATAAAGATATATTTTAAAAAATCAGTTTCTTATTGCAATAAAATTCTCTAATGGTTTTTTAGATATTACAACACAAGAACTGGAACAAAATTTTAATGAACACGAACAATGAACTGTTCCTTAAAATTAAGAACAACGATTCATTGAGCCAAGGAATTCGTTCTTTGGGGCAATGAATAGTTCTTAAAAATCAATGAATGTCGCTTTATGAACGAGATTCTTTGATTTTAAGAACAATATTTGGTTCAGTGTAGATAGATTTTGTGTGAACAGGAATATTTTTGGTAAGTAAGTGTAAGTGTAAGTGTTTGACTGTAAATATGACGGGAAATATTCGCGACCATGCACATATGTGTATGTACATTTCCATTTCGAAGAATTTCCACGTATTTTTCGCTTTTCTTGGTTCTTTTCTTCAAATTTTCTCCGCAAGATTTCTCAAATGCAAAGTGTCAATATGACCAAAAAAAGACTGTCCTCAATAGAGATTCGAGAGTTAGTCAAGCAATCTAAAATGCATTGAATAGCGACAATAATTGCCCCGAAAATTTTGATTTGAGCGATGAAGAAAAGATTTTCGTTGTGGACGTCGACTATCCTGGCGAAATAATTCCTGAGTTGGAAACAAATAATTCAAACGAGCCTGTCAATATCGATTTAGAAAACGTGATTGTACGTACCCTTGCCTGCTCTTGTTTGGTATCCGGATAGAGATAACGAAGGCTGTTCCGAATCATTCAATATTGGGAAACCAAGGCTGGCTTGCGTCCGTGGCGTAGTTGGTTAAAGTGCGTGGCCGCTATGTCAAAGAACCTGGAGACCCAGGTTCGAATCCCAGCAGCGACAGAAAATTATTTGAATTAAAATAAATTTTCTGTACGGCCGCCACCTCTCTGCAGACAATGGCAAACCTCAGAGAGTAATAAAAATGCCATGTAAAGCTTCTTGAGAATAAGAACATTCCGCTCATCGCCGTTCAAAGTCGGCGTTAAGCCTGTAGGTCCATTTCTCGGTCAATTGTGTACAAACTTAATAACACGCACAACACAATTGATCATAAGAAGCTAGGTCAAAGTCCTTTCAAGGGCTGAAATGACCAGTTATTTATTTATTTTTTTTTTTTAAGGCTGGCTTGCGTTGTGACGTTATTGCCAATAGAAGGCCTCTCTCTCCACCGCCTCTCCATCACAAAATTCGATCTATCTTGCACTTCACAAATGTACAAGGTATATTCAACAAGGTAGTGTTAGTTGTTGAAATTCTCTCTTGTGGTGGGTACAGCACCTGTCAAAATCGGCTCTTTACGAACAAAAGCACAGTTTTCTATTCACTGTTTTTTTTGACGTGACGAAGTTACGTTGCACTGCTCTAGTTTCCAAAAAAGTTGAAAAATTAATTTTTTAAAAATTCATCTGCGTTTCATTGAATTGTTACTCGCTGGGTATAAGAGCTATGATTAAAAAACTAGTATGACCATAAACGTTAATTCCTTGACTATATCAAAAAAACAAAATAAAAATTTAATACGGCATAGGGACGTAGTGGGAGCTGCGTAAGCAACGCAACTGAAAATTTGTTACATGGAATTATTACTCGCCAAGTATGTATTAGTGCTAGGATTAAAACTACGATACGCCAATAAAAGCCTACTGGAAGCCCTCACAACAAAATTAGACAAAAAATTTCTGACATCATGGGGACGCTGAGAGAGCCGCTCAAAGATCGATAATGCAACATTCATGCAGCGGCGTTGCATTGAATTTTACTCAATGAGTATATAACATACGATAAAAGTTTAAAAAGGAAAATAAAGCTTTTATGCATGGCTTTACGACAAAAATAAAAAAAAAAATTCAGGCGTCGTCACGTCGTGAATATAGCAGCTTATGTAACAGAAATGTAATATCGTTGCATGGAATTATTACTCACTCAGGAGGAGTGTTACGGTAAATTTTGTTTTACGACAGCAGGGATGTGTTATTACGCTTCACAACTAAATTACAAAAAAAATTTTGTTGTCATGATTTCAGGGATGCAATCACATAATGCAGTAAAAATGCTACAGCCATGAAAAAATGTTGCATGGATTTTTAACTCTGTGACTTCTGGTGCAACGGTAAATTTTAAGGAACGAAAACAAAGGTGAGGTCTTCGGGCATATGACAAAAATAAAAATAAATTTGACGGCGTGTCAAAAACTCTCAGGGAACCGCCTAATGTGACGCATATGCATCACTTTTGCTGGATTAATTGAAATTAGAGCACAACCAATGGGGAAGCAAAAAAAAAGCTAAACGAAACGCACCAACTCCAAATCCAACAACAACTCCAACACCAACACCAACACCAACACCAACACCAACACCAACACCAACACCAACACCAACACCAACACCAACACCAACACCAACACAAACACCAACACCAACACCAACACCAACACCAACACCAACATCAACACCAACACCAACACCAACACCAACACCAACACCAACACCAACACCAACACCAACACCAACACCAACACCAACACCAACACCAACACCAACACCAACACCAACACCAACACCAACACCAACACCAACACCAACACCAACACCAACACCAACACCAACACCAACACCATCACCAACACCAACACCAACACCATCACCAACACCAACACCAACACCAACACCAACACCAACACCAACACCAACACCAACACCAACACCAACACCAACATCAACACCAACACCAACACCAACACCAACACCAACACCAACACCAACACCAACACCAACACCAACACCAACACCAACACCAACACCATCACCAACACCAACACCAACACCAAAACCAACACCAACACCAACACCAACATAAACATCAACATCAACATCAACGTCAACGTCAACATCAACATTAACATCAACATCAACATCAACATCAACATCAACATCAACATCAACACCAACACCAACACCAACACCAACACCAACACCAACACCAACACCAACACCAACACCATCACCAACACCAACACCAACACCAACACCAACACCAACACCAACACCAACACCAACACCAACACCAACACCAACACCAACACCAACACCAAAACCAACACCAACATAAACATCAACATCAACATCAACATCAACGTCAACATCAACATTAACATCAACATCAACATCAACATCAACATCAACACCAACACCAACACCAACACCAACACCAACACCAACACTAACATCAACATCAACATCAACGTCAACGTCAACATCAACATTAACATCAACATCAACATCAACATCAACATCAACATCAACATCAACACCAACACCAACACCAACACCAACACCAACACCAACACCAAAACCAACATCAACATCAACATCAACGTCAACATCAACATTAACTTCAACATCAACATCAACATCAACATCAAAATCAACATCAACATCAACATCAACATAAACATCAACATCAACATAAACATCAACATCAACATCAACATCAACATCAACATCAACATCAACATCAACATTAACATCAACATCAACATTAACATTAACATCAACATCAACATCAACATCAACATCAACAGCAACAACAACAACAAGAAACTTCGTCACGGCAAAACCTACGGGTGTATCCACGGCACAGCCAACTCTTTTTTTTGTTTTCTTTTTTATATTCTTCTTGTGTTTGACAGCTATTGTACCCACCTCTCCGACACGAGTCTACCTTGTTAAATATGCCTTGATAAATGTAGATGAGATTCCTACTGAGAAAAGAGACAAAGGTATTGTCTTTCAAAAATAAATTTCATTTTCATTTTTTTCAGCATTTCGTATTCGATCAATCCTCAACCGCTTAAAAAAAAAACCTTAAATAGCTTGCGATCCGGAAAAAATTTTGTCAGTGAATGAGATGGTCATTCCTTTCCTTCAAAGGTCGCTTGTCAATAAAAAGTTATTTACCAAAGAAATGGGTATTCAGTTGGCAACGCGCTAAATTTCGCTTACGTTGTGTTTTTTAGATTGTGCAAAGTTTATATTTAAAAACATTGGTTTTTCTTAAAGTTTAACATAAAATTTTTGTGCTTTTGTGGTTTTTTGAAGATACAGCGATAAGTTTTGTTTATATTTTATATTTTACTTCTTATAAAATAAGTTTATTTATTAATAACTATTTATTAATATTTCGTTGAAGTGGCTGAACAAGTTTCAGTACATTTTGTTTATTATATATCTTTCTTTTTCGTTTATATTGTAATTTCGTTTTAGACATCTGCCTAGCTCTGTCTATCTACATACTTTTTATTTATTATACTTACTTTAATTATATATCGAAAAATAGTTGCATACTTCTGGGCACTTCACTAAATTGATAGGGGTTGCCATCAGTTCAAGTTGTCACTTTTGCTCACTACTACTATTATTACTACTTTTACTACTTTTATTTATTTTTAGTACTTTTTTGGTTTTATTTTTATATATTAATAACTACTAATATTTTTACTACTTTATTTGTTTTTGCTACTCTTTTTTTTTTTGTTTGTATTTATTAATTAAAATGCTTTGTTCTAAGCCCGGCTGTTCCACTAAAGGTGAAAATGAGCGGTATTTATCATGTTGGCTATGTGATAATATCGTTCACGCCAAATGTGTGGGCATAATGGGTCGAGTTGCAGACCTTATTGAAGAAGGTAAAGGGTTGCGTTGGTCTTGTGAGAAGTGTAGACTGACCGATATAAACTTTTACAAGCTTTTTAAGCAGACAAAGCAGGGTTTCTCCGAAATTAGTAGGGAATTTTCTTTGCTTTCTGCTAAATTTTTAAAATATCAAACACTTTTCGATGAGTGCAAATATATCGAAGAGTCAATTCCTTCACCCAAGCGTAAAAAGAAAAGCATGAACTTGCGCAATAAGCCGAAAACTAACTCGATACCACCAATGCCACCACCTGTTGAACAGGACATTGTGGACGATATGGACATTTGTACTGACACGATTGCCTCCACATCTGATCCAAATGCACCAGAGACCGTTTCCTTGCCAATATTAGCACCATCTATACCAGTTAACCAGCCTGTTCTTTCTTATGCTCAAGCTGTTTCAACTGCTCCTCCTATTGTTAACACTCCTATTTTTGAAACTTCAGTTGTTGACGCTCAACGGATTCCGATTACTACTGCTACTATTTCACCTAAGCCATTAATCGCAATTCCACCAACTAAAGCCATCTTTGTCTCGCGCTTAGCCGCTGATACAACTGAAAATGATATTAAATTTTTTATTAATTCAAAGTTAAATAGTGATATCCCTCTTTCGATCCAAAAATTCAAATACTTAAATGCGAGACTGACTACTTCTTTTAGATTGACTGTTCCGGAAAATTTATTTAAAACTCTTGTGGACGTAAACTTTTGGCCCCGTAATACAATTGTTCATGAATTTGAATTCAAAAACAAACCGCGTATTGCAAATGTTGTTCACTTACCTCGTCCTTCGAACAGTCCTCAGTACCATACAAAAAACGATTAAAAAATCACAAGTCTAAGTTAGAGCTTGTGTATCAAAACGTTAGAGGTCTCAATTCTAAACTTTCCGATATTTTCATTAATAGTTTTGATTTTGAATATAACTTTATAATTTTTACTGAAACTTGGCTTCGCTCCAACGTTTTAAATTCTGAAATAATGTGCAATAAATTCCAAATTTTTCGTAAAGATCGCTATGATAAGATCGGTGGTGGCGTTCTGATAGCTGTCCATAACTCGCTTGCTTCTGAGGAATTAACAATTCCTGGCACCAACGACCTGGAGTTTATTTGTGTTACAGTTAAACTAAATAATTATTCTATTTATCTTACTTGCTCTTACATTCCACCTAAAAGTGATTTAACAATTTACTTAAACCATATTAATGCCATCGAAACTGTCCATAATATGCTTAAAAATATGGACACTATCATTGTATTAGGTGATTTCAACTTACCTTCCGTGTCTTGGCGTTTTTCCGATGATTCCGCATTTCTTACTCCTATCTCTGCCTCTGATTGGATAAATGACTTCTTAGATAAGTTGTCTGAGCTGTGTCTTCAGCAGGTTAATAATATTCTTAATAAAAGTAATAGATCTCTTGACCTTGTATTTGTAGACAGATGCACTTCCGTAAATCTCCGTCGTTCGAACCCAGTTTCTTTTCCGGAAGACGATTATCATCCAACTCTTGAAATAACAATATTACTTGCCAAAGGAAATGAAAATAAATTAGCTCCAGATACGCGAAATAATAAAATTTTTAACTTTAAAAAAACAGACTATGTTAAACTGAATGCTCTTCTCGCGCGGATTGACTGGTCCCCAATTTTAAATAATAGGTCTTCGTACTCTTTTTATGATGTCGAATCTTCAGTGCAGTTTCTCAATGATACCTTGCAAAAATGCTTCTCATTATCTGTGCCAAAAAAAAATATTAATTTCAAACCTTTATGCCCTCCTTGGTTAACTAATGAGCTTAAGTCTTTAAAAAATTCAAAAAATCGCTTATTTAAGAAATATAAAAAGTCAGGCTCTAATTTAGACTTCGCTTCCTATTCCTCTTGTCGTTACAGATATCAACTATTAAATAAACAATGCTACTCGGCATATATAGCCAATATAAAAACTCAATTCAAAGATAATCCGAAACTTTTCTACACGTTTGTCAATTCAAAACGAAAAACCTCCAGCTTCCCACCTCTTATGAAATTTAATCATGATGAAGCATCTTGCGACATCGATGTTTCCAACATGTTTGCAAACTTCTTTAAAACAACCTACTCCGATATACCATTGAGCATGAGTCTTGAATATACTTACCTACCACCAGTTAACTCTTTTGAAACCCCCATAATAGATTCTAATATAGTTATGCATTACCTTCAACAAGTTAAATCTTCTTTTACTACTGGTCCTGACGAAATCCCGAGCTGCATTTTAAAGCATTGTTCTAATAGTTTGTGTTCTCCCCTATCAAAAATTTTTAACTCATCCTTGCGCATCGGTCATTTTCCAAATATATGGAGAAAATCTTATATAATACCTATTCATAAATCCGGTTCAAAAATTGATGTTTCCAATTACCGAGGTATCGCAAAACTAAGCGCAATCCCTAAGTTATTTGAGAAAATTATAACTGATCAAATAACCCACGTCGTATCTTCCTCCATTTCCACCTCTCAACATGGTTTCTTAAAGGGAAAATCTACGATAACTAACCTCTTGGAGTTTACTACGCGTGTCATTAAAGGTTTTACTTTAGGACGACAGACTGACGTTATTTATACAGACTTTAGCAAAGCTTTCGATAGTGTTAATCATTATCTTCTTCTGAAAAAGCTTCATCTAATTGGGTTTCCCGTCAAACTATTACACTGGATTAAATCGTACTTGTCGAATCGTTCGCAAAAAGTTTTATATAAGAATTGTATGTCAAAAAATATTTTGGTCACATCAGGTGTTCCTCAGGGAAGTCATCTTGGTCCGGTTTTATTTTTACTGTTTATAAATGACCTTCCTGCTGTAATAAAACACTGTAACGTCTTAATGTACGCCGATGACGTAAAACTTTTTCTAACTTACAAATCGCCTGAAGAACAACAACTCTTACAATCCGATTTAAATAGTCTAGTGGAGTGGTGTAATTTAAACCTTTTAAAATTAAACTTAAAAAAATGTAAGCAAATGACATTCTCACGTCGAATTGTTAATAGTATAAATTACACTATAAATAATACCAACGTAGAAATTGTACACAGTTTTCTTGACTTAGGTGTAATTATGGATCCTAAACTTCGTTTCAATCTTCAAGTTAATTTGGTGGTAAATAAGGCTAGAGGTGTCCTTGGTTTCATTAAAAGATGGGCTAAAGAATTCAACGATCCTTTCACTACTAAGATACTTTATACCTCTCTTGTTAGACCAATTCTTGAATATGCATCTGTAATATGGAACCCTCAATACAATGTCCACATCGATGCATTAGAATCGGTCCAAAAACAATTCTTACTTTTTGCTTTACATTATCGTTGGAACCCCAACATTATTCTACCCCCTTATGAAACCCGCCTTAAAATTATTTCCCTGCCTTCCTTAAGAAGCAGAAGAATTATGCTAAATGTCTCCTTTTTATACAAATTACTCAGTGGTGATATAGACTCACATTACCTCCTTTCTTCATTAAACTTCAACATCCCTAGGAGCGGAGCCAGACATTTCCAGCTTTTTAAGTTGAGTCAGTGCACTTCTAATTATGCCCTTCACGACCCTTTGCGATGTATGTGTAGTGATTTCAATGGCAACTTGAACTTGATAAATTTTTCTGACTCGGTGGATGTCTTAAACCGTAAAATTATATTACATTTGAATACTTAACGCATTCATTGCGATAACAAAAATAGCTCGCGATAATTGTGTAGATTTTACGATTTAACATATAAGCATTATCGAATTTGATAAATACTTTAAGCTTTCGTTTTATTTAGTTTCGTTGCTTAATTTTTTTCATGAAATTATTTTACATCTTTAGTTCTATAGCTCGTTTAAAATGGGACCATGTATACCGTATCCCTCGGCTTGGTGTGTCAGAGTGTATCTCTTTTCCATACAAGTTTTTACCTGCGTTGGCCCAAATGCATATCCAAATAATAACTTTAGCTCGGTGTTCCCCTATTTCAGTGACCCGAATATATAAATATATTGTGCCTGCATAATATATACTTGTATATCTGTGCTATGTTTGGTATTGGTTTGGTGTTTGAGAGTTGCATCTCTTTTCCACGTAGGATCTTGGGTTGGACAGTGGCCCCAAGCCGAATGACAACAATTATAAATGCGGTTATATATAGTCTAATAAACTACTTTGGATGTTGTCTTGTATTCCCGTGTGTTATGAAGAATGTGCTTTTATTCGATGATGCTTATTATGTTTACATAAGCACAAAAATTTCTCAAATTTCAAATTTCAAATATCTTTATTTAATTTTAATTTCCGCTGAAAGGCCAAGCAATTGTGCTTAGTGGAGGCTTTTATTTGCCAACAGGTGGTAGGTTTTAGCACGTAGGTGCATTCTTTTCAGTCCGGCTGATCCGGGAACTTCTTAGAATGTAAATCGTGCATGCGTATGGCACGGGTCATACGTATCTATGAAGATTTCCTACTTCCGGGCGAATCCAAAAAAAAAAAAAAAAAAAAAAAAATGTGCTGTCGGACTGGCATAAATGAATACATTCATAAGTTCGAACTCTACCAAGGCGCAAACGAAAAGGAAGCACAAAATCTACGCTGACAATTTGTTTACGAGTTTGCCGCTTGCTCTATATTTGAGAGCAACTTTGTGTCCGAATCTTATGATTGAAACGGCACGGAAGCTTAAAAGGGAGAAAGTTTTGAAGAAAGAAGGCCGGGGGGCTCAGCATCAATCGTTACTTCAAATACCAATGTGTCGGTGGTTCGTTCGTCAACACCGACAACACGACAACAAATGTGTCCACTTTACATATGTACTCTTGATGTCCACATATGCCGGAATCGGACAATTGCCGCTAAATGAAACACTTCATTGAAATCCTTCGCCTGGAAATCGTTACAGAATACAATAAATTGATGGGCGGCATAGAGATCTCACTTGTGGCACTCTATCAAAACTGTCCAACCAAACGCAGATGGCACATGAGCATCCTTTCCCACATTCTAAACTTTAGAAAGAGAAATTTCATGAGGATAAAAAAGAATTCTTGGAGTTCAAAAACGAGATTGCCAATGCTTTAATTTTTTTCTGGAGCCCGTAGAAAAAATTTGCTTCAATAGAGTCGTAACTTCAAGGATAACACTGAATAATTTAAAGGATAACTCTTAATGTGGTTATATGAGAACGAGATATTCTATGCAAAAAAGTCCACGAAAATGTTTCCGTTCATATAAGTGTACATCGCCTAAGGAAAATCTTGGCTGGATAAAAATAAAAACAAAATACTTTTTGTTACAAATAAATTTCTACAATGATCCGGTTATTAAATTAAAAATACTGGGTTTTTTTCTTTTGACTTTTAAAACCGTGAATAACTGCTGAATTTTCAAAAACTCAAAACATACAAAGTAAGATAGTACTTCTGCCATTACTAAGCCCACCACTGTACTTACACAATAAGCTACTGCAGCTGTTACTATTCGACTTGGAAGTTTATTTCCACTAAACTAAAATGAATGCAACGATTGCTTTTCACTGCGATTACCTTTTGCAACACGGTAAACAGTGAAGTTGTTGTAGCAAAATCGCAAAAAAAAAAATTCAAATCAAATAAATAAAAATAATTTAAGAAAAAAAAAATCAAATCCAAGGGGAGCGTTATAAGACTATTTAAAAAGGTAAGAGTTGAAATGATTTTCATTCATATCCAAGGAAACCGCCAACGATGCCATATTCCAAAGACGAAGTTTTCGAGTGCAACACTAGCGGAAGCTGCACTTTTGATGGATTCATCAAGATGACGATAATAATGATGATGATGATGAGATGATGATGATGATGATGGAGATGAACATGATGATGATGACGACTACGCTGATAATGCTAGTGATGGCTGTAACGCGATTTTCTGCAATTTTAACTTACGATAGAAATACCAGTAGGAGCTAAGCTACATGGAGGCAAAAGTAGAGGCATTATACTCTTGGCTCAAGTAGCTGAGCTCAATGCATAGTGAAAATATTGAAGCCTAGCATGGCACACTCAACTAAAGAAACCATGAAACTGCATGAAGGACGTAAGGATATTGTTTTTTGCACTTTTCATTTATTTTACACCCAGCAAAGCGAAAAGAAGCGAGAAAAAAAAATCGCCAAACTGCCAACTTGAAATTTTAAGCACACTCCTTCAAGGACTCAAGACGTTTTCTGCAAGGAAGCAAAAAATTGAAAATTTTACTCAAAAACTCATCATAATCAAAACGTAGCAAGTGCAACACGATGTGTTTAGCTTTGCAGTTGGCAAATAAACACAGCTCGACAAGTGGTGCTAGCTGACGGAAGTCAGGCATTCACCATGGCAGCCGCCGCTGCTTTGCGCCATATTTGTTGCAATTCGCAAATTGTTTGAAGTTTCAAAATGAAGAAGAATGAAAAAAAAACTCAAAAAAAAAAGTATAAAGTCACATAAGCTGATTTTTAGACCCTTGTCGGCGGGTATCTCTTTCAAAACATGACGCATTTTTTATTTTTTTATTTAACCAGCTCGACTTTTGCCACACGCTGCAAATAGATAGCGAAAGCAATGGAATGAAAACGATGAAGATGACGAGAAAGAGTACAACTATGACTATGACTATGACGACGACGACTACGACGACGTCAACGCGACTTCTTTTGTGGCAATTTCATTAAAAAGTTTCCTTAACTTGACTCTTAAGCGGTTGTCAGTCTGACTCCAACTGGTTGGCAACAGCCTCATTATTGTGGTTGTTGCACAGTACGTAGTGTGAATTTTATGGCACCACCATAGAGCATTTGAAGAAGGTAACTCAAGTGTGCCTGTTTTTGGTTGGTGTTCTCTTTTTTGTTCCAGTTGATATGAACGCACAAATTCATCGTGAGCTTCTTTGGAATGCATTCAAGTGTGGCTTATTTAAATTAGCTTCGTATAATTGTGCAATTTGCTCCCTTTTTGTTGTTGTTGGTGTTGTTGTTGTTGTTGTTGTTGTTGTTGTTGTTGTTGTTGTTGTTGTTGTTGTTGTTGTTAATAATTTGCTTTAAATTTAAGTAGCATTAATTATGATTTACAAAATGCTTGGCTACGTGAGAGAACTATGCAAAGCAGCATCTTGCAATTATCACCAAATTAATACGAAGAAGCATGTGAATGTCCTGTTTATTTTGCCTGTTCTGTTCCTAATTATTTACTTTATATAATTTACTTAGGATTAATATAGGACTTTTCAATCCAGTTGGCCTTTAACATTGAACATATAATTTTATATAAATATTAAACCTCTTGGAGGATTGACTAAATGTGATAAGAAATAAGAACACTTTTTAACCGACTTCAAAAAGGAGGAGGTTCTCAATTTCGTTGGTTTGTCCGCGCTTTTTTTTTTTTTTTTTTTTTTTTTTTTTTTTTTTTTTTAAATGTATGTACATCGATAACTCCTAAAGCACTTCCCCGATTTCCGTAATTTTTTGTCAACAGATAGATACCATGAACGCGGAGGTCCTTTTTTAAAAAAGTGGGCGATATTCGACAAAGGGGCGTGTCAATATAAGAAAAACACTGTTTTTCAGTTAATATTGACACTAGGGTACTGAAATTTACAGTAAAAACACTGAGGTAGACACAATTACTAAAAATTACGATCAATAAAGTGGGCGTTATATGACAAAGGGGTGTGGTCATATTAAAAAAACACTGTATCTCAAATAGTATTGACACTAGGGTACTGAAATTTAGTACAGGGGTAGACACAATTTTAAAAAACTACTGTAAAGAAAGTGGGCGTTATTTGACAAAGGGGTGTGGCAATATTAGAAACACACTATATATCGAATAATATTGACACTAGGGTGCTGAAATTCAGTGCGTGGGTAGATATAGCTATTACAAATTACAGTCAATAAAGTGGGCGTTGTTTGACAAAGGGGTGTGGCAATATTGGAAAAACACTGTATCTCGAATAGTATTGACACAAGGGTACTGAAATTTAGTACAGGGGTAGACACAATTTTTAAAAATCACTGTAAATGAAGTGGGCGTTATTCAACAAATGGGTGTGGCAATATTAGAAACATACTATATATCGAATAATATTGACACTAGGGTGCTGAAATTTAGTACATGGGTAGGTACAGTTACTGCAAATTACGGCCAAAAAATTGGGCGTTATTCAACAAAGGGGCGTGTCAATATTATAAAAATACTATATCTTAGTTAATATTGACACTAGCGTATTAATATTTGGTATGCAGGTAGATAGGCAGGTAGAATCATTAAAAAAGTGAGCGGGATTGTACACAGGAAAGTACTATATTACGGTTAATATTGATACTTGGAAACTGAAATTTGGCACAGGGCTAGCTAGAATCATTATAAGGTACGGTAAATAAAGTGGGCGGGTATAAAGTTTTATAGAAAGGACGTGGCACTAAAAATTGTAAAGAAACAGAAATGGAAAATACCCAACAATCTTTCAGAAATTAATAAAATAAATTTTATAAGAACAAACTTTCATGTTTGAAATATTCCTCAAAAATACTATTACATAAAATATTTCATATTCTCTAAAAAGGAAGAAATAAAAACTTTTTAACAAAAAAAAAACCGACTTCAAAATCACTACAAAGTAAAAAATAATTTTAAATAATTTTTCCTATTCATTTCTTGGTCATATTTTAAAAGCTATTTATATGTATTATAATATTGGAAATCTTATCATTTTCATTTTTTCTATTTTGTTTTATTATCATCAATATATTAATTGCTTTATGAACATAAAAGCTTTGAAGTCGGCGCTCATCTTTGACACACAATCATGATCTTTTACCATCCGTGCACTATTTGGTGCCTTGGTGACACTGTAGTAATTTTAAAAGCTTTGTACACATTAAAATTATCACTAAACTGGTTTGGGTGAGCTTGTAAAGCTCATATTGAATATGACATAGTGTGTAACAGCTGCACAAATAATGCATGGAACACATTGGCTACATTCAGCGTACTCAAAAATTGCCAATTGGAAGAAAAAAATCGCTAAGAAGCTTTTATATTAATAAAGTTAATAATATTTTTATGATAAAACAAATTAGAAAAAATTAAAATAAAAAGATTTCGACATAGTAAGATAAGCGCCGACTTCAAAGCTTTTATGTACATAAAGCAATTTATATATTGATGATAATAAAACAAAATAGAAAAAATGAAAATGATAAGATTTTCAATATTATAATACATATAAATAGCTTTTAAAATATGACCAAGAAATGAATAGGAAAAATTATTTAAAATTATTTTTTACTTTGTAGTGATTTTGAAGTCGGTTTTTTTTTTGTTAAAAAGTTTTTATGATACGTCATTTGAATTTCTCAGAACTATTTAAACGTATTTAAGTATGTAAGGTATACCTCACATATCATTGAAGGGTAGAGTAGAAGATGTATAGCCCATATTGCTGGATGTATTCGAAGTTTTATACGTTCTGTGGGCTATAAATAAAAACACTGATGATTTTATGATCAAAAGGTTCCACTGGATAATGTTTCGTTAAAAATGGCTCCATGAAACTTTTAAAAGTTCTTTTGCATTCTTACATATAATTATCTAGGTTCACATATAAGGCCAGTATAATCAATTATAATAATCAAGAAAGAAATAGTCAAGGAAAATACTTCAACACCCAAAAAGGTTCAAAAGAATTGTTAAGGACCATATTGAATCCCAGCGGGTACTTTTTGTTTTAGAAACATGTGAAGTTAAGCAAAAAATGCTTAAAAAAAATAAAAAAATAAATAATTGGTCATTTCAGCCCTTGAAAGGACTTTGCCCTAGCTTCTTAAGATCATCAATTGTGTTGTGCGTGTTATTAAGTTTGTACACAATTGGCCGAGAACCGGACCTACAGGGTTTACGCCGACTCAGAACGGCGATGAACGGAATGTTATTGTTCTCAAGAAGCTTGACATGGCATTTTGATGACTCTCTGAGGTTGACCATTGTCTGCAGAGAGTTGGCGGCCGGTCAGAAAAATAATTTTAATTCAAATAATTTTCTGTCGCTGCTGGGATTCGAACCCGGGTCTCCAAGTTCGTCGACATAGAGGCCACGCACTTAAATCAACTACGCCACGGACGCCATAGAATTCTTAAGACTACTCGTACCTTTGAGTCAATTGGGAGCTATACTACGTGTCTTTAAGTTATCTATCTATATATATAAAAATAAGTTGCATTGTGTGTGAAATTGATGTTCTCTGTAATGCGTGAACCGATTTTGTTTCTGGATGTTTCCCATGAAAGGTGACGTCAATACGAAGGTTTTTTTGTATAAACGGTATGTGTATTGGTTCATGAATTATAGGCATTTTAGTGAACTTATCAACAATACAGGTGTGAAAAAATAAAGGTGCGCACATATGAAGTATATGGGGAAATATTTGTAAGGGAAATTGAAAATAAATGGAATATTGGAATAATTTGGCAAGTCTCACTTTAGTTTGCATTTGCGCGAAAAATATAGGCATAGTAAAAATTTTCCATTCCCCTTTTCACCATACCCCCTTTACCACCTACAAATCAAGAAAAATGCTATATTTAAGACGGTTTTGGTCGTATTAGACTAAAATTTTTTGAATAAGTTCGTATGGTTACTGTCGGTAACTATACTAAAACTGGACGTGGTCTAACTATATATATACGCCCACTTTTTAGAAATCATTATTGATCCTGAGTTCTGCATATTTTGATAGTGGAACTTGGTATGTAGATGCTATGGGCCCAAGAGGCCATTACAATATATTTGAGCGAACATTAGAGAAGGGGGAATTTGGCCACACTGGCCAAATTTATGATATTGAATTGCTTTGGAACTAAATGTCGTATAACAATGAAGGTCTTTCTACTGAAAAACTGGCACGGGCAATCGAAAACGGGGCGTGGCTCCATCCATATAAGCCTTATTTATAATACAGAATAGCTATGGAAGTAAAAGCCAGAGAACATTGAAACGTAGATACCATTTGGTGATGTCCTTCTACTAGAAAAGGTGACATGCATTGGACAAGGGGGTGTGTCTCAACCCATACAAGCCAAATTTATGACACAGTAAAGCTATGGAAGTAAAAGACAAAGAATATAGAAGTAAGAATGAAATTACTACTTGGTAATATCCTGCTAGTGGGAAATGAAAAATGCAAAAAATTTACAATAGAGAACGCTGCTATAGACTCCAAAACTATTGAGCCGATTGAGCTCGAATTTGCGCAGTAACTATGGGGTCATTCATAAATTACGTTACCAATTTAGTAGAGAGAGAGGTTTTAAAATGTACTACGATAAGTAACGAATGGGTGGAGGAGATCTCAGATATAGTAATGTGACCAAAAATAAAAAAAAACTCGAAAAAATTGAAATTAAAAAAACCCAACATTTCAAACCATTTTTATCCTTACATCTTCATGTTTGACCGTCTAACGTCTGTTTGACCGTCACGTTTGACGTTAACAGTCAATAACTATTGGCAAGTGTAGTAAGGGCATAATTTTTCTTTACTTGCTTTTCGACAGTTATTTTTTATATTTTCGAATATTGTTTAATCAATTAATTTTTTTATATCATATACTACGTTACTTTATAGGGGTGGAGGGGTGTGTTTTTGAAACTATGCACTACAAAGAGTACCGGAGGAGGTTATAAAAAAAATTGTAAATCGGTAAAGTAATTTATGAACGACCCCTATATTTCGAGTACGAGATGGTTTAGAAATAATAACGCTGAAGGCATTGTAACACACGGTGGGCAGGAAGCGACGACAGGTATGAAAAAAATATCAACAAAAACTGCAAAGACGGCTATATTCTTTGATGATTCTATGTAAAAACTCCGTTGGAATTGAAATCCTAGCTGCTCCTATGCGAAAGATATCGAGATTTTTCATATTTCTGATAAGAATAAGTTGGAAATGATAGAATAGTACGTTGCTAGATAATTATTTATACACATTTATTACACATTTATACGTCATTTACTCGATAATATTATAGTTCTAACATAATAAGAAATGATATTTTATGAAGCTATATGCAGAGAATAAATTTTAAAATGTGTTCATGCTAGTTAGTGATTTTCGAGCACTGCAACGATGCATGGTCTAACATTGTATCAAATGGCGGCAATGTCGACGCCCGAGTGGCCATGTCTATATGAATATACGATAATGAAATTAATTGTGTTGAAAGCCACTACATGGCGGAGGCAATTATATGTGCTTTCCACAATAAACAAACCCAAGCTTATATTATATATATATTGTAGATTTTTGGTAAATTAACTTGTATTACCTACATATTTGCACCAAGTTTCTGTATACCGAGCTCGAATAATTTCTGTGCTAAGAGCCGGAGAAACTTTTTCAGAAATAAATTATGTCTACTTCTCATCCAAAATATAAATGCAATCATGAGGAAAATCGGAAAAAAATTTGTGCTTTATGTGGAAATAAAATTATTTTCCAAAGCAAACCTGATCATCATTTCTTACTATCTGAAAAACATATTGATTTAATAAAAAAGCAAATAAATGATCAGTTTGATATTTCTAATGAAAAATTTCCAAAAAGTATGTGTAGTACTTGTAAACTAACTCGCAATGAATATGAAAAAGATATTTCTAAAAGACCTCTTCCGACCATGCCTAATTACGAGAATTTCAATTTGCAAAAGAAACGAGAACGATGATTTGCAACTGTTACATTTGCCTAACAGTACGACTTACTAGCCATTAAAAAAAAATCAACGGTAGAGGTCACGATCGTCAGTTATCCACCAAAATTGATATAAATAATGGCCTTGATGGTACTGAGCAAATTGATTCACTTTCTAAAACTGATAAGAAAAAAATCGAAAGATTGTCACAGTACAGTTAATCATCCCCTTTTTATCGAAGGAAATATTGATGAAGATGATAGCTTATACGTACTTCAGAAGTGCGTTCCTCCGGAACTTCATATGTTGCAAAGATTTGTCAACCATCTCTTTTGGGATGGTATATTTAAAATTGATGCTATTGGAAAAGAAAAAGCTTTATTCTGGCCAAATAAATTGGAAACACCTCATAAGAGCTATCAGGGAGATATTTTTGAAGGTAATCAATGTCGGAAACTCCTTAAAGAATCTGATATATTACAAGATCCTGAAATTTATGACCTTGTATGACCATTTTGTTTACAGCCTTAAATCGCTGCATTCAAAGCTATGAACAAAATAGTTGACACTTGCTTTGGTGCAAGAAAAGCAAATCTCACTGATATTAATAAAAATTTAAGTGAACTCCGTGAAGCTCTCCAAAGTTCTGGAATTTCTCAAACGATCAAAATTCACATAATTCTTGAACATTTCAAGAAAGCAATCATATTCTTGAACAATGATGGTTAAGTGTTATGGTCCGAACAGGCTGGGGAGTGCGTTCATAGGGAATTTAATAAATTCTGGGATAGATTTAAAATAACTATGATCGAACCAACTTTTGTAAGTCGGTTAAAGAATGCTGTAGTGACATTTTCATCACAGCATATTTAAATTCACAAACAAAATGTTACAAACGGTTGCTTTCTTTGGTCAATATATATTAACAATACTCAATTTTTATCCACATATAACTTATTATCCTCTATATGTATAAGATAATATTCCATAAAACTATAAACCTTAATATTCTCTATATTTAACATATATTGCTTAATATTAAAAAAAATAAAAAACATAAAAATACAAAAAAAAAAACAAAAAAATACAAAAAAAAAAAACTTAAAAAACAAAAAAAAATAAAAAACATAAAATTACAAAAAAAAATTAAAAAAGAGGTTAGTTAGCAAAGTTAGTTGCCTCCACGTGGCGCACCTTGAAAAAGTTTTGAATCGGCTAAAAACTTAAATACGATTTTATGTAGTTTTAAAATACACGTGCCCATGCAAGCACACTCATTAACATACATTTGTTCGCAATTGTACGCCCATATGCTTTCAAATTTTTGACGCATAAATATGTTAAAATGATTTAGAAAGTACTTTTCTATTATTCCCAACTTGTTCTTATCAAAAATATGAAAAATATCGATATCTTTCGCATAGGAGCAGCTAGGATTTCAATTCCAACGGAGTTTTTACATAGAATCATCAAAGAATATAACCGTCTTTGCAGTTTTTGTCGACATTTTTTTCATACCTGTCATCGCTTCCTGCCCACCGTGAACATTTTCCGGTACTTATCTAGATAAGGTGCAGCAAAGCGCACCGGGAACAAGCTAGTATACTATAAATAGTAAACAATGTATAATAAATAATAATAATGAATAAAAATAAAAATTAAACAGATAATTTACTATCTGAAATAAAAATTTTTTTTTAATAAATATTAATATAAACTCATCTTAAAAAGAGAATGGTGGGTTTATAAAAAAATATGTTGGATATTAGGATAGGATTTTTCCATTGCTGAGTGGGAGCTTAACAATAGGAACTAAGGAAGCCGAAAAAATATAAAAAGATATTCAACCCGATGAAAAAAGTGGAAAACGACCTATTTCCTAATGCCTGGTCAAAGCCGTGAAGGCGCGTGGGTTTCCTTTAAGAATGACTTTTTCTTACCATCAAGTAAGCTCATCAGAAGGATTTAAAAATAAAAATTATTCCACCGACCCTCTATAGACTGAATGTTACACATTCGAAAAAAAATTAAGGCTAATCAAAATGTCTAATTCATGTCTTAATCATGTCTAATTAAGGTACTATTACCGTCTAGAATGGTAAAAAATAACATATATTCAACAATTTTTTTTCACTTTCTTTATTATATATGATTACCAAATTTTTTTACACTATTAAGCAGTTCTTGAAGATTACGAAAAAATTTTTTATTTTTATTTTCTATTAGTTGTTAATTTAATAGAGGGCGCTCAAATTTTCTTCTCAAAAAAACCACTGCTGCATGGCGGACAATTAATCTCTGGAACGGTAAGTCTGAAACATATTATTCAAAAAGAGTTACAAAAAGGAAGTGCTCTTACCTGTTAGTTTGCCAGAAAAATTAAAAAATCATTAAAAATAAAAAAAGGCAGACATTTGAAAATTTTTTTCAAAAAATCGCCTTTTTTCGACCTTTTCTCAGACTCGAAAATTTTATATATTTTTTTTTGTGGTCAAATTGTGGTAAACTATCACACAGGATATAAAAACAAACAAAATGCTGCAAAGTTTATAAAAAACGGCCTAGTAGATCCGGAGATTAACTGTCCGCCAGTTAAAAAAACCTAAACTCGGGAAAAACGCGTGTAAAGTTCTTTTTACATCTGCGGCGAGCCGAGAGCGCGCTTCAATTGAGTCGTTATATCTCGGCACTGGCTTCGAATTTCGATTTAATATTTTAGACAATTATTATTGAAGGTATAAAGAATTTAAAAATGTAACAAAAAAAATAAATTTTTTGAAAATTTTAGACGGTAATAGTACCTTAAACACATCAATCAGGATTTTTTAAGAAATTTCCTCAAGTTAACGTTAAGTATCAAAATCTTAAAAGGTTTTGGTGTTTCCGTATTACTTAAATGAAAGAATTCTTATTCATTTGTTGTTCCGTTTTTTATACAACAGAAATTTAGAAAAGTTTCCAGATACAACAAAAAATTTGTTTGTTTTAAGAGTTTGATGAAATGCTTTTGAGTTCTGCTTTCAACAAAAGTTAGGCTCCTAACATTAAATCAACTTCATACAACAGAAGCCCAAACCCACACACACATACACTCACATACACCAACAGCATTTAAGCCAAAAACAATTTAATTTCATTTGGATTTTATGATGTCCTGCCAGGGCAGAAGCCAACAACAAATTGTTGGTCCCTAGACTCACGCACACACACACACACGCAATGTGTGTATTTGACAAGGTCTCCCGTAGAGACAAAACGATGAATTAAAATTAGCCCAAATGTGCTAGTGGCTACATTAGTGACACCCTCCTAACTGCTGAGCGCTATAAGGCTTGAGCGCTTAATGTGCGCACGTGTGTGTGAGCTTATGTTAGGTGATTTCGACAGACATTCCTGTGTGGTCACATCAGCATCCTTTTAAAATACGCTACAAAATCAAAACATCTTCTACATGGGCGTTATTTGGATGTTTTGTGGACATTAAAAACGTCGTGCTGCCAGTGCCTTCCCTCAGCACCGCTCAACTGCCGAATGATGGCTTTCTTTGTCCTTCCAAATGTTACAATGTTTACAACATGTGGATAACAATAACAGCAATAATAAGAAAAAGTGCTCCAACTAAATAAATTCCATGCATTAAAGTAGCTTCTACGTTGGTATCTTTGCACTACCGACACCACCACCGCAGGTGTTCGGCAATTTGGGCGCACTACCGGATGTTAGAAAAAAAAAAAAAAACGTCGTAGCAAACGGAAGTGGATAGCAGCTAATGTTGCGCACACTTCCGTTGCCCAAAATAAAAGACAAAATAAAATACAATACTCTGCGTACTGCATAGACGATTCAATAGGGATTAAAATTGATGATGGACACATAGCATGATGTCTTCGATGCACTGCAGCGTTGAGTGCCTACGTGAATCGTTAATATTAGCCACAATGGCTTGCTGAGGAAGTGACCGAACACCCACTAGAAGCCAGATAGACGGGTAGAGGAGTCGCACGCAGCATCACGTTGATAGGATTGAGAAGTAATAAAAATGTCTTTTATGGCTCAATATATTCTAATTTAAGTAATTTAGCTCATTTCGGATTTCTTTTTGTATGTCTGTCGTATGTACTCTTTTACTACTGTCCAGGTTGTCCAATATAAAGGATTCCCGCACCGACACTCATACCTGGCATTAACTCCGGCGTAGCAATGTATGTTAATGTGTGCGTAATGCAATTAACACGAATGTAGAACAAAAGGAAATAAAATTGAATGGAAATTACAATTTAATCAGAATTAATTGCGACTTATTTACAGAAAAGAAAGCAAACACACACACACACACACAACGACTTATGTAATTTGTATAAGTATGTATCTGAGTATCTTAAAGATAATCCCATCTTGGTATTCTAAGTATGCAATTTAATGCTGAGATTTCATAGGTATTTTTACTGTTGTCTTACATATTCGCATGGCGTACAACCAACCATCCATTGGACTCATATTATTTTGATGGTGTCATTTGAATTTATGATTTAGTTGTCATATATTTTAGGAAATATCAACTTGGTTTTATGATAATGGGGATTTGGAGTTGATATTAAAAATAACATCGTTATAACTGGATCAAAATTTTCTTGCCACGTGATCCATTAATTGCGAGGTGCTAATTCTGTAGTCATAGGAGTGTAGTCTGGTGCATTTTATCAAAACATTATAAATATTTATCAAGCTAAAAGTCAAGTCATATATGGCCAATAACGCCAAAAAGGGCATATACTGTTCAGACAATTAGCAAAAATAAAAGCTGCCGAAAATAGCGAGATCAAGTTTTTTATCGGTTCAAAACTTTAAAAAGAACTGTTTCCTCCAAGGGTTCCACTGGAATTGCATTTTTCGAGGGTCCGGTTCGATTTTCACGATTTTCGGGCATTACGTAGGGAGCACAATATTGCGAAGGGGACAAATTGTGTTCGATCTCTGTTTGTTCCCACACGAGTTAATGAAAAAGTTTTTCCGATTACCTGGACTTGGAATACGTTGCAGCAAGTTGATCTTTCCCTGGCCCGTCCTATAACTCTTTCTTTTTTCGTGCGTTTTTCATGCACGGAGTGGACACTTTCAGGTATGCACTGCTTACAGCACTCAAAAAGGACGCCGAAGTTTTACAATTATTCAAATTCGAACGCGCTACTTGGTTATTTTTAATTTCGGCGAGATACAAGATGGGGCAAAAGTAAACACCCAAGGTTCTTTTGCTGTATTTTTTTTTTAATGAAAAACTTTGCTTTTGCTTGTAAAATTTGTTTATTTAATCCATCAGAATTTATTCCATCAAGTTGAGAAAATGATATCGGCCAAGTGGCCGCCGCCAGAGTTGATGACCATACTGGCTCGTTTTATGGCATTTTCCAACACTCTTGCCAGAACTTCGGGCGACAGGATCTCGCATTCTTGGCGAATATTCTCCTTAAGAGCTTGAAGAGTCTTAAGCTTGTTGATGTACACCCGCGATTTCAAAAAACCCCATAAAAAGAAGTCTGGAGCGGTTAAATCGGGTGATCTAACCGGCCAGTGCAAATAACCACGAGAGGTAAGCGACCCGGGAATGCTTCCTTCATAATATCAGTTGTGGCTCGAGCAGTGTGCGCCGTTACACCGTCCTGTTAGAACCACATGTTCTCCAGTCCCAATTCATCCAATTGAGGCAGACAAAAATTCAGTAATCATGGCTCTGTAGCGCGCGCTATCAACAATCGTCGTTTGGCACGCGGCGTTCTGAGATTCTGGATGGCTTGAGCGTAGGTTACACGCGGTTGGTGGCCAACAGCTAACAGCTGATGCACTGTCTGCACTTTGTAAGGGAATATCTTGAAATCTTTCAAAAAAATTCTGCTCATAGACCGTCGGCTAATGCCTAATTGCGTGGCACGTCGTCTGGTCGATGGTCCGGGCTCTTCTTCGACATCTTGGCATTCTTCGTAACAGCAGCGACATTCTCAGCAGAACGGCTGCTCCGAGGCCGGCCAGCCTTGGGAAGATCTCGTGCTGTCCCAAATTACGAAATGAGTGAAAAAACCTATCAATTTGCAATGCATGATGCTCAGGTGCACAATAAATATTCATATATCATATAAAGAAGAGGGAATTCGGATTTATGGTAGCTTCTATGTATGTTTGAGCGTCAAGGAATTAAGGGAATTTGTATTTCCGGACACATTACGGAGGGCACATTTCCCTCATGTTTTGGCACCACTTTCTTATGGCATCAATTTTTGTGATTGGTATTAGAAAATGTTTGTTGCAGGTCAGAGAGCCAAACCCTATTGCATTTTTTGGGATATTCACTCGCCTGAGTGCTTGATACCCGGAACAGGAATATCCCCTTTTTGGCGTTATTGAATACTATGTCATGATTGAAAAGCAATGATGAAACTCTTAATGCTAAAGGGTACACAACCATTCGTTTGCAGGAACTCTTCGGAGAATTGAAGAAATTCAACCACCTAAGGAAAATCATCCTTCATCACGACAATGCGAGTTCCCACACGTCAGTTCAAACAAAATAATTTTTGACCACTCAAAACATAGAATTGATGGGTTTTACACCTTACAGTCCAGACTTGACACCCAACGATTTCTTCTTGTTTCCTCTCATTAAGAAAAAATGAGTGGCGAACTTTTCTCTACACTCGAACAGGCCATTGAAACCCCTGATTTCTATCAGGTTGATTTCGGAAGTACCAACTTCAGAGTGGAAACACTGTATCGAAAATTGGTTCAATTTCAATTTCCTCGTTTATTGTACATTTATGTATTTCTTTAAAACAATTTTATGAGGAGTTCCACGAGCCAGAAGGGCTACTACGTGGTCGTGTTATAATCTCTGCATGTTCTGCTTCATCCTTTCAACTGCGAATAAGCTACGTTAAAAATTACTGTGTGGCAATGTACTATATATGTTTCTGTTGAAACCCTCCAGAAAACGCGTCCAGTGCAAGAGTTACTCTTCCACTGGGTCCTCTGTCACCATTAATAGTGCCACATTTTACCTCTCATAGTGCATTCTTCTATTGACAGTTTGTACATATGAGCATATGTTCAAGAAAGTACCAATTGCCGTTTGAACTAGTGAATGAGTATATCCATCAGGACCAGTTGGGTAAATTTGCTGTAGTGAAACACTAGATGGAAATTTTTTAAAAATCATAATTAAATTATCTTCGAATCATTATAATTCCATTATTCACCTTGTTTGTAATTAAATTATTCACTTTTATTACTTTTAAATTACTTTTACTTACTTTTAATTGTCACTTGCCAAATGAAAATTTCATAGAAACGACGCGCAGTAGAGAAATTACGCATGTCACGCCAACTTCACGCTCGCTTTTATCAAGTTTCAGAAACAGAACAGAATCAAAGCGATTGGCGAATCAGCGTTCCTCTCTTCTCGCCAATCGCTCAGAATACGCCCAAAATTAAAGCTATTAGCGATTGGCGAACTATTCAGACTGAACTGTGAAAATGTTTTGTTTCAGTTTCTTTTATAGAAAATAATATTGAAGTGAAATTATATAAAATGAAACAGCACTCAAAGAGAGGATCGCCAGGTCGCCAGAGAAATAATAGAATAGATTCTAATCTGGCGAATGTTGGTTGCGATTGACGATCACAGATTTTATTTCGGACGTGTTCATACATTTTCATGCATTCTATTGCTTGAAAATATCGCCAATCGCTATTCACTTTTGAGCCTGAGCAGAATCAATCAGCGATTAGCGATTGGCGACGCACCGATCACCAATCGCTTTGATTCTGTTCGGACTCTTTCTTCTGTTCAAGCTCTCAAGCGAGCATTATTGAATCGTTTATCTTTCTCATTACGAAGCAGCCCGTTCGTAGAAAATTCGAATATATATGCTTCGTTGATAATGTCTACAGTTATTTTCTGCAGCCGTTTTCTATAGGGCCCGAACAGAACCAAAATGGCTGTCGGTTGTCGGTCCTCTCTCGGCGAAATCCGCAAGGGAACACATCCAGCATTGGAGCGGTTGTCGATTGTTGGATCAGCGTTGCTGTTCAGTGTGTGAATGGTACAAGTTCAAAACAAAATTTAATATTTTATTATGCATTTCCAGTGTGGCGACCGTGGCGTAGTTGGTTAAAGTGCGTGGTCGCTATGTCAACGAACTTTGGAGACCCAGGTTCGAACCCCAGCAGCGACAGAAAATTATTTGAATTAAAATAATTTTTCTGTACGGCCGCCACCTCTCTGCAGACAATGGCAAACCTCAGAGAGTAATCAAATGCCATGTAAAGCTTCTTGAGAATAAGAACATTACGTTCATCGCCGTTCGGAGTCGGCGTTAAACATGTAGGTCCCTTTCTCGGTCAATTGTGTACAAACTTAATAACACGCACAGCACAATTGATCATAAGAAGCTAGGTCAAAGTCCTTTCAAGGGCTGAAATGGCCAGTTATTTATTTATTTTTTTTTTATGCATTTCCATGAATGCAACACAAACACACAAAACGAAAAGTCAACTCATAGTAAAAACCATGGTAGAATTATAAGGTAGGGCCGACTTGGAGAAGAATGGAGTAGAAAGCAGAGAAAAGCGGGCTAGTGGTCAAAATCAGCCGTTCATCTCGAGTTTATTTTTGTTCATGTTTCACAGTTGATTTTAGGTTCAACTTTTTACAAGCTTTTTTTTCAAATTTAACACTTCCGCGGCATTTTATAGATTTATTTACAATGTTTTTACAATATTTCCACTCAAACTAACACAAACTTAACACACGTGTCCGCACTATTTACAAACATAATATTTTCATTTTATTTGAGGCTTCTACGAACTTCGCCATTTTGACAATTTGCCTCCTTTTTTATTCTCCACTCTTCGTTGAGGAGTGAGGGCACTGAGCGACTCGGCCCTACCTTATAATTCTAGCATGGTAAAAACTAAGAAAATAACACTGAACACAGCCAATCCTTAGCAAAAACATGGCAACACTTACGTCACTCAAAGACAGATCCGACAGCCGCCGGAGAGAAATAAAATAAATGCTATTCTAACGTTTTTCCGTCGCGGATTTCTACGGCGATTTAATTTTTTGCGGCTCCATACATTTTCATGTAATTTGTTGAACGAAAAATCCGACAACCGATAGCCGCTTTGGTTCTGTGCTCATAGTTCTGTTATCTCTGCTGCAACAGTGGTTGCAAATGGGCAATTTGCCCAGATTTACTCCAAGAAAGGTACAGAATGTAAATATTTGCGTTCATTTCAATGTGATCATAGGTAGTGTCACGGGTAATTACATAAATGTTTTCTCCCTTTACTTGGATGATTAGACTTGCATGATATTTATGGAATATAAAGTTCACTTTTTTCAATTCACAAATTCATTCAAATTAAGCGTCCTTTGAATACGAAAATTTAATTTCTCATTTACAATTTGAATTAAAATAGTGAACTATTTCCAACTCTTATGTGATGCTCTAATTAATGATATGTTGTGCATCATTAGCTATGCATGAGCCATGCCTAAGTAAATTAACTGCAGCTGATTCAGTATCATTTGCAAAGCACGGACTTCCATTAACAGCAAACACTATAATTGAAGTCATTGTGCAGAATAATTCAAATAAACTTTATTTAAATAAAATTAAAAAACTACTACTATTTATCGCGCTTTATTTTAAATTATAAAACAAAGGGAGCGAACGAACGACTTGCTGTGAGTAAACGTTGTTGCACTAGCTGGTATCGTCAAAGTTTAACCAAGTTCAGGCAAGTGCGTCCTTCAGTGTTGACGTTGTGGTGTCATCGTGGGTCTGGTGAAGTAGAGGGTATATGCATGTATGTATATATATATGTATATGTATATATGTGTGTGTTTATATGTGTTTGTGTATGAGTACAAGTATTGGACGGACAATGTAGAGGCTCAAGTTGTACACATGAATTTGCATAAAGTGCGCGTTTCCGCACTAAAATCAAATTAGATGCAGCAGCACGTCAACCCAGATGAGAGCCGGATGGTCATGACCGAAGTGTAGGCGGTGCAAGCAGTGGCTGTAATGGTGGCATGGCAAAGAACTTTAGTTGCTGCCCTTTAGTCCTGTACTCATGACGGTCGTTTGGTCGTTCTGTTGCTATGTTAGTAGTAGTTGTGTCACTCCGTTCAGGAGCAGCGCTTTGCATATGCATCCAACTCGCAGCAGAGTCAATAAAAGTCCTGAATTCATAGTTTGTTTTTTCTTCGTACATTTTTATTTATTTACCATTTATTTTTCTGTTGAATTGCACTCTCATCCTTGTCGCTACACTGAAAAATATAATAACGTTTTTAGTTTCAATAAATAAAAAATCTATGCATGCCTACTTCTGAACTCGCAGATTTCCAAAAAAAAATTTAAAAAGGTTTGCAACGGAGCTGCAATGATGAGTATAGGTGCTTTGTTGAAAGTTATGACACGTTCTGTTCTGTTGAATTGCACTGTCAAGCATGTGAATACTCAAAAAAAAAAAAATAAAAAAGTTCTTTGTTTGAATAAATAGAAAATTTAGATAATATTTGAGCGACTTACTTCAGACCTCACACGTTTCCAAAAAAGTTGAAAAAGGCATTTTTCTAAAATTTATTGGTGTTGCATCGACAGCAATTTTTTTTTTTAATTTTTACTACGGTTCCACTTGAAGACACGTAGAAAAATCAGTTATATTGCGTGAAATAAGGAAAACAGACAATTGCAGAAGAATTATTCTTTATCAAGACAATGCGAGCTTGAGTAGTTTTTGAGCACTCAAAAATCGAATTAATGGGTCATCCACGGTACAGTCCTGCTTAGGATCCCAACGACTTCTTATTGTTGCCTCACATAAGGACAAATTGCGTGAACAACGATTTTAGACGACAGATGAAGCCGTTGGTGAGTTCAAAAACTATATTTTGGGAATGTCTCAAGCTGAATGGGATAAATGTTATGACCGGATATGGGCAGAACTATATTTAAAGCTTCTATGTTATTTCTGTGTTTGTCTTTTATCCTTGCTTTGTTGTTGCGTTTTGTATTGCTACATAAGCCTTTGGTCTCAATTGCTCTCAATTTCTCTCAGCTGGCTCCGATGCTTGATCCGTGTCCTTAGCTGGTTATGACAAATGCTTCGAACGCATACAAAAATGGATAAATCATAAAGGCGAATATTTCAAAAACAATAATAAAAAAGTAGGTTTTTATATTTATTCCCGATATATATATGGGTCAATTGCAAAAAAAAACGTACCTAAAGAGGTTTTCATGTTTTGTTTTTAAAGTTTTTTTAAATTTTCCCGTTAGAGTAGTCAAATTAAGTGAAAATTAATGGAGAATTCGAAGTTGTTTTTAGGCCCTGCAAAAAATCATTTATCTCATTGATTTTCATTTTCACAGCGACATACAGCAGACGGGAAAAATCACTAAAAATTTGAAAAATGTTGTAAATGAAAGCTTACTGTGATGTTTGTTAAGTTATTTAATCAGTTAAATCAGCTTTTGCAGAAATCGCCATTTCAGTTACAGAAATAATAATTTTTTACCAAAAATACCTACATATTTTATAATTTTAACGGAAAAAATTACAATTTTTCTCCAAAAAGACATCAACATAGAGGTTATTTTCAAAGTAGTAGACTTGCAGCAATAAATAATAAAAAAACTGTTAAATAATAAGCAATTTTAGAAAAACCAACAGAGTGACGTTCAATACATTTTGTGACGTTCATTACATTTTGTTGCGCTTAACCAAATTTTGTACTTTTCCTCAAAAGAGATGAAATAACTTTTCCAATGATACTATATTACCAGTAATCGGTCTTAAGTTGATTGAGTTACGTTGTCTCCAAATAGACCCTATTTTGGCCGCGAACAATTATTCTAAAAATTGATAACTTCGAATTTGGTTTTCAAATCAATAAACTAATGCAAGAAAAATATTTGAGAGAAATCGGAGATGGTCAGTGCAACTGATCACTTCAATGTGAAATGGGCGATATCAGTTAGTAAAAACAAAAAGCAAAAATTAGATCAAAGTCATAAATAGGTACCATTTTCTTAAGTTTATATTCTTAATTTCTTTCCTTATCTAGCTTTATTTTTTCCGATATTTTCGTGCTCTTACAGCAGGCGTTAACTTTGCTATTTTACTCTTAAATATACAAAAACGAAATACAAAATGAATACTTCAGTCGTTGATGTGACATATCTTAAAAGTGACGTTCAATACATTTGCCACTTTTTAGTTTTTTTTTTCTTAGGAATTTTATTTTGCAAATATACGAAAACAAAGAAATTAATCAAAATCTATGAAACAATGATTTTAAGCTTGAATTTTTTTGATTTACTATTTTTGCTTTAATAAAACTCCGCGTGACGTTCAATACATTTGTACACGTACTTATCATGATGAACTGAGAAAACACAAAAAAATTTACTCTAATATTATTTTATAGTCTAAATTTTTTAGAATTTCATGAGAACTAATCTCTGCACTTTCTTAATATAACTTCCTTGTCATCTATACCACACCTAAATTAAAACTAACGAAGCGTAAAAAAAAGGTGACGTTCAATACAATGCTTGGGGACTAAATGTAAATCGAAAGCCAAATTCGTGATGACAATGGTTTGAGTATAACAGCAAAATAAAACATAAGAAATAAATGCTATCATTACAAAACAGTTATTATTTGTTATATTTTTGCATTGTTTTCAACCTTTTTTTTCACGTTTTTCATCAAAAAGTGTAACTAGGGACACATTCTTCAAAACAAATATGCAAACAATTTTAGGAATATATTAAATATATTTTGTCAATAAATATTCTTCAGTGATCACTTTCTTATGTTTTATTTGTTTTTTTCTTTTTGTTTTTACCTAAAAACAAAGTTAAAAGATCGGGGCCAAAAAAAAGTATTGTGTATGCAATTGACCCATATACATTCACAAAATCTTTGTTTGTTGTCGTATACTTTTTTAATATTTTGATAACAAAAAGGAATGAAACCTATATTATTCGAAAGGTACAGTGCCAAAGATGTGTCGAAAAAAATATAACAAAAAAAAAATATTAAGTACATTAGACGGTGAGACCGCCAAAAAGTTTCAGCCTAAATTCTAAAAAATTCTGAGAGAGGGACATCTTGTGATTATATCACGACTAGTCCGACCTTTCAGTTCCATCACAATTTTTTTTTAAAAAATTCTCAAAGTTAAAAAGTAGGAATTCTAGTATTCCGACTTTTAACAATTTTTACATATGCTTAGGTTGTGGCGACCGTGGCGTAGTTGGTTAAAGTGCGTGGCCGCTATGTCAACGAACTTTGGAGACCCAGGTTCGAACCCCAGCAGCGACAGAAAATTATTTGAATTAAAATAATTTTTCTGTACGGCCGCCACCTCTCTGCAGACAATGGCAAACCTCAGAGAGTAATCAAAATGCCATGTAAAGCTTCTTGAGAACGAGAACATTCCGTTCATCGCCGTTCGGAGTCGGCGTTAAGCATGTAGGTCCGGTTCTCGGTCAATTGTGTACAAACTTAATAACACCCACAACACAATTGATCATAAGAAGCTAGGTCAAAGTCCTTTCAAGGGCTGAAATGGCCAGTTATTTATTTATTTTTAGGTTGTGAGAATTTAAAAACAAAATGCACTTTTGTTCAATAGAATTAAACGTTAAATTTAACAGTGCCAAAAGATTTTTGAAAAAAATATATGAAGTGGGTTTATCGCAATGGAGAAGTAAATTTTTCAAAAATTTTGTACAAATGTTAGTCCTTCTTTATTTTTTTTCAAAATGGTAACAAACAAAAATCCTTACTTTTTTTATAGGAATTATTAAAACTACTAAGTACCTTTCAAAAAAGTCTAAGATAACTGAAATCAGTTGAAAATTGGAAAAATGGTAGAAGTTTTAAGTTGTTTTTTAAATCGACAATCATCGATTTTTCTGATATACGTTCACAGCGTTCAAACTGCTGCCATTTAACCAAATGATAACGGATTTTGCTCATATATGGCTTGTTAGAATGCACAAGCTAAATGCCACATTTTGCGATTCTAGTTTTTGTAGAAAATAAAAACGGCGATATCTTATGACTGCGAATAATAAAAGTTTTATTAATTTTTTGGGATAAAAGTTCAAATTTTGATTGAATGTATGTTTGTGCTTTTATTGTAAATTGTATTTATGTTGGTGCTCTTCACAACACCTCATCCAGTACCAAAAACAAACACAAATTAGCAATAAAAGATTGCAAATTTTTATTTTTGTACCGGTCCACCATTGTTTTTGTCGTTTGATGGAAGCGCTCGCCTTGTTCATCAGACTTGGTTGGAATTGGCTGTTCGAATACATCTATATGATGGTGCAGAAAGAGTACTTTAAGCGACATTCGAACATTGAGCTGGTTAAACGCTTCTATAAAATCAGTGACAAGACTTGATGCTGCGTTTTCTTCTGGAACTGGATGTAGCATTAACAATTCCTCAGAATATTATTTGGGAAGAAATACGAACATAGTGTCTGTTCGTGATACACTTGTGACTTCTGCATTTTTCGATTGAATTTCAATACTTTTTTGTTGACACAACAGTAGCAGAACTTTTAGCATGACGATGAACAGATTTCCAATCACAGGTATTCCGAATGGCATTACTTTCTTGAAGCCTTTTATGAAAGCCAACATAATGTATTGCAAGGAACATAAAAAATTGGGTGCCCAAGAAACGTTTTTTTGCATATCAAGGACAAAATAACTTTTATAAGCGTTTTGAACTTCATCTAAAATTGCTTGACGATATGATTTTAGTGTATACCCGAACACACGTAACAAAGAGTGTTTATTTTATCGCACATCATGAATAAAAAAGTCTGAAAAGTATAACAGATGGTAAACCCATTGCATCAGCAAAAAGTCTGAACACACTTTTCACTTTTCTGATCTGCTCAAAGTACACAATATTTATTTACCGCAGGATATAACAACAGCAAGGAGCTCTAATAAAATTTCTTTCGGAAATAATTTGGAAAATATGCAATGCACTTTTCACTATTCAAATTACACAATTCCAAATGAAGTAGCACAAATAAGAAGTTTTTCAATCGTAAAGACACTCAGATTATCTTACAACAATCTTGTGATATCTTGTTTGATATCGCCTTTTTTTTATTTTCTACAAAAACTAGAACCGCAAAATGTGACATTTGGCTTGTGCATTCTAACAAGCCATATATGAGCAAAATCCGTTATCATTTGGTTAAATGGCAGCAGTTTGAACGCTGTGAACGTATATTAGAAAAATCGATGATTGTCGATTTAAAAAACACCTTAAAACTTCTGCCATTTTTCCAATTTTCAACTGATTTCAGTTATCTTAGACTTTTTTGAAAGGTACTTAGTAGTTTTAATAATTCCTGTAAAAAAACTAAGGATTTTTGTTATTTACCATTTTGAAAAAAAATAAAGAAGGACTAACATTTGTACAAAATTTTTGAAAAATTTACTTCTCCATTGCGATAAACCCACTTCATATATTTTTTTCAAAAATCTTTTGGCACTGTTAAATTTAACGTTTAATTCTATTGAACAAAAGTGCATTTTGTTTTTAAATTCTCACAACCTAAGCATATGTAAAAAATTGTTAAATGTCGAAATACTAGAATTCCTACTTTTTAACTTTGAGAATTTTTTAAAAAAAATTGGGATGGAACTGAGAGGTCGGACTAGTCGTGATATAATCACAAGATGTCCCTCTCTCAGAATTTTTAAGAATTTAGGCTGAAACTTTTTTAAAGGTCGAATCGGTCACACAATGTTATGTGATTTTTGCATTTCAAAATAAATGTATGCATTCTCATACCCAAGGCTGTAGTTTGAATCTATCTATCTTTCAAGTTTTGCAAACAATTGTTGCTGATCCCTCTCATTCTCTCTCTCTCCCTCTTTCTTTGTTTATTGCATTCAACATTATTTTACCAAACAAAGAATCGATCTGTGTGGCATTATTGGTTGTGTTGCTTTTTCTTAATATCTCTCTTTTTTCGATAGTCTTATGAGTCATGAGAGCTTGAACAGAACCAAAGCGGCTGCCGGTTGGTGGTCCTCTCTCAGAGAAATCCGCTGAAAACAGGTCCTGAATCAAGAATGATAGAAACAAGATTACGCGTTCCGCAAATGAGAGAGAGAGAGAGAGAGAGCATGACGTCACTAGTGAAATTGTCAGAATTTGGAATAATTTTACTTTGGAGTTCCGCAGAGAAAGCAGCTACAAGATCCAAAATACATCCATCATACAATGGAGTTGCATAGAATTATTGCTTGGAGTGTATATACGATAAATGTAATAAAACAAAAGTTAAGAATTTTTAATTAGTGACAAAAAAAAAAAAAAATCGACGTCGTAATGTATCGTAAAAATGCAATATTGTTGCATGAAGTTTTTATGCACAGAGAAGTATTGCTAGGAAAAATTTAATTTTGCAACAATAAAAAACAAAATTGGTTGGTTCAAAAAAAGAACAAAATGTCGGAAAAAGATTTAGAAAGAAACTGCGACAAGGTTTATGGAAGGATTTGAATAAGGATAAGGTCAGCAATTTGGACATAGATTAAAACAAGAGTTTGGACAGGAAGAAGGATAATTATTAGAACAAGTATGAGCATAACGATGAGAACGAAGACAAGTTTGGAAACAAATGAAAGGATACGAACAAGAATAAGGACAACGATATAGATATACTGTCACGTCAAATTCTACGGAAGTGCCCACGATGCAGCCAACTTATTTTTAACTTTTCCGTTAAAAATAACGTTTTATAATAAAATTAAAAAGAAAACAAGAGAAAAATCGATTTAAGTTGTTGGTGTGTATATGTGTGTGTTAACCGAGTTAACTGAAAAGTACAAAAGCTTACGTATTCTAAAATTTTATTTTTGCCTAAAATTATGTTAAATTTAATAATTCGTACATAGAAAAAACTTAAATATCGTTTGAAATTTTTCCAGTGTACTTTTAGTGTCCACGGGTGTACGATGCATAGACGCGCGTACGAAGCAAAACATGGCTATGCTTGAGTGCTTTTTTAACGCTACTTGAACGCCTGCTAAACGAGTGTCCCCACTGTAGCAACTCAATGCAATGCAACGTTGACTTCTATACGACCCGGCCTAGCCCGGGGTTGCCACTGAAAGTCCCTCTACAACTATGAGACAAATGAGTGCAACGCATATTCAGCATTTTACTGGGAGCCACATGCCAAAGTTTGTTATTTCCACACACAATAGCAAACACACACACAAGAACACAATGAAGTGGATGTGTGAGCGTATGTGTGTGTGTATGTAAACACAATTGTGAATTTGCCATAAAGTGTTGCACTCTTGTGCTCCACATTTACACAAGAAAAGCAACAAAATTAATTCCTTAGGCAAGTCACTGATTTGCTAACTTTTAACCAAAAATCTGTTATTATAGCAAAATGTTCGCTATTTCTGGTATTGGAAATGGTTCTTCTTGTTTTTTCTCTGTTAGTGTGTCGTGTTGCATATTTTGTTTTTTTTTTTTTGCTGTATGTACTTTATCACATACACAAGCTTGAGCTGTATGACTCGACTGCATAATTGCATTAAGCCCGCTTCCATTAGACTGTTGCGTTCAATTATGTCCATGACAACCGCATCCAACTTTCCGGCTACTCGAAAGCAATGTAATCACGTTGAACAAAATTGTTAAATTTTCGAAAATCATTGATGAAAGTATTCAGCTACTTGACTAGCTACATAATAGGTTCTGCTTAAAAAGTTATTGCATGCTTTTAGGAGACGAAATTTAATTTGTTTGCCCTCAGCAGTTTCATACAGTTTTCCATGAGCTTGGTTTACTTTTTAAAACTGACATTGTTCTGACAATTAAATAAGTTAATTTTTATCTTTTTTTTTCGCACATATTGAGGACAGTTCTTCTGGTCAAGTTTAAGAGAGTTCTGGGCAAATCCTGGAGAGAATACTTGTAGAGGACAATATTGAATATAACTTCAAGCTATAACTTTAACTTGATCTTGAATATAACAGTTATAACTCTTTCACTTAATTACTAAAATAAAAAAAAAACATATTAAAGGCGACATCGAGACGCGGAAGAAACTGCCTAAGCAACGAAACTACAAATTTGTTGCATGAAATTATAATGCGCTAAGCTAGATGCTACGGTAAAAAAAAATTTCACACGCCAGCAAAGGTCGCTTCTTAGCACTGATAAGAAAAATATATGAAAAATTCCTGACATGATGAGCAGATACAAGATCGAAAATGCAACAACTATGCAACGGCGTTGCATGGAATTATTACTGCGTGAGTATATGCGGGACGGGGATTGCTATAAAATAGAAATGAAAAACTTATGAACAAATTTTGCTATAAAACAGAAATGACCTCACCCCAAAAATAAAAAAATAAATTATTGCGTCGTCAGATCAAGTACGGAGTAGCTTGTGCAACAAAAATGTAAAATTGTTGCATGGACTTACTACGCGCTGAATAGAATTGTTTTTTGACGTGACAAAGTTACGTTTTACCGCGCAGGTTTACAAAAAAGTTGAAAAATGAATTTTTTCAGAATTCATCTGCATTGCATTGAATTGTTACTCACTGGGTATAAGAGCTATGACAATTCTTTGACTTCATTATGAAAAAAAAAACAAAAATTCAAAACGTCATCGGGATACGGGCGAAACTGCTTAAGCAACGCAACTGAAAATTTGTTGCATGGAATTATTACTCGCTGAGTATAAGTGCTAGGACTAAAAATATGATACACCAATAAAGACCCGTTTTAAGCCCTCACAACAAAATTAGACAAAAAATTTCTGACATCATGGGGGCACAGAGAGAGCCGTTCAAAAATCGGCAATGCAACATTCATGCAGCGGCGTTGCATTCAATTTTTACTCGATGAATGTTTGGAAAGGAAAATGAAGAATTTATACTTAGCCTGACGACAAAAATAAAAGAAAAAATTCTGACGTCACCAGGTCTTGAATATAGCAGCATATGTAACAGAAATGTAATATCGTTGCATGGAATTATTACTCCCTTAGGAGACATGATATGGTAAATTTTGTTTTACGACAGTATAGATGTGTTATTACGCCTCACAACTAATTAACAACAAAAATTCAGGCAACCACATATGTAGTAAAAATGCTGCAACCATGAAAAAACGTTGCATGGAATTTTAACTCCGTGACTACTGGCGTAACGGTAAATTTTAAAGAACGAAAATGAAGGTGAGGACTTTGGACACATGGTAAAAATAACAAACAAAATTTACAGCGTTATGAGACCCCTCAGGGAACCGCTTAATGTGACGCATATGCATCACTTTTGCTGGATGCATGAAGCTAAGGCAAAGTAAAAAAGCACAACCCATGGAGAAGCAAATTAAAAAAAAAGCAAAAGCAACAACACCAACAACAACAATAACACCAATACCAACATCAACATCAACATCAACATCAACATCAGCATCAACATCAACATCAACATCAACATCAACATCAACATCAACATCAACATCAACATCAACTTCAACATCAACATCAACATCAACATCTACATCAACATCAACATCAACATCACATCAACATCATCAACATCAATAACATCAACTTCAACATCAACATCAACAACATCAACATCAACATTAACATCAACAGCAACATCAATATCAACATCAACATCAACAACATCAACATCAACAACATCAACATCAACATCAACAACAACAACAACAACAACAACAAGAAACACCGTCACGTCAAAACATACGGGTGTGTCCACGACTTGAAAATAAAAATGAAATTTTTGAGCATTTAGCCACGGAGACAACTGCTGAATGCAGTAAAAATGCAACAACAATGAAAAAACGTTGCATGGAATTATTACTACGTGAATATTGGCACTACGATAAATTTTATAGAACGACAGTGATGCTGAAGTTTTCGGTCACACGATAACAATAAAATAAAAAACTTAAAGGCGTCATGAGGTCTCACAGGGAACCCTTAAAAGTAATATATAAATGCACCAAATGCAAAAAACAAAAGCAAAAGCTAAAGTAAAAAGAAATATAAAAATAAATTTTATATGAATAAAAATAAGGACAATTGTTAGTACAAGGATATGGTAAGGGATTAGAAAAAGGATGAGAGCAAGAATTTCTACAAAGGTTAGAGCCAGGTATAAGATAAGAAGTAGGAAAAAGATTTGGATAAAGATGATAGCATGAAATTGCATTAGAATTTGGAACTCAGATAAATATTAAAATAAGGAATATGGTAAGGATTAGGACAAGAACTCCGATATAGATTTAGACAGAACTTAAATAATGCTTAATTAATTTGGAATTCAGACAACGATTACAATAAGGACTATGACAGGGATGGGAACAAAAACTACAACATAGATTTAGACATACCTTAAATAATATTTTAGAACAAGATTGGACAATGGATAAGGATACGAAAGAGGACAATGATTAGAACAAAGACTTATACTAAGGACAAGAGTTAGACAAAGATTGCGAAAAGAAGTGGGACATGGATAAGGGCTGAGATCCGACCAAGGATAAGAGGACAATTATAAGGACAATTATAGGACAATTATAAGGACAAAAATAAAAATTGGGAAAATAATGAGGACAAGGTTGGGACCAAAGGAAAGGATAGGGACAAAAATAAGGTCAGTAATATAGATGGGCTTTTACGTCAAAGCCTAAGGTTGTGTCCACCATACAACCAAATTCATTTTTACATAAAATTTTAACTGATGTCCTTCACTTATCTGAGAAGAGAAGAAGTGCAATCGTTTTATTGAGTACTTATTTTTTAATTTATTATTTTTGGACTTTTCTGCAGAGCAGTTAACAGAATGTTTTTAAATGCTCACTCATCGATTTCATGGCTAGCCGAGTGTCGCGCGCATTTTTAGCCGCTAACAGCAACATGAACAGCAACCAATACCAGTGCATGCCATGCCATGTATGTATAAAGAGCAACAGTATTCAACAGTAGCTCGTGTGGCATAAAATATGGAGTGCTCGCAATGGTGGAGTGAAACATATTTCACTGAAGCATGCAACACAACCACAGGGCTTCCGTAGCCTTTGTCGTTGTTGTTGTTGTTTTTGTTATGGCATAGTAGTATATAGACCCTTTATAGCATTGTACTATTTTGTTGCAATATTGTTGTAAGATTTCCGGTGCACCAGAAAAATGGCGGTTCCATGGAAATAAAGTAAAGCGAAGGACACTAAATGACGGGTAAAAGGAAGCAACGGCAAGCGAGCTGGACAGGAACAAAGATTTATAAATGAGTGCAGCTGCAACAAGAGTGTTTTTTATTTTTGTTGTTCGTTTTTTCGTTTCATTTTGGAAATGGTGAAAATTCAGCTGAATTGTCACGCGATTATCTTTTAAATACAACAGGAATTTGTTGCATTTATATGTGGTTGTTGTTGTACATAGATATGTAAGTTTTGTTAGTGGATAATACAAAATTTTAAAAAGAGTTATGTGTTGGTGAATCAATTGTGAAACGAAAACTACACTCAAAAATATATCGTCTACTTACAAGGAAAACTGAGCAATTGAAAACAACCATAGTTCTTGATACAGAGCATAACAAGTCTTAATTGTTATGAAGGTCCTTGTATTTCCTTTAAAATATATCTTTAAAAGGATAAAAGGAATATTTTTAGCCGAAATATTAGACATTCAGTATTGCCAGACATTTTTTTAAAACTTCCTACATTATACTGCATCAAAAAGTTAAAAATCGAATTTTCGTAGTTGGTCCGTTTTCCTTGAAAGTCGACGATATATACTATTTATAATGTTCAAAAAATGTTCGCATACATTAGAATCCAGTTAATTATAAAAGGAGACTTTGAAAAAATTCTACAAAATAACTGAACTATATTTAATTTCAATTTTGTTTATTATCTTATACTTAACAAGGTGTCAAAAAAAGATTTTTCGAAAAATATAAATTTTATTGCGGCTTATAATAGATATGATGAAAGAAAACAACTTTTTTTTCGCATTTCTTATAGTTTTCGGAATTAGTGGGCGTGGCCCGACCCATCTTTCAAAAATGCTATGATATAAGATAATGAAGTGCTATCCCTTTCGGGTTTCAGAAAGAATAGCCCTGGGATTCAGCAGTTGTCAAGTGTTTATGTCATTTAAACTATTTTTGTATTACTAAAAATTAGCCATTTTGCAATATGAAAAATTTTATTACCAACCAACGCACTAAAATTCTTAAATTGTTCTACAAAAATGGTAATTCTGCCATGACCACGTATCGCGCCTTACCCTAGTAAGGATATTATGGTCGTCATAATCGTCCTACTGAGCGAACAATTTCCTATATGGTGAAAAAATTTTAAGAAAGTGGATCACAGATATTGCATAATCGTAATGTAAGCTTCATCAAAAATATCGCTGCTGTTATAAAAAGTGTGGTTGAAGACCCAAATTTGTCAATTTCACGATGCGGTCAACAATTCGGATTAATCCATACAAAGTCCAAATCACGCAAGTCTGCCGACCACAACGCAAAATATTCAATGATGATTCTTCGAAATAAATTCTCTTAAGCGATGAGGCCCATTTCGCGCTAGGTGGATACGTGAATAAGCAAAATTACCGTATATGGGGCTCTAAAAAATCCCCAAGCGATGGTGGAGATGCCATTGCATCGTTAAAAAGTGACAGTCTGCTGTGCATTATGGTGTCGTTGGTTCGTATTTTCTTTTTTTTAAAACGATCAAGGAGCAACTGTAACGGTCAACTCTAAGAGCTATAGACGCATGTTAACCGATTTTTTTTCGGCCTGAAATTGAAGATATGGATCTGGATGATACAACAAGATGGGGCCACAAGCCACACAATGGCACCAATTAGGGCTTTGTTGGTGCACGCAAAGAAACAAAACGTTTATTGACAGTTTGCCGCAAACGAACTTCGTTTGTCGTTATCGTTATTTGCAAACGTTTCAAAAGTTGTCATTATAATAGTCAGTTGCAATTAACGTGTTATTTAGTTGTAGGAAATTAATTTCGTTTGTCATAAGTGTGAGTGATTTTTAAATTGCAGCAATTGAAAATTTTGTTTTTTCCCAATTTAAACTTCGTTTGTTTTTCCCTTCGATGTATAAACACAACGCTTATAATTCAGAGTTACTTTTTAGACAAATTGGTAATTTGCTAACGCGGACGGAGATATCAACAGAGGTCCGATGAGTGCAATCCATAATAAGACGAACAGACATAGGAAGAAAGATATGATATAATAAATACAGTTGGCCGAAATATCTTACGGTATATACATATATATAAGATATATTTTTAAGATGATGACAACTGAATATTCGTTTGTGGCAAATACAACTCGCAAACGAAGTGTAGTTGGTGAATTTTTCAGTAGCGGCAAACGAAAAATTTCTTTGCGTGTTATCGCCGAGATTTCGCGATGACTTCGGCTTCCGAGATCGTTCGATTTGACGCCTCTAAACTTTTTTTTTTTGGGACACGTAAAAGGTCGTGTTTACGTAAATAAACCTCAAACTCTTGAGCAACTAAAAACCAACATTCGTCAAGTCATGGCAGAGGTAGTGTCCGAGTTGTGCACAAAAATCATCGCAAATAACGTCAAAAGGATTAAGTCTTGCAAGGACATTTAAATGATAATTGTGTTCCAAAGTCCAAACATAACGTAATAAATATTTCATTGAAATTGCATTTTAAATGGGTTTTTTTAAAACTTTACTTTCTTACTTTAAAATGGAGAACCCCTTAGCACCTGATCAAAAATTACACGGAATTTTCCATTCGAACAAACCGCACTTCAGATATCAAACATTTTTTCCGAGTTGGCACATTTGTCATTTGGTGCTCAAATATATGTTTGAGCGCCATTTGTTAAAACCTTAAACTAGTCATTTAATTTTAAAATAAAAAGAAGAAAAACAATTTTTATTTAATATATCAATCGTTAAATCAATCAAAAAAATAGACACTAACAACCTTATTCATAAACACATTTTAGAGGCAGCGTAACTTTAAACGGGCTTTAAACAAGAAAACGTTATTCATAAACATTTTTCACAGTTGTTTAAGAGCTGCCTAACTTAAACGCCGAAATTGGCGTTTAAAGGTTGCGTAAATACTAATTGCGTAATATCAAAGACATGCTCCGTATGCGCCCCTTGCAGCATTTTTTTATGCGGCGGGCATTGCAAATCCATAGGTATTCTTAATTTTTGTAGAGATTTTCTATAGTTCAGACACAAACCTTACAAACCTAAGCAGAGAATGAAAAAATGTTTATGAATAACAATGTTAGCAAGGTTGCATAGAGGCTGCGTAAAGCCTTAAACAGTGCGTAACTTAACAAGCGTCGAACGGTTGTTTAAGGAAATATATTGAATAAGGCTGTAAATATTTAGACGTGGTCTCACAGACTAACAACAGTACTTAAGGGTTAAAAACACTTTCGACATAATATTTTTTTTTCTTTTCACCGAACTGATTTAAGTTTTTCTTGATATCTTCGGCATTTACAGTTCGATCTTAAAAAATGATATATAAAAGATCATTGGGATAAAAAAGGTTCTAAAAGTCATTGGGATAAAAAAGTTACTAAAGGTCATTGGGATAAAGCTACCCCATTATTTATGGATTCATTCATTTTTTATGGATAGCATTCTAGTACTTACCCAGCAGAACCCAATTTTTACCATCCTAATGTGCCCTTCTAATGTGCCCTTGTGGCGTCCGTGGCGTAGTTGATTAAAGTGCGTGGCCGCTATGTCAAAGAACTTGGAGACCCAGGTTCGAACCCCAGCAGCGACAGAAAATTATTTGAATTAAAATAATTTTTCTGTACGGCCGCCACGTCTCTGCAGACAATGGCAAACCTCAGAAAGTAATCAAAATGCCATGTAAAGCTTCTTGAGAATAAGAACATTTCGTTTTTTGCAGAACGTGGGTTTCTTCTTTTAAATTTTTCGACATGTCTTCGACATTTACAGTCTCGAGAAGACCAAATTTTTTGTTGCAAAGGTCATTGAAGTCAAGGATCCCGTTCTAGCATTTACCAGATATCAACTTCAACAAAATGAATTAAAAAAAATAAAAGTCAAATCAAATAACGTTTTTCGAGCATTTGCCTAATATCTGGAAGGCCCTCACCATATGGTGCATATTAATTTGCATTTTTTTTTTATCAAAGTTTTGCTAAAAAACCTACTTTCACATATTTTTTTCGAAATTTTCTTTCAAAAATGCTTCAGATTAGATGGTGTACTTTTTTTATTCTAGAGTCCGTGAAAAGTCTAAAGTCTCTCTAAAATCGATATTTGATGTACTTTCCTAATTTCGCAATGCCGAATTTAGTTGAGCGAAGAGACCTGAAATTTTTTTGTTTCTCACAAAGTATAGATTTGCCAGAAGCCAGAATTGTCCCAGAAACGAGTTGTTCTCCACCACGACAACGCAATGGATCGCACAACTCATTTTGTACGCGACTTTTGGACCAAAAACAACCTTCATACCGTTCTGCAAGCTATTCACCCGACATGGCTCCTTGTGACTTCTTCCTATTTCCACGACTCAAGTTATCACTTCGCGGAAAGCGTTTTGAGACTATTCAGGTGATAAAGGAGAATTCGCAGAAGGAGCTAAAGACGATTCCACAATCAGTGACTTTTTCCTATTCCCACGACTCAAGTTATCACTTCGTGGAAAGCTTTTTGAGGCGGTAAAGGAGAATTCGCAGAAGAGCTAAGGACGATTCCAAAATCAGACTTTGAAAAGTGTTTTTAAGATTGGAGTAAAATTCCAACGCTTTCAATGTGTATTGCTTGCGGAGATTACTTTGAATGGAGTTTACTATTGCGGAGTGGAGATTACTTTGGAGGAAATAAAATTAATATCGGTGAATAATTGAACCGTTTCCATTTTATTGAAGAATTACGTGTATTTCTTTGATTTGATTTCTGAACACCTTTGCTCAAAAGACTACTGAGTAAATTAACAATTAACGGCCTCTTTTATCGAATTTAAAAAAAGTCATATTTATTGGTAAACAATTTTTAAATTGTCTGATTTGGCCCATTTAGATGGTTAACCCCAAAAAAATCCTGACTACGACCACTATAAAATATATAATTAGTTATATTTAATAAAAATCATGTCTTACCTCCACAATATCCGAAATGGTAAAGATAAATGGTTCTTACGCCAAAATTTTTAAATTGAGTCAACTCTTAGGGGTCGTCCATAAGCCACGTGACTGATTTTCGGTTTTCTTTTTTTTTTTTTTTTACATATAAAATTGTTTTGATAAAATATTGAAACTTTCCAAACCTCTATTGGAAAAAATAAATATCCTTTTAAGAATAAGAGAAAAAATTCAAAACAGCGGCATATCTTAAAATTCTTTAATCTTTCAAATGTCATCCAAGTTCAATAAAAAGGAAAAACGACGCAACATCGTTAACGCGATGGAATGAGAAAAGTGTGACAAAATCGTAAAAAAAAATATAATAATAATTTTTCAAAGGATTACACAATAATAGCCTGTCAGGTATGATAACTCAAAAAAGAAAAAAAAAAAACAAGAAAGGAAGGATACAAAAACTCTCAAATATCAAGGTAGCAGAAAAGTTATTTATTGAAAATTGAGGCATGGTGAAAAAAAAAAAATTTACTGTGTGCATCATCAGCATGACACCGCACATATTATTAAATAACATTTTTTTTCACTACTGTTCAAGAGAAAAGTCCTTGAGTGTAATATCCTGAGCATATACGAGTACCTTGGCAGAGCGTTGCCAAAAAATATATACAGGAAAAACCGCTGTATTATATTGAATTTTTTTTTTTTTTTTGTGTTTTGTAAAAGAAACATATTGAATTTCAGCATACATTTCAATCAATACATAAAAGAGAACGAACAGCATGAAGGACAGCCATCAATAACTTTTAACCAACAACAAAAAATACAAAAAAAAAAACTACTATATCTTAAATAGAGATAATACAATAAATATGGGCACAAAAAATAAATGTTAAGGATATAAAATTAAAAAAAAACCAAAGCGGCGCGTGTTTTTAAAAGTCTTTCATCAACGCAACACAGCGGGCAGTCATGAATGAGATTATTGCAAAAAAAAAAAAAAAAAAAAAAACAAGAGAACCATCGATCTATGATTGTTGTCCTTGAGGCGCGGCACGAAAGCTTAAGCAAGGTACTAGCGCGATTTATGTTGTTTGATGTTAACTTTCAAGTGAAGAGCTCTGCAGGCTATATTTTTTCTTTCTTTGATTATCCAAGGATTCAAAGTGCTAAGGCTCAGCCGAAAGTGTGAAAAGTTAGTTTGCACTAAGCAGGTATTTATGGCTTGATTCATAAGTGAGCTTGATATTTAAGTTTTAACTCAAAGCTTAAGTGATACGTTTAAGTTTTGAGCTTAATTGATAAGTTAAAGTTTTGAGCTTAATTGATAAGTTTAAGCTTTGACTCTAACTCAAGAGTTTTAGCTTTGAACTTAATTGATAAGTTTAAGCTTCAAGTAAACCGCAACCAAATATAATAAGCTTCAATCTTACACCAACTTAGCTTTAAGCAATCCTTTTTTAAAACCTTTACAACTAAAGTCATTCCCAGTGTGGCGCACGTTTTTCTACACCAGCAACTTTTCATGGACCAAAAACTAAAGTTTTTCTTCTTCCTCCGTAGCTAGTTCAAACATTCATGCTTCAATTACTTTCGTGATGAATATCAATATTTTGCCAATATTCTATTATATTAGCTTCCCTGCCTGTGCCCTTCGCTCCCACCAATCATAGCATTGAATGGTAAGGCTGGTTGGATATGCATGCCTCTGACGAATGAATGAATCAGTTTTAAGTAGATTCCAACCGACAGATAATGTAACCGTTCGAAGTAACATTGCGCACATTTTGCGCTTATTTTATTTTTTTTTTTAGCTATTCTTCATTTTACGTAGTGTTTTTTTTTTGTCTTTTTTGTATTATTTGAAAAAGTTTTGCCAACAAACTTTCATCGACTATCTATGAATTTATATTGTACTGTACTGTGGGCGGTTCTTGCGTTCCACAAATAATCGAGTTTTACAAAGTTAAAATAAACTTACATATATAAAAAGTTAAGAGAAATAAATAGTTATCAAAGAAGTAAAATGTCTTGGGGAAAACATTCATGTAATCAAAACTATTTGATTTGGTTAAATTCTTACAATACGTTGAAGTTTTTGGGTCAATAATTTTTTGAACTAGTCCTAAACAATGTTTTCTAACATCCATATCCTGTGCGTATCCATATTTTTTGCAAGACAGTTACAAATCGAAATTTTAATTTTTTGTGAAAACCATTTTAACACTTCATTTAATGAGTATTTTCGGAATGTGCTGCCAAATATTCGACAAAATATAAAAATAGAATAACCTGAAAATTGTGAATAACCATTAAAATCCTTCTTATATACATAAATTAAAAAAAAAACACACAATATAGTGACAGTACTTAAAACAAAATTAAAAGAAGTTGGACCCGTAGGTTTTTGCTTGATATCGTATTTTTCCTTGCTCTTATTCTTTTCCCTATCCTCTCCTTTGTTTCAAACTTGTCCTCATCCCCTTTTCTTATATTTGACCTAATAATTAACCTGCTTCTTGTTCAAACTCTTCATTTGATCAATGTCTAATTTTCTAACCTTATCCTTGTTCGAATCCCTGTCCTAATCTATGTCCTAATCTATTTCCCAATCTTTGTCATAACTCTTATAAAGGGTGATTTTTTTGAGGTTATGATTTTCATGCATTAGTATTTGACAGATCACGTTGGATTTCAGACATGGTGTCAAAGAGAAAGATGCTCAGTATGCTTTGACATTTCATCATGAATAGACTTACTAACGAGCAACGCTTGCAAATCATTGAATTTTATTACCAAAATCAGTGTTCGGTTCGAAATGTGTTTTATCGACAAATTTTGTTCAGCGATGAGGCTCATTTCTGGTTGAATGGCTGCGTAAATAAGCAAAATTGCCGCATTTGGAGTGAAGAGCAACCAGAAGCCGTTCAAGAACTGGCCATGCATCCCGAAAAATGCACTGTTTGGTGTGGTTTGTACGCTGGTGGAATCATTGGACCGTATTTTTTCAAAGATGCTGTTGGACGCAACGTTACGGTGAATGGTGATCGCTATCGTTCGATGCTAACAAACTTTTTGTTGCCAAAAATGGAAGAACTGAACTTGGTTGACATGTGGTTTCAACAAGATGGCGCTACATGCCACACATCTCGCGATTCTATGGCCATTTTGAGGGAAAACTTCGGAGAACAATTAATCTCAAGAAATGGACCGGTAAGTTGGCCACCAAGATCATGCGATTTGACGCCTTTAGACTATTTTTTGTGGGGCTACGTCAAGTCTAAAGTCTACAGAAATAAGCCAGCAACTATTCCAGCTTTGGAAGACAACATTTCCGAAGAAATTCGGGCTATTCCGGCCGAAATGCTCGAAAAAGTTGCCCAAAATTGGACTTTCCGAATGGACCACCTAAGACGCAGCCGCGGTCAACATTTAAATGAAATTATCTTCAAAAAGTAAATGTCATGGACCAATCTAACGTTTCAAATAAAGAACCGATGAGATTTTGCAAATTTTATGCGTTTTTTTTAAAAAAAAAGTTATCAGGCACTTAAAAAATCACTCTTTACTTAATATGTAGTACCTATGTTTGTTCAAATCCTTGTTCTATTACTTGTCCCTTTTTTTGACCTTATTCTTTTCCCAAAATCTGTCCAAATCCTTGCCCTTTTCCTTTTGTGTATTCCTTGTCCTAATACTCGTCTTTATTTTAATTATAATTTTGTTTTAATTTTATTATTATATTTGCTTTTGTTATTGTATTTAGTGCAAAAAAATGTTCTTAACCTCATTAAGATAATGAAAAAAAACAATATGTTCATAGCAAAAGCAAAATCAAATGCAAAAGCAAAAGCAAAAGCAACAGCAAAAGCAAAACCAATATCAAAAGGAAAAACCAAAACCAAAACTAAAAAGAAAACCATAAGCGAAAGTTAAAGGTGAAGTAAAAGCAAAACCAATAGCAAAATCAAAAATAAAAGCAAAAGAAAAAGCAACAGCAAAAGCAAAATTAAAAGCAACAACATAAGCCAAAGCAAAAGCAAAACCGGAAGCAAAAGTAAAAGCAACAGCAACAGTAAAAGAAAAATCAAAATCAGAAGTAAAATCAAAAGCATAAACGAAAGCAAAAGCAAAATGAAAATCAAAAGCAAAATAAAAAAAAACAAAATCAAAAACAAAATCAAAAGCAAAATCAAAATTAAAAGCACAAGCAACAGCAACAGCAAAAGCAAAAACAAATTCAAAAGCAAAAAACAAAACCAAAAGTAAAAACAAAACAATGAGCGAAAGTTAAAGGTAAAGTATAAGCAAAAGCAAAAACAAAAGCAAAAGCCAAAGCCAAAGCCAAAGCCAAAGCAAAAGCAAAAGCAAAATCAAAAGCAAAAGCAAAAGCAAAAGCAAAAGCAAAAGCAAAAGCAAAAGCAAAAGCAAATGCAAAAGCAAAAGCAAAAGTAAAAACAAAACCAAAAACGAAAGGTAAAGTAAAAATAAAAGTAAAAGCAAAAGCAAAAGCAAAAGCAAAAGCAAAAGCAAAATCAAAAGCAAAAGCAAAAGCAAAAGCAAAAGCAAAAGCAAAAGCAAAAGCAAAAGCAAAAGCAAAAAGCAAAAAGCAAAAGCAAAAGCAAAAGCAAAATCAAAATCAAAATCAAAATCAAAATCAAAATCAAAAACCAAAAGCAAAACCAAAAGAGAAAGCATTACCAAAAAATAAAAATAAATAATTCCAACAAATATCAAAATAAAATAAAAAAAAAATGTTAAAAAATAGAATCAAAGCATTAATTACAAATTTTAAAAAATGTACAAGCATGAGCTCAAGGATAAGGACAAATTCTAAGACACAGAAAAGAAAATGCATGAGGACGAGGATTAAGCCTAAATAAAAAGGTAGGAAGTTGGGCAAGAATTTGGACAAAGATTAATACATGGATTTGGATCATTATTAGGATAAGGATTCGGACAAGTATAGGAAAGCGGATTTTAACATGTAGTGGAACAAAGATTAAGATACACATAGGGCAAGTTAAGGAGAATATTGAGAAAAGGATGAGGACAAGGAGAAGATTCAGCGAAAGCCATCTTAAACATTTCTAAGACTTTTTTACATTTTATACCATTTTTATAACAAAATTTAATGCAAATTCTCCGGTTCATTATTAATAAAATATGAAAAATCGCATGTGTTATTTCCTCAACAAATGACAAAAAAAAATTAAGCAACCAATATGGCTAAAATGTATAGAAACTTTCTAGATATGCTTGCCAACCCATCAACAAAAAAAATCGTGCCAATCGGACCAACACTGTCCGCGAAATTTCAAAATTCCTTTTTTACTTGTTTAGCACACCTCATATAATAAGGAGTTGGATACTCTTAAGACAAGATTTATGACAAAGATTTGCACAAAGACAGAGAAAAGAGTGTGACAAGCTTAGAAGAGGGATTCTAATAAGAATAAGGAAATTTAGAAATGGTCTAAAATAAAAATTTAGACATGGAGTAGGACAGGTGTTGGATAAATATAAGAATAAGGGAAGAAAGATTAGGTTGAAAATATTAGATATGGTCTAAAACAAAAGTTTGGTCATGGAGTAGGACAAGTGTTAGGTAAAATATTAAAATAAGAATAAAGAAGAGAACAATTCTTGTAAAAAGGGAACGAATAGGGATAAGAATAAGGACAAGGGTATATACGCTGTCTGGTTAGAACCTACGGGTGCATGTTCATGACACAGTAATTTTTTTTAATTTTATTGACTTAACTTAACATTTCGTGATCTTCTTAAACTTTAATTAAAACTTTGCTTTTGGTGTTTATTTGTTTATTTATTTATTTATTTAAGTTTTTGGAGTAACCTCTTACAGACTAAGATTAACAAAAATTTGTACAGTATATAACAAATATTTCTAAGATAAAACTAAACTATTCAATAATGTTTTGAAACAGCTTTTTGACAAAAATCAAACAAGACTCGCATCGATAAATCTTTATATAAAGACAGAGCTGTTTGCATTGGTTCATTACTTGCATAATTAGATCTATGAAAATTAATAAAGAATATTTTAAAGCGCCGCAACTGTCTTGACGGTATACTGAAATTAATAAATTATAAAAGATGAGGACTGTCGATGTTTCCTGAAATAATTTCATAAATTATAGTAAGAGATTGAACTTTCCTTCGTGTCTCTAAAGATTTTATTCCTAAAAGCAAGCATCTAACATTGTAAGAAGGCATAACATCACTATACAACGAACGAAGAGCAAACTAAGTGAATCTTTTTTGAATCTGTTCCAACCGTACTGTATGAACAGCATAATGTGGATTCCAAATGAAAGATGCATATTCCAGTCTCGAACGAACAAAGGCATTAAAAAGAGACTTAATAGTATAAGGGTCAGAAAATTCCGTACTATTTCTGCGTATGTAAGCTAGAAGAGAGTATGCTTTTGTAACTTTAAAGTTAATATGTTCAATAAAAGTGAATTTTAAATCAAAATATATCAGAAAGTAAGTAAGCATTATTTAGGAAACTATTGTTATATGGAAACATTTTGAAATATTAAGCGGCAGAGAGTTTATTAGAGTCCAATTTAGCAAATTATAAAGATCAGATTGTAAATCAATGGCATCAGAGATGCATCGTACCTTTTAAATAACTTAAGATCGTCAGCGTAAAGCAAAAATTTTGAATTGCAGAAAACTCTTATTATCATCATTTATTAATAACTAGTATACCCGTTCCCAACGTTGCTTGGGAGTATAAATTTGATATGAAAACATATTTTAAATAAAGACTCAAGAATCAAATATGTTTAATTCATTTTATTTTATTTGAGAATATTTCTTATTGAAATAAAAAGAGTTTCACCTTAGTAAAATCAAAATAAATATGATATATTGGACTTATGGCAACACTGCAGCAGAAATTAACTGAGTGCAACTATCCACTCAAGATGGCAGCGCGGTGAGTTGTAGACTTTCACCTCTCTCTCTCAACAAAGAGTTTAAGCTATTGTTTGCTGTTATTTTGTGCTGCTTATACATACAAAGGCAGCATGGATTTAAATGCATACATTTTTAAATTAAATAAAAAGTTTTACCAAAAACGTAGTACCCAGTAGCAGGGTCGCTTCTTATAGCAATTGAATAGTGAAAGAATTATTAAAAGCGGTTCAGCGGTTACCCCGTGATTGAACGATAAAAATCCGAGAGAACCCTTTTATATAATAGTATAGATATAGATATAGATATAGATATAAATAATAGCAAATATAAATATGTGTTCCCACATCTTAGACAATATCTTTGATTTCTATAACATTAGTTGCTAAATTTATCTCAATTTTTATCATATCTGATCTGTTTCAAGTTATAATTAATTAAAGTAATATAAAGTCAAGAGAAAAATCCAAAGCCTATAAAAGATGAAACCGTGCAATGTTGCGAAGTTTATGTGATATTGTTTTTTTTTATTTGTTGCTTATTTTCTTTTCAAAACTTTTGTCACTTTCCACGAAGTGTTAACAATTAATTGCACCCTACTGTCCGGCTGGTTGTGTTTCAACAGTTTCTTAAGATCTTATACTTTACAATCATATACGTTTGCCATCCCAATAAATATTTACCAACATGCACTATTATTAGAAAAAGTCCTCTTTAAGAATAGCTGGGACTTAAACCATATAAAAAAACCCTTATAAAAAAAAAAAATTAATATCAATTCAAATAAATTCAACACGAATGATAAAAGTTCTCAGAATATTCTTTACGCCAGCCACTGCTAAAGGGTAGAGTGACCAAATAAAAACGATAGAAAAAGAAATTAAAATAAAAGAGATATCGAATTAATTCTGGCCTTATTTTGTAGCTATTTGATGTAATTGTGTATGGAATAGCACATCACTTAAAAGATCATCTCAGTTTATCTGGCAGTGCTTCAAACGGTCGGTCCAATTTCTGATGACTCGGTCCAATATGTGTGGCATTATTTCGGCAATAGCGTCTCGAATGTTGGCCTCGAGCTCGACCAAAGTGGTTGGCTTGTTAACGTAGACTAAAAGCCCCAGAGAATATAATGGAGAGTAGTCAAGTCTCATGATCGAGGCATCCAATTGATGAATTCTTACCAGAAGATGACCCAGTCGCCAAATTACTCCTTCACCACTTCTAGCGTTACGTTGCTTGTATTGGAACCACAGCTAGAATATATTGATGTTATCAAGCTCTGGCCACAGAAAGTCGGTTAAAACCGCTCTATACCAAGGACCATTCACGATAAGGGTGTCTCTTTCCTCATTCCGAAAGAAATAAGGTCCGATGATGTCGCCGTGCCATAAACCGCACCAAACATTCAAAATTTTAATATGCATTGATGTTTTGGTCGAACACTTGTGGATTGTCGTCGCTCTAATAAAGGCAATTTTTATACCCCCTCGTTTAAAAAACGTAAATGGGGGTATATTAATTTTGTCACTCCGTTTGTAACGCACATTAGGAGGCGTGGTAGGTATAGAAAAATGTATATATTCTTGATCAGCATTACCACCCGAGTTGATTTAGCCATGTCCGTCTGTCCGTCTGTCTGTGATCACGATTACAGTCGTAATTTTAAAGCTATCATCACGAAATTCAGTATTTTAGCTTTCAACTAAAAAACAATGGTCAAGTTTGAAAAGGAGACAAATCGGATGAAAACTACGCCTATATGGACGATATATGGACTTGCAATTCTGCATATGAGTTTTGATACTTAAAATGAAAACCACACCTACCTCCCATAGAAAGTGACTTTATTAAAAAGGTAAAATCTCTCTAAAATCCACAAAAATTAATATATGGACTATGTGTATGAAATTTAACCAAATTGAATGAAAACCACGCCCACCTCCCATACAAAGTGACTTTATCAAAAAACACAAACGAATATTTTCTGTTAAAACTATAACGAAAATCTTTTTACAGATAAACATTTTATTGATTGCTTAAGACTTTGAATATACTTTGGTTCGGCCGTGGGGGTATTTTAACTTCAGAACTTAACTTTGGAGCTCGTCCGATTTCAATCTCCCTATTAGCGAACTCACGGTCTGCTCGCTTTAACTTTTCAACTCACGACGAAATTCATGTTGGCTATTTACAAATGATCCGGAATTTCGATATTTTTTTGATAATTTCCAGACGTTCGGCAAGTTTGAAACAAAAAAAATTGATAAAATGACAAACCATACCGAATATTTTGTTCAGTTCCAAGTTCAGTCAGGTTATTTATTACAAGGTCCTTCCAACGGAGATGTGAGCGTCCTCATCTGCATTGACCACCGCTGGGTATGGAATCGAATATTTTGCTCACTGTTTTTGATCCGCTCAACAAAACCTAGCTTAACTATGCCGATGTTAGCGTACAGCTCATACAGCTCGTAGTTCCATTGAATTAGCTACTTGCCATTGATGCCGATTTGGTCGAAGATGTTACAAAGGTTCTTTCTCTTGAAGGCTTCCAAAATACTTTTATCACAACTACTCGACGTCTGTGCACATATATAAGAGGACGGACATGGTCAGTGACTTAAAGAGCATGAGTAATGTTCGTTGAGAGAGGGCTTTTCTTTTCAACTACCTATCCAGCCCACAGTTTCACCTGTTGGCAAGAATTATCCTTCGTCAAATCTCAATGCTGATATTAGGAGGAGTTTATGCTGGATCCCAGGTCAACGAAGACCTTAACAACCTCGAAGGGATTTTGTTGAGAGTGACGTGATTTCAAAGACGCTGGGACTGTTTGTTAATTGATGCTTTATATTTCGTCTCAAATACATCCACTGCAAAACGACTCCTTCTTTAATCTGGAGAAGGCTGTCCCAATTTCACGGGTGTTATGACCAACGATGTCGTTATTATGAGTTTACGCCAGCAGTACAACAATCTTACAAAATATCTTGCCACTACGTCTCAGATCAGAAGTTCGGATGATCTTTTTCATCATTTAGTTGAAAAAGTCACACATTAAGGAATCACCTTGTCTGAAACCTCGTTTGGTATCGAATGGAGGAGTGAGATCCCTGCCGATCTTAACTGTGCTGCTGAAAACCAAATTTAGACATGGTGGAATCGAGTTAATTCCTTCTTGGACTGTCGTAGACGGCTTTGTAATCCACAAAAAGAAGGTGTTTCGATTTGTTTCTCTAGGGTCATCTCCAAGATTTGTTGTAGCGTAAATTAGCTTGAAAACAAATTTGAGCTTTAGGCCAAATATGTTGACAACAAGACAAAGAAGACAACAACCAACAACAACAACAACAACAACGGCTCTGTATAGAGAAAATCACACAGCTTGACTACACAGACTGATTCGTTGGCCGCTACACCAACTCATAACTTTTCACTGTTATCCACTCAAGCAACTGAGGTTCTACTTATACTGCCAATATGGCGAGAAAGTTACCCGGAAGTTTTTTTTTTTGTTTTTGACACAGAGAATGCTTTTTACATTAGTAACTAAGTAAAAAAAGCGTAAATATCTAGTTGATAGTAGATTTGTCAGGCCTGAAGCTACACAAATAAGGTCCAAACAGCGAGTTAACGATGGGCGATGGGCTTCAGTCCTTCACATAATGTACTAGACAGGACATTGTATGCAATATTAAGAATGTGATCGATAGGACTTTATATGCGATATTAAGATGGCTTATCCCACGGTAGTTGGGACATATGGTGGGATGGCCTTTCTTTTGGATTGGGAAGAGCAGTGTTCAATTAAATTTTTCGATCACTGAAATTACCGATTTTTAGTTTTTATCTTTCCAGTAAGGCACCAGATATATATAAGTCCTGACAAAAAAATTATGTTTGGGAGACATACAAATTTTCCAAAAGATTTTACTAAAATTTAAGTTTTAGGCATAAAAAAGCTCTGCTAACCCTCTGTTTAGAAGAACTTCAAGTCGTTTTGGACCGATCATAAAATTTTTTTTTTTCAACCACTCTTAACTTCCGTGACGTTGTTGTGTAACACTTTATGTGTTACATTTAGCACGTTATGGTTCAACTTTGGTTTAACTAACGTGTAGAACTTTTAGTTTTGCAGCCTGTTATACATTTTTTTTTTTTTTTAAAACAAAGCGAACAATATAATTATTTTTGTTAAAAAAAAGTGGCAGACTTTTTATTTAACATACTTGAGTGAGCTGCTACGGCAGAAGTTGACTTAAGGTAAAAGCAACTGAGACATTAATAGGAAGTTTATAAAATTTTTTTTTTTTTGTTTTGAAAAACAAAAGTTGTTTTTGTTGTTTGGAACAATTTTTTTCCGCCGCTGCTATTTTAAGCCTGTGAAAATCTTTCTTTCGCGAAGCACATCAGGCAGCTAAAGGGTTGCCACTTGCAGGTTCCTTTTGGATTTTAATGCAATTATCCTAGATAAATATCTTCTTCCGTTTTAACTGTAATTACAAAAGTTTAATTGAGTTCTGTGCGACATTTTCTTACCCAGGGTTTTATTTCTCTCTTTGTTATTTTAATTTTTTTTTTATTCACTGCTATTTGAACACTTTGCTGTTGTTATTGTTTGCTTGTTTATTTGTTGTATGTGTTGGCAGGCCTGAACACTTGAATGTGTCAGCCAGAGTTTTTGTTGCCAAGAGACAAAAAGTCAGGCAGTCAGTAAGTTGGTTGGTTGATGTCTGGCGGGCAGTAACAGTGTCGGTGGCGGCGGTGTGTGGCTTAAGCCACAATTTTATTAAAAGTGCTGTCGTCGCTTAAAATCTAATTGAAGCGGTTGTTTTTTTTTCTTATTTTTTTGTTTTCTTCCTACCGATTCTTCTAGCAAAGTAGATTTCTTAGCGGTTTATGCTAATAATTGTCACAAGATTGAAAATACGTTTTTCCATTAAACTTTTTATCTGAACTTTGCTGTTGTTATGACTAAAGCAGGGTGTTTCACTCTGCTTACTAAGTCATTAAAATTAAAATTGCTTCTTACCAATTTGCCAGCACTGTGCAGACCATGATTGACAGTATATTTTTATAGTTAAATTTTATAAAAATTTTATGTGAAAAAGTAGACTGAGTAGAAAAATATCGTTTCTTCATATAATCTTGAATATCCATTCCATTCTTAAAGCGTTTCCTTATCAACCGGAATTGTATCTACTCTGGATTTTAATATTTTCAATCACCCTTCCCAAAGCATTACAAGAAGTAATGGCTACACGAACTGCTGCTCCTGCTGCTGCCTTCTAGCTTCTTAAGAAGCTTCTTACATAAAAATAAAAAAAAATATATCCAATCTTCTAAGGACTTTGCTTTGTCATGCAAAAGTTATCCTTGCTTAATAGACATGTGTTCAAATATGTATGCGTGTGTTTGTGCTTAGCACCATATAACACAGATATTATTAACTTAGCTGTCATAACATCAGCTAATCCTGCACGACTGCCACAAGTCATCAAACAACTTTCACCCACTTAAGCCACCCATTTTGGCCATCAACTTAAACCCACGCATTTTAACCACCCACTACTCAATAAACGTCAAATCTTAATGCGGCTCTAATGTCGATTGTCAGTGAAATTATGTGAGGAGCTTTACAGCAGCTGAATCTAATTTAATGCACGGAGCACGGAGAAGGATATCAAAAACATTTATAATTTCAATGCATGCAGAGGCACTTACATAGAACCCACAAACCCACACACACACACATACGCAAAGCTGTTCAATTCCCGCCCTGATATGCAGGTCATTTACAAGATGGCACACGCATAAATGTTGGCTCAATGAAAGCCATTTACAATCATTTCGTGGTCATAACTATTTAAAGTAGGTACGTAAGTGAAACACAATGGAGCACATTTTCATGTTCAAATAAATGTTATGAATTTTATTATGACATTACTTCAGGCTGTTGTTCCTACTCTTGTTGCTACTGCTATTAACAGCTTCTTCTTGATATTGTTATTTGTGGCAAAAAGCAAAAACGCATTTCATTTCAATGCTGTCGATGCAGCTATAAATATGGGCCAAAATTTAAAGAAGAAGCCATGTATTTCAAGGAAGTGCTTTATAGCAGAGTGTATAACGTATGTGTCTATAAAGCATTTAGTATCGAATAATGGCTAATATTTTGGAAAGTCAAATTTCTAAACCCAAAAATGTATTTGAATTTTTTTTTTCGTTTAGTATTTGTTATAAATATACGTGGTCAAATGACCGCATAAACATAATGTCCACCGTTAAATTTTCTGATTTCTTGTAGGTTGAAAGATGGGTGGAGAAACATTAATTTAGGAATTAAATACCGCTTAATATAATTTTAGGGAGTTGAAATATCATATTAAAGTTGAGAATAGAAATGTTAAAAACACAATATTATTAGAAAAAAAAAAACCCCGCTTGGACAGTTTAGCCCAAAATAGAATTTAACAAAGCTTTAAATCAAAGGCATATGAGGACATGATTAAAATTCCCTGGAAAATGCAACCAGAAATGATTTTGACAATTGTCAGAATCTAGCAAACTTAAGTAGCTGAGTGGCTCCCAACGAAAATCAAGCAGGACTACTGATGAGTTGGTGTAGTGGCCAACAAAACAGCTACCTAGTCTACGGTGTAATTTGGTCTTTTCAGAGTTGTGGTTGCTGTAAGTTGTTTTCTTCGTTAACTTACTTTCAGCCCAGCAATTAGTCTCAATTTAACTGAATGAAAATGTCATATTAGAATCACAGAAATAATTTATTTGGTCAAAACTCATTTTATTTCCCAATATAATATCTTTGTAACTCAACATATTTCGTACAATGTTTTTCTCATTTTTCGTTCTTTCCCAAATAATACAATTTCGGCAATCATTCAAAATAGGTGTTTGTATATTTTCCCGACGGAAGATTTCAAAAAAAAATATAAAGAATTAAACTTTTTCGCAAAAGTAAAAACACGACTTGTTTTTTCGGTGGATCAAAACGAATTAATAACTTTATTTGGCTGAGGCCGAACTTTCTTTCATTTTGTTTACATTAAAAGGAGGGAGTGAGAGGCACTCCCACATAAGGAACAACTGAAAATGAAGCAACTCAGCCGCTGTACAGAAGGTACAGGGTTGACCAGGAATGCGTTTACATTTGTAAACATGCCGCCCGCCTTGCATGACTGCAACTACCAGACTCCTTGCCCGGTCAACACCCACCCGAAGATGGAGTTTTGGGCGAACGGCATGCCTACGGTTGTCGGCAGGCTACCAGGTTGCATTACGCGGGAGTAGACATCGAGGCCCAGTCGTATATAGACCGGCGATGATCGGTAGAAGAGCGGATCGGCTAAGTTGATGTTCGGCATACTCTGCCGGATCCGCTCGTCCAGATCCCTTGATGGAGTGACGACCTTCAACCGCCGCTCTACCCTAGCTGTTGCTTCAACTCGCTGGTTGGCGCCATGCTGGCCACGCAGAACCAGGGTGCACATCTCGAAGCCATGGGCGCGGTAGGTGGGCAGTTTCCACTTGGATACGAGCTCTTGAGCTATAAGCGTCTGTGGAAGACATGCGTCCAAGATTGCTCTTTCGGACCCAGACCTTCCTCCGGAAACCATGCGCACCATGATAGTGGGGAGCAGTGAGACGAGCGGTTGAAAGGGTGCCACTGGCAGCTTTTCATCTGGCGATCGCTTCGGGAAGTAGTCCCTAGCCGAAGACGCATGTGGTGCTATCGACTGCGATCGTGCTTTAGTTGAAGACCGCTTCGGGAAACGATCCCTAGTCACAGACGCTGTTGGTGCATGCGACTGCGGTCTTTTATAATTGGAGGACCACTTCGGGAAAGAGTCCCTAGACGATGACGCTGGTTGGTCAGTCGTCTGTGGCCGCTTGGCTTTGGAGCGCTTGACGCGAGGTCGGCGAGAATGCGATCTGCCGGTGCGCACTCGTGAGCGCGAATGCAGCAAGCTGTGATGGTCGTCTCCACACTGACGACACCGATGAGGGCTGCGGCATTCTTTCCGCATATGTGATGCAGAGAGGCAGTTTGAGCAGTAGAAATGCATCAATACTGCTCGCAACCGCTCCTCCAGATTCATTGCCAGAAACTTGGCACACGCCGACAGGTTATGCTCCAACGAGCATACACGGCACATCGGTGGCAACTTGAAGTGGTCGCGGTCAACAGCGCATGCCACGCTTTGCAGAGTGCCCCTGACTGCACTGGGCTGCGGTTCAACCACCGGTAAAGCACTAGCGATGACCTCGACCGCGATGGAAGCGCTAGGGCTGGGGACCGGTGTGCGCTCACGCACAGTCTCAGCTTCGCTGGCAACCATCTCCGTGTCAGTTTGAAGCAGGAGATCCTCCAGAAGTGCGGCAGTTATTTCTTCAGCAGACATTCTGAAAAGAGAAAAGAGAAAAAAAAACAAAAAAAACACAAAAAGGATTATTAAAAAAACATCATTGGTGCTACGTGGTTGGAAGCGCAACGAGCTTAACTATGGGCCGCGTGATGCAACCTCTCTCGGTTCGAATGTCAGCAACCCGAATTCGTTTATCACTCCCCTGATAAACACGTATGACCCTGCCTAATCGCCATTCATTCGCAGGCAGATTATCCTCCTTGACAACGACAAGGTCGTCGACAGAGAAGTCTATCTGAGGAGTTTTCCACTTAACTCGTTTATGCATCTCTTTCAGGTACTCATTTTTCCATCTGCTACAAAAGTGTTGATGCATAGCCTTGATTCGTTGCCATCGATTGACAATAGTCAAGGGCTGATCAGTTATCTCTGGTTCGGCTGGGGCTAGCAGTGGACCACCGATCAGGAAATGACCGGGAGTAAGAGATTGAAGATCGCCAGGATCCTCAGACATAGCGGTAAGTGGCCGCGAATTAAGGCACGATTCGACTCTATTCAGTAAAGTTGTAAATTCCTCAAAAGTGTATTTCATATTTCCGGCAATCTTTTTGAAGTGTGTTTTGAAACTCTTTACTCCAGCTTCCCACAGGCCACCCATATGGGGAGCACCCGCTGGAATAAAGTGCCAAGCAAGGTCTTGGCATGCGTGTTGAGCAAGAGTGGCTTCACGAGAAGCCATCATGAATGTTTGAAAGTCCTTTTTCAAAACGTTGGAGGCGCCAACAAAATTAGTTCCGTTATCGGAATATATATTTGCTGGGCAACCGCGTCGGGCGACGAATCGCGATAACGCTGCTAAGAAAGTAGCGGTTGATAAATCACTTGTGGCTTCCAAGTGAACTGCTTTAGTGGAAAAGCAAACAAATAGGCACACATAGCCTTTGCTTATTCGACAAGATCTACCAATGTAGCTCTTTATGTCGAATGGGCCAGCGAAGTCAATGCCAGTTGATGAGAATGGCCGAGATATTATTGTTCTTTCTGGCGGAAGAGCCGCCATGATTTGTGTCCTCAGCTGTTTTTTATAAATAACACAAGTTTTGCAACTGTATATGGTGGTCTTAATCAAGTTTCTAGCACGGAAAATCCAATATTGCGTTCGGATCAACCGAAGCATTAGTTGATTCCCACCATGAAGTGAGATCTCATGGATGAACCGTACTAAAAGGCGAGAAAAATTGCAATTATAGGGCAATATAATAGGATGTCTTTCATCAAACGATAAGTTCGGTGAGGAGGCAAGCCGCCCGCCAACCCGCAACAAATTATCGGTATGCAAGAATGGATTCAAAGCGAGTAATGAGCTCTTCGAATTAATTGGTTGCTTGGTGTCCAGCAGATGGTAATCAGCTGGAAAACTGACTTTTTGACACAACAGCATTAGACGAGTTTTAACCGCTTTTATTTCGACATTATCAGGACATGTCGATTTTCTGCAAAAAGACGCACGCAACAGTGGATGGGTGCGGTGGAAGAAACGAAAGACGTAACTTAGTACTCTTAATGCACGCGACAAAGACGAGAATCGCTCTAATACATCATCATGTTCGGAGAAGTAAGCGAAATTAACTCTGATGGATTTGCGTTCGATCGGAGTATCTATATCAGCCGGCAAAGCAGATGTTTGCCATAAGGAGCGCTCAAGTGAGAGCCAAGATGGCCCATGCCACCACAGAGCATTTTCTGCAAGATCTTGTGGCGTGACGCCGCGTGTAGCTAAGTCAGCTGGATTTTCATGTGACTCTACATGAAACCAGTTTCTGACTCCGACACGTTCAGCTATCGTTGTAACCCGATTGGCCACAAAGGTATTCCAAGAACACGGCGGCTTGCAAAGCCAGGCGAGGACTATCGTTGAGTCTGTCCAGCAAAACAATTTATGTTTGTGTATGTCGATATGTGATAATAGAGTATCGACCATATCAGCGAGTAGAACAGCACCACATAGCTCAAGGCGTGGCAGAGAAACTGTCTTGACTGGTGCCACCCTCGTTTTTGCATATAGCAAGTGAGTAACAATACAATCACTTTGTTTAACGCGGATGTAGATCGACGCTGCATAAGCCTTTTCTGAGGCGTCAGAAAATGCATGAAACTCTATATCATAACTAGGTGAGAAGTCAACATAACGTGGTATGCGAATACGATTTATGAGCTCGTAATTTGACAGAAAGGTTTGCCATGACTGGAAACTCGAAGTGGTTATGTTTTCATCCCAATCAATATTATCTAACCAGATACGCTGCATAAGGATTTTTGCTGTCACCACAATAGGAGCCAGCCATCCTGCAGGATCAAAGAGTTGCGCTATCATTGAGAGGACTTCGCGTTTTGTGTAGGAAGACTTGATTGCTAGGCGCTGTGCCGAAAAGTAAAACAAATCAGAAGCAGCATTCCATCGCACTCCCAGCGCCTTAGCACAGCTGGCGTCTTCTAACTTGAGGAAGTTTTCTCTCATAAGATGCTCAGTGGGTGTACCTGCCAAAATGCTTGGATGGTTCGCAGTCCATTTTCGCATGGTGAAGCCAGCTGTAGACAATGCTGATATAAGCTGACTTTTAGCTTCAATTGCACTATCTACGTCGTGGGCTCCGGCTAGAGCATCATCGACATATAGAAAATTTCGCAAGATTTCTGCAGCACGAGGAAATTGGCTCTGCACATCATCTGCCAGTCGAAGCATGGTTCTTATGGCTAAGTATGGTGCACAATTTACTCCAAAAGTCACAGTTTTTAGCTCGAAATCCTGAATTTCCTCATCAGGAGAATTTCTATGCAGGATTCGTTGGTAAGAAGAGTGCTTTGGGTCAACAAGTATCTGGCGGTACATTTGTTGAATGTCACCATTAAATACATATTTAAAGAATCGCCATTTCAGAATCAAAAGAGTTAAATCTGCTTGCAGAACGGGTCCTGCGTGCAGGATGTCGTTCAAACTGGCACCATTTGAGGATGCGCTTGAAGCATTAAATACGACGCGAAGCTTCGTTGTAGCACTTTCTGGTTTCAATACCGCGTGGTGCGGTAAATAGTAGTGAGATGGATAACTCGCAAACTTTGGTGGCGACACTTTCTTCATATGATCCAGCTTTAAATACTCTTGAAGCACTTCATCATATTGTGACTTGAGTTCAGGATTTTTTGTCAATCGAAGTTCACTTCTAATGAATTGCTTAAAGGCGATGCTTCGAGAAAATCCTATTCTAGTTGTATCTGGGAAAGTAGTCTTGAAAGGTAAAGTAACTATATACCTTCCTTGAGCATCCCGTTTGGTAGTTCTCTGGTAATTTTCCTCACAAAACTGATCAGACTCCGTTATAAGTTGCTTCTTTGGAAGTTCCTCCAACTCCCAAAAACGTGCGATTTGTTTGTCAATCGCAATTTCGTTATAAAACGAGAGGCATGTCGTAAAACTGGATATGCCGCTATGTGGAATAGGGCCTGTAAATATCCAGCCAAATACCGTTTCTTGGGCTAAGAGTGACCCAAGAACATTCCGTTGAATTCCATCAAGAATAATGGCAGGGTACACATCCCCACCGATGAGTACATCTATTTGATCGCTTCTAAAGAAATGCGGATCAGCCAATTGCAAATCTGGTAAATTTTTGCATAAAGAAGGATCGATGCAGCATGAGGGCAGATTCCCAGTTAAGCGAGACAGTACAAAGGCTGTTGCTTCTATTTGGAATTGCCTATTCTTAGGTGAGCTAAGAATAATGTCGCAAGCCCTTGAGACTTGCGCCGAGACTGTATTGTTAAGGCCCGAAACCTGTGCATTCACAGCTCTAGTGGGTAACTTTAAAAGTTTTTGCAATCTCTCTGAGACAAACGTACCTTCTGAGCCAGAGTCAATTAGAGCTCTGGTCGTGTACGCTGTGCCCAGGTGACACACCGTCACCATTGCAGTTCCAAGTAAAACATTTTTTGTACTTGAACAGAAGCCTGTTTGTATGTCATTAGAAGTGGACTGTAATTGTGCTGAATGTGCTTGGGTGTTTGAGCCCGTAAAATTTGAATGCACGTTCGACCTGCTTGAGTCTGCACTCGAAGCAGGAGTTGAAGTCAAATTCGAGTCACGATGCAAGAGAGTATTGTGACGTTGTTTGCACATCACGCATGTGTACTGACTCTTGCACTCTTTGACCTGATGCGCACTGGATAAGCAGTTGATGCAAAAGTTGTGTTTGCGGACAACTGTTAGTCTTTCCTTGGCATCCATCCTCAGAAAAGTTGGGCACGAACGTAGACCATGCTGTTCTGAGGTACAGAGCTTACAGTTTGCTTGGGAAACTTTTAATTGGTAATTGTTTACCCTTTTACCAGATGATATGCTCTGGTGTGATCTTGAAGTGGAGTGATTAGAGGTTGAGGGCAAAGAAATTTGCCGGGATATCGCACCGCTACCGCTGCGAATATCTGATACGGTTTCAAGTGTTCGAAACCGGTTAGTGAGGAAGGAATCGAGATCTGCCCACCTGGGAACTTGGTTTTTGTCTGTTATGGACTGCTCCCATAATGAGAGCGTGATCTCGGGCAATCGCGTAGAACACAAATACACGAAAATAGCATCCCAATTATCAATTGCAATTTTGTGCAAGTGTAGGGCATAAATGCAACCATTTATGTCCCGTTGAAGCTTTTGAAGGTCGGTGCCTGATTCTTTTTGCACACTGGGCAGATTAAATAAAATTTTTAGCTGGCTATTAACCAGAATACGTTTGTTTTCGTATCTGTCACTTAAATCTTGCCAGGCTTGAGCAAAGCCTTCGTTTGTCAGTGGAGATTTTCTCACAATCTCCTTTGCTTCGCCACTAGTTTTCTTATTGAGGTGGAAAAGTTTTTCCACTGCTGTGAGGCGCATGTTTGTGATGTAAATGGCCGTAAACATGTCTCTGAATGACGGCCATGAGAGGTAATCACCACTGAAAACCTCTGTATCGCAGGGCGGCACAGGCATGCTGTGACCAACCACCATTCCGATATCTGAAGCAGTGGTTTGCTCAGATGGCTTTGTTTGGCGAAGCTCAGAGATTTTTGCTGCCGCCCTTAGGTAGGCTTGATAGCAGCTGCGGTACTTTTGCTTTATTGCCTCGATTTCCTCCAGCTCAGTTTTATCATTGAACTGATCCAAGCACACTTCGTACTGCGCTTTGACCTTTTTCCATAGCGCTTTGAGCTCTTCGCTTTGAAAACCTAAAGAAAACACATCATGAGATTGAACAGCATTGAAGTCTGCTTCAAACTCAAGAATAGCGTCCGACGCCTGAATAAATTTTTTAAAATGTGCCATTGTTTGCTTTGATTTTATCCTTGTATTAATGTTTGCGGTTTGGAAAAGAAAAAAAATTTAAATTGTTTTATATTTGCTTTTTGTTGTGAATTAAAAAAAATAAAATAATTAAAATTGAGCTTCAATCAATATCAAAAACAAATATGTTAATGGTAAGGAATTTAGTATAAGAATTATACTTAATTTAATTATATTGAATAAATAAATAAACTCTTTTTGAATTATTCAATATATTTAATATATTTGTTTTTTTTTTTTTTTGATAACCCAAAAACTCTATATATCGCGAAATATAAAACTAATTTAAATTTGAATATGAAAGAGAAAAAAAAATGACTAAAAATTATACTGCTCCGTCCCACTGTGCACAATTATTTGTTACTGCTAATTGTGCGTTGCTGACCCACTGTGCAATATTCTTGCGCTCTCAGTGCTGCGCTAGCGCTAGTGTAAAGCTGAGAGGCCTTGTTAGCGTTGTTGATCTTTAAGCCGTTGTTGCTGTTGACTAAGGTCACTCTGTATGCGGCGCAGAGGAATGCAAAAATCACTATCGTCAACTTAATGTTAAGCACACCAACTGAAATGTTATTTTGAAAAATAAAAACACACTTTTTTTTTTCTTATTTTATTGTTGAGTAATAAAATTCCACAACACAGTAAAATTGGAATAAATTTCAATAATTTTATTCAATTAAAATTGAAATAATAAAATTTATAATAAAAAGTGTAAATAATAAATAAATTTTTTTTTTTTTTTTTGATTTAGAGCTGTTGTCCCACTGTGCTGCTTTCCTTATGTTCTCAGTGCTGCGTGAGCGCGAGAGTTAAACTCGGAAGAACAGTCCCACTTGGTCCAACGTTGGTGAATTTTAAGCAGGAGCTGCTGTTTCAGCTTTGATCGCTACGAATGCGACACAAAGTGGAGATGAAAAATTTCTCTGCAGTTAGCTTAAAATGCACATACACACACAAAAAAATTATTCTTCGCGGAAAATTGTTGTTGGTTAAAAAAAACAAAAACGGTTCCACTATGTATTTCAATTTTATAACTGAACGCACAATAATTCGCTCTGCAAACTTAAACACTTTATGAAACTTTTTTTTTTTTTTTTTTCAACTCGCAATTTACCGCGAAATTCTGACGAGAATTTTTTTTTTTTTTTTTTAAAAACTTAGACCCTGGAATATGAAAAAACACTCTAAGAATTACAAATGAGCGAATCGCGTATTTTCCGAACCGACGTAGCACCAATCTTGTTTCTTAACAATAAATCTGATATCTATTAATGTGAAATAAAAGAACTTACCTGTATTTTCTGGCCAAAAAAAGTTAGGTTGATTTTCCTTTCTTGCTGCAGTTGCTGTTGCTGGTGGTGGCGGCTTGATGGCGGCTTCGCTGCTTTTTTTGGTTTTTTTTTTTCTACAAAAATTTTTTTTTGCACTCGCGACCGAGCGATTTTTTAATGTTTTTGTTTTTTTTTTTCAGTTTTTCACTCGCGACCGAGCTTTTAACTTTTTAAAACTTTTAAAAACGCCTTGGTAAAAAAACGGCTCGACGAAGGACCATGTATATTTTCCCGACGGAAGATTTCAAAAAAAAATATAAAGAATTAAACTTTTTCGCAAAAGTAAAAACACGACTTGTTTTTTCGGTGGATCAAAACGAATTAATAACTTTATTTGGCTGAGGCCGAACTTTCTTTCATTTTGTTTACATTAAAAGGAGGGAGTGAGAGGCACTCCCACATAAGGAACAACTGAAAATGAAGCAACTCAGCCGCTGTACAGAAGGTACAGGGTTGACCAGGAATGCGTTTACATTTGTAAACAGTGTTTGTTTCACCTTTGGGCTCATCGTTGAAGTCTTATCTCTTGCCTTATTCCTGCCGAGCCATTTCTTCAAATTTAAAAATAGATAAAGTCGCAGGAGACTACTTAAATCTGGAGATTATTATGGATGAAGAATTCAAATGTTTAGCTTAACCTTAATCGGTCCCTTGTGTAAATTTTACACACACTTTTCAACTTTAAGCTGTTATTTTTTTAATATAATTCAGCAAATCGACCGAGCTAGGATTTTGGTGTTGGTGTTGGTGGTGTTGGTTTTGGTATTGGTGTTGGTGTTGGTGTTGGTGTTGGTGTTGGTGTTTGTGTTAGTGTTGGTGTTGGTGTTGGTGTTGGTGTTGGTGTTGGTGTTGGTTTTGGTATTGGTGTTGGTGTTGGTGTTGGTGTTGGTGTTGGTGTTGGTTTTGGTGTTGGTGTTGGTGTTGGTGTTGGTGTTGGTGTTGGTGTTGGTGTTGGTGTTGGTGTTGGTGCTGGTGTTGGTGTTGGTGTTGGTGTTGGTGTTGCTTTTGGTGTTGGTGTTGGTTTTGGTATTGGTGTTGGTGTTGGTGTTGGTGTTGGTGTTGGTGTTGGTGTTGGTATTGGTGTTGGTGTTGGTGTTGGTGTTGGTGTTGGTGTTGGTGTTGGTGTTGGTGTTGGTGTTGGTGTTGGTGTTGGTGTTGGTGTTAGTGTTGGTGTTGGTGTTGGTGTTGGTGTTGGTGTTGGTGTTGGTGTTGGTGTTGGTGTTGGTGTTGGTGTTGGTGTTGGTGTTGGTGTTGGTGTTGGTGTTGGTGTTGGTTTTGGTGTTGGTGTTGGTGTTGGTGTTGGTGTTGGTGTTGGTGTTGGTGTTGGTGTTGGTGTTGGTGTTGGTGTTGGTGTTGGTGTTGGTGTTGGTGTTGGTGTTGGTGTTGGTGTTGGTGTTGGTGTTGGTGTTGGTGTTGGTGTTGGTGTTGGTGTTGGAGTTGTTGTGGGATTTGGAGTTGGTGCATTTCATTTAGCTTTTTTTTCGCTTCCCCATTGGTTGTGCTCTAATTTTAATTAATCCAGCAAAAGTGATGCATATGCGTCACATTAGGCGGTTCCCTGAGGGTCTTTGACACGCCGTCAAATTTTTTTTTTATTTATGTCATATGCCCGAAGACCTCACCTTTGTTTTCGTTCCTTAAAATGTACCGTTGCACCAGTAGTCACAGAGTTAAAAATCCATGCAACGTTTTTTCATGGCTGTAGCATTTTTACTGCATTATGTGATTGCATCCTTGAAATCATGACAACAAAATATTTTTTGTAATTTAGTTGTGAAGCGTAATAACACATCCCTGCTGTCGTAAAACAAAATTTACTGTAGCACTCTTCCTGAGTGAGTAATAATTCCATGCAACGATATTACATTTCTGTTACATAAGCTGCTATATTCACGACCTGACGACGCCGGAATTTTTTTTTTATTTTTGTCGTAAAGCCATGTATAAAACCTTCATTTTTCTTTTTAAACTTTTATTGTAGATTATATACTCATTGAGTAAAAATTCAATGCAACGCCGCTGCATGAATGTTGCGTTATCGATCTTTGAACGGCTCTCTCAGCGTCCCCATGATGTCAGAAATTTTTTGTCTAATTTTGTTGTGAGGGCTTTCAGTAGGCCTTTATTGGCGTATCGTGTTTTTTATCCTAGCACTAATACTCAGCGAGTAATAATTCCATGTAACAAATTTTCAGTTGCGTTGCTTACGCAGCTCCCACTACGTTCCTATGGCGTATTAAATTTTTCTTTTGTTTTTTTAATATAGTCAAAGAATTAACCTTTATGGTCATACTATTGTTTTAATCATAGCTCTTATACCCAGCGGTAACAATTCAATGAAACGCAGATGAAGTTTTAAAAAATTCATTTTTCAACTTTTTTGGAAACTAGAGCAGGACAACGTAACTTCGTCACGTCAAAAAAAAACAGCGAATAGAAAACTTTTTGCTTTTATTCGTATACATCTTATTTGATAGGTGCTGTACCCACCACAAGAGAGAATTTCAACTATTAACACTACCTTGTTAAATAGACCTTGATTTCAGCAAAATAATGCAATTGACACGTGAACATTTTCATGCGATTATTTTTTACAACTTTCAATGTGAATTATCTCGACAAGAGTGCATCGATGAACTCAATTTGAATTTTGGCAATGAAGCAACATCAAAAGCCACCACCAAATCGGTGGTACACAGGATTCAAACAGAATAGTACTTCGCTCACTGACGAATTTCATTAAGGGCATCCAAAATCTGTTGTTGTGTCACAGAACATCGATGCTGTGCGTGAACTGATAATACTTGATCGTCATGTGACATACCGTAGGATTGACGCATCCCTGGGCATTACTTCCACTAGCATACGTACACGAAGAGAAAAAAATATCCAAAATCTTTTTTAATTTATCGAAAAAGCGGGTCATTTTTGCATCAATAACGCATTTGCATAAATCGCCTTCGTAAATATTTAATATTTATTTAAATATTTTTTTGATTAAATTAATATTCAAACAGAATTAATAAAAAATATATTAAAATTATGCACGAATTTTTTTAAATATCTTTTAAATATTTACTATTTGAATATAAAACTATCGCATTTAAAGAAAATTTATTTAAAAATATTGAAATTAAAAAACAATATATTTAAATATTTCTCACGAGCTGCGTCCATCGAATGCCATTAAGTTGTATATTTTTTCTTATTTACTTTTTTCGTTCTCTAATTTATACTATTTTTGACAGCTGGTGCAATATTATGGCAACAAATGTCAAAAATAGTGTTAATTAGAGAAGAAAAAAGTAGAAAAGAAAATAAAATATGCAGGCAAATGACAATCGGTGCATTACATTCGTGAGAAAATTTCCGGTTGTCACTCTAACCTTACATAATATTATGCGATCACCAATCGCACTCATAGCCCGAACACAATACGCGCGACGAGCGACAAGGTCCAATTGTCACTTTTCATTTACATGTATTTCTTATGGGACGTATTTTGGAGACTAGTCGCTCAACATTGTCGCCCGACGTTGCTGTCGGCTTCAATTTAATTTTAATTTGACAGGCATCAAGAGCAAGATTCTGCCATTGCTTACATTTGTTATTACTGGTCACATTCAGCAAATTGAACTGTTGTGAAATTTATGGCAGCGATACCTTAGTGAGGTATGTTTTGCTTGAACTGTATTCAGAGTTGTAAAATCTGCATTCATATTCAGAATTTTAAGTACAACTAAATAACGACATAAAAATCCATAAATTAATGCAAAATTGATTTATAAATAAAATTTTAATTCACATTTAATTTTAAAAACTTGATTGATTATTCATTTAAATTAATCATTTTGTTATCAATTTTTGAAGCGAAGCTTTTTACGCCTCGTTCTGCGATTTGCTAGAGTGAAATCAGAAAAAGCGACACTTTTTTCCGACACCTTTTTTCTTAGAATTGATGTTGTTTTTTGCTTGCATCAACTAAACCAGAAAATGCTAAATTAAAAATAATTTCTTGCCCGCTGCAGGAATTGAACCCACAATTCACAGTTCTATCGTTTGTTGGTACTTTCCTCTAACCATTACGCTAAAACCCTTTCTTTCACAATTTTCTTGATTCAGTGATAAACATTAGCTAAAGCTATGTTTCAGCAGATCACTATAATCTATTAGGATTATAACTCATTATAATCTCAACTAACTCACTATAATCTATAGGATTGTGTCTTGGCTAGCCAAACAACAAAAGTAGCAAAAAACAAAACTGTTGCTTCTTCTATTCCACACTGTCATCAACAGCGTTCAGTAGTTTGGGTTATTGTTTGGGCATTTTTTTTTTATTTTTTTTTTTTTTATTTTTGCATAGCGCGAAGGAAAAATTAACAATTGACCAAAAGTGCGTTGACAAGTGCTTTTCTAAGTGACAAAAAAAAATGTATAATGATATATAATAAAACTTACTGATGTGAAGATAAACGTGTGTTTTTTTAGTTTACTTTGTTATTTTCAAGTTTTGAATTTAAAAATTATTCGAATCGAAAAAAGCCATTAAATTATCAAATCTATCAAATTGTGAAAATGCTTCGCTTCTGTCGTGTGTCCAGTGACGCACCTGTGTTTTTTTATTCATATGACAACTATACACAAGGAATGCAATTCACAAAGAATTTTAAATTTTTCTTTTTTTTTTTAACCCATTCTTCATATTTTATCATTATTCATTTTTGTATTCATTATTCATTTGCTTTTCATTATTCATTTGTTATTCATTACTTCAAACCCCTTATCGACAGATAAGGAACACATTAGAATACCTCTCGCAACATGTAAGCTACTGATAAATGAACTATCCCTTGAAAACACCAACATCAGGTGGTTAACGGGTAGTACATGCAGCATATCGCGTCAAGTTTGGCCAACACTGAACTTAAGACGCTCAAAAGAACTAATATCCCTTAGAAGGGACCAAATAAGTATTGCAATAGGCGTCCTAACAGGACACTGCCTCATTGGAAACCACGCCCAAAGACTGAATACTCCCCATAACGACTTCTGCAGAAGCTGCAGAGATGAAGAGGAAGTTGAATCCACAACACACCTTCTCTGCACATGCCCAGCGCTGGCCAGAAAGCGCCATCTCTTCCTAGGTAACTGGTTCTACAGTGACCTAGACGAACTCTCAAAAACTTCGGTCTACCGAATACAAAGCTTCATAAATAGCTCCAACTGGTTCAAATAGGGTGGAAATAATTAACCCCTGGCATCACAACGGGCCAAACTGGCCTAAGTGTGTATCATAGGAGACAGCCACGTCAACCTAACCTATTCATTACTAATTTCTTATTTATTATTGATTTTTTTATTCATTAATTGATATACAGTTCCGTGCACACAATTAAGAACAATTGCTTTGTTTCTTTTTCTATTAACTTTTTGTATAATACAAGTAAAAAATTCAAGCAAATCCTTACCCATTCGAATGTTGAAGAATCCCTTATTATATGCTTTGTAAAATCTTTATCGGTAGCTTACCTGTTAAAAAGTAGGGCATCTTTTTACGATATCAGAAAGGAATTAAACGTGCACATAATTAAGAACGATATACAAGAACTTGATTTTTTGTTATACAATATTTTATTTCAGTTTTATTTAGTTAATATTTGGTTGGATATCCATTGCTTTTAAGAACCGCTGCACATCGCCGAGGCATTTAGCCCACTAGATCTTCACATACTCGCTTGGGAATGCTTGTCCAGGCCTTTTGTACTTCAGCATAAAGTTGTGTGAAATTTGATATTTTTAGAGCACCAACTCTCCCTTCACCACTTGCCAGAGGTTCTCAATCGGATTGAGATCCGGACTACACGATGGCCAATCCAATACTGTTACCTTATTGTCTGTAAACCACTTCTTCGTATGACCAGCAGTATGTTTTGGGTCATTACCTTGTTGTAGTATCCAACACACGGGTAAGTTTTCATCTGCATATGGTATCAAATTGTTCTGCAAGATGTCTGTGTATTGAACCTTGTCCATACGACCCTCAATTTTGGCTAGTGGACGAACACAGCGCCATGACATACCGCCCCATACCATTATGTTACCTCCGCCCTGCTTAAGTGTTGGGAGTGCGTACCTTGGGCTAAACTCAGTTTGTACCGGGCGTCTAACATATGATCTGCTATCTGACCATACTCAATTAATCTTCGTTTCATCAGAAAATAATACTTTTTTTCCACTCATGAACAATCCAGTGCCCATATTTTTTAGCAAAATTAATTCTTTTTTTAATTAATAATTTTTTTTTTTCTCTACAACGACAGATTGGACAATTGCTGCTCGCCGCTCGTCGCTCACATTGTGTTCGGGCTATCACGAAGAATGTTGGCCAAACATCCAGTCTATATTATATTCATAACAAAAAGCAAATGAGAACTATAATAGACCGAAAGCAGGAATCTTAGTTCTAAAAACAGGGCTGGGCATTCTAACACAGTCACATTTTATTTTGTCTTGTTAGTATTGGTGCTCTCTCGAATTGCGCACACTGGGCGAAATAGTTGTCACATTTATCTAGATTTGTAAGTTTTTGTAAGATTTTGTAAGTATAATAAACATTATCGCATTGGTTTCAGACATTTCATGAAATTTAATCAGCTACAGATCCACGATCTTAAATTTTGAAAATCTAACTTCGAATTCGTGATCAACGGCCTCAAAAACTCCCTTATACACATTTTCTTGTAATTTTGAAGATTTTATGAAATTCGGTCGGCCATATTGAATCCGCCATCTTAAATTTTGAAAATCTTACCTCAAATTCGTGATCAGCGATCTCAAAAACCCCTTCTTTATATATTTTTGGGACAATTATATTATTAGAGATGTAAATTTTATTAATAATACTCATAATTTACCAAATAACGTTAATTTTTTACGTATTGATATATTGAAGAGGTTAGGTCGATTCAAACCAAAAAAAAAATATTCATAGTTATACTTTAGATATTTTGTGCACTTTTGGTTTTAGTTTGGCACCGATTCAGTTACTTTATTTATGCGAAAAAGATTCACAAAAAAGAAAAACGCAAAAAATTTCGTTATTTTTTTAATTAAAATGCGCCATATTGGTTCCAAAAGTCATTATTCTGCAAATCCGACTGCACCAATCGAAAGAGCGACCCCAAAAATAGTAGAATAGGTACGTTTGGAATTTTGTATTCCAATTTTTAATAGCAGAAAATAAGTTTCAAACATCATATTAAAATTGTGCTCTTCCCGGACTTAATGGGTTAAATGGTAAAATAAAAAAAAAATCGAAATTTTACACATAGCCCCTTTTGTAAGCGCAACGACGAATATATTTTTTTTCAAATAATATTGAGATCTGTTAATAGTATTAGAAATTCTTATTTTCAAATTTTTGAGATCTATAAAAAATTATAAAAAAAGCTACTTCATTTTATACGAGAATTTTGATCGTTAAAGAACATTTTTTTAGAGACTATAATTTTTTAGAATTTTTCAGTATGCAACTTTAAAAAAAAACTTTTTGCAAAAAACGTAGTTCCTTCAGCCATATTAGACTCTTCCTCGCTTTAGTCAATTCTCGAATTATTGTTTAGTTCATACATTGATTTATTTTATACAAGATGAATGCCAACTTACAAATATTGTCAAACATTTTTTCGCCTACGGCTGTCTTAATTTTGTATGCCGATTACCAACATTCTTCACTTTCAGATGGCACTTTGTTTTTGAAAACATTGCTCCATGGAAATGTCAACAAAGATTCGTATTCGATTTCTTCTGCACGTCGCTCTTCAAGAGATAGATAACGAAGAGGGAGTTCACGGAAAGAAGGTCTTATATAGTTTAAACATCTTTCAGGACATAAAATAAAAGCATTTTCAAAAATTTCTAACAGACTAGGTAATCGTTTTAACATTTCCTTGATTAAAACTATAATGAAATTCTGACATTTTGATAGTATGTCTATCATAACAATATCATCACTTAATTTGTGAATTTCTTCATGGAACTGATAATGAAATGTTAGGTCATTAATTCATTTTTAATTGCTTTTATCCGCTAAAATTTTATTTAAGCTGAATGTAGCTAAATTATCAAAATTGAAATTTTTGAAAATGTCTTCTTTTATAATTTTTGAAACAAGTCTTTGAATAAATGTTGTGATTTCAACGTAAGCTTGAAAAAAGTCAACTTTTTCTCGTTGAAAATATGAATTAAGTGAGTTGATGTTTTGCAGAAACGGTCTCAAAAAAATAAGTATTTCGATATAAATAAATTATCGATAAGGGCTTGTGAGCTGTGTTCAGTCGCATTGTTAACAGAGTGTTCCAAACACTTAAAACAATTGTTATTTTCTTTAATTGAAGTTTTAAACACATTAGATGAGTTTATGAAAAAAGGTTGTTTTTACAAAAATCGCCCAAAAAATCGCCAGGCGATTTCCTAAAAATTTAAACGCAAAAACAAGAAAAAAAGCGCCCAATTGGCGATAAATCGCCCAATCTGGCAACGGTGTCTCTTCTGTTGTGAGCTTTATGTACATGTGAAAAGTTACGCTCACAGAGAGCTCAGTGAGCTATGGAGCGCCCTGCGCTGTTCTAAAAACTTCATTCATAAGTGCAGGAACAAAGTGCGATGTTGTTTCTGCTTGTCCGCTTTTTCAGTTGTATGTTATAAGTGTGTGGTGTGTGGTATAAATAAAATTTAAACACGGGTAAAAAAAGGAGTTGTAAGGAAAATATTTGATTTATACACGTAAATATTTAAATTAAATTTATACTCAGGCGTGGATAATGTTAATTTCCCTTAGTGTACACAGTACAGGCAACAAATTACAAAAGTTTTCAACATTATTTATAACAAGAAAATATATATGAGAAGTTAAGTCGATCCTGTGAATCTTTGGATAAATAAATTGTATTCAATAATTGCGACCGTGGCGTAGTTGGTTAAAGTGCGTGGCCGCTATGTCAACGAACTTTGGAGACCCAGGTTCGAACCCCAGCAGCGACAGAAAATTATTTGAATTAAAATAATTTTTCTGTACGGCCGCCACCTCTCTGCAGACAATGGCAAACCTCAGAGAGTAATCAAAATGCCACGTAAAGCTTCTTGAGAACGAGAACATTCCGTTCATCGCCGTTCGGAGTCGGCGTTAAGCATGTAGGTCCGGTTCTCGGTCAATTGTGTACAAACTTAATAACACGCACAACACAATTGATCATAAGAAGCTAGGTCAAAGTCCTTTCAAGGGCTGAAATGGCCAGTTATTTATTTATTTTTTTATTCAATAATTGCGGTTTTTTCTTCCCTCAATTTAACCCCAGATAGTCCCAGTTAACGAATGGGCGGGTGTGCAAGTTTTAAGAAACGTATTTAATATGTTCCATATATGTATTTTCTCACTGTTTAACACTTCTTAGTTCCTTATACTTATGTCACTCACGTCATTTCAATCCACCGGAGAAATTGACAGGTGGGTAAATATTTGAAACTTGAATAATGGACAATTAGCTTCATTCATGCCAACCTGTAATTAAATAAACTCAGTGTAAATTATAACTTCAAGATAATAAATATAATGGCTTCCATTGAACACTTTCTGCTTCACCAATCAACCGCTGCATGCACCATACACATTAAATTAACCTTGTAATACATTCATATAAAATATAAAAAAAAAAAAAATTAACCACAAAACAATTATGAACAATTATGAAGCACTTCAGTCATGTTGCCATCTAGATTTACATTGAATCCGCATAATGAAGCCACACAGACGCACTCACCCAAACCCATTAAATCGCAGATAGATGGATGCATAGCGCCCAGAACTACCTGCATATGCCTTCGTCTGTCCAATATAAATGTACGAGTATTCAACAAAAACCACTATGAAGCTTTACCCCCCACCGCCCATTTCACTTTTCAACACCTGCAGCAAGTTTATGCAACGATTAGATCCCTGAACAAATAATGTAGGGGCCAACTCGACTGCACTGTGGGCGCGTTTCCCGTAGATATCCTCAAACAGACAGGTCAGGTCAGGCAGCTGCAGCCATACAAGTGCTGCAATTAACGGTCTTATTGTTCGCAGCGCAATTTGCATAAAATTAACTTTGGTTCTTTTTATTACTTCTATTCATACAGCATAAAAAGTGAACTCACACAAATGCATACAATCAAAAGTATTGCTCTTACATTACTTTTTGCATGTATGCATGTATGTATGAGCTGGCGGTGGACTAGAAAGTAATGTTTGCGAATATGTGTGTGTGCGTTTATGAGTAGTTGCCAAAGTTATTGAATGGTATGAAGTATATTTACAGATCGTGGGCTCATCAGAGTGAGCTCCCAATGGCATTTGTTTGATTTTCAATACAACGGAAAATGGTTAATTAAACCCTAACTGAATTTTATAGTTGATAAAAATTTATATATAGGTAAATGTAAAAGGTGTAGGGTAGGCTATTTTTTAGTCAAATCTTATCGGTTAAAATATTTTTATAAAATCTTACTTATTGTGTGAAATTTCTTGCGGCTTAAAACCTTCTGTCTTTGTTAAAGTTTGTTTAAAAATATATAAAATATGTATTTGTTTCAATCTGCCTCTTTTTCCCAAATTTCCTGTTATTTATTTTTAACAATTTCACATTCTAAAAATGTGGCCACGCCACATAATCTTCTGACGCAAATGGAAATTGTTATTTTTCGCATCAATGAATTTCAATTGAAAATGAAAAGATTCAGCACATTTCGCACAATGATTGAGTTCAAATGGAAATTTATTTTTATTCACAAGTATTTACAAATACCTTTAATAAATTTACATAAGAGGTTCTTTCAGATTTTTTGGCGTTTTTTGTATAGAGTGACAACCGCTGGTGTAGTATTTGAATACACCCACACGTACTATATAAGGGTAATATTAACTTCGTTACTCTATTTGTAACGTCCTAAAGGAGGCGTGGTAGGCAAAAGGCACTGGAGTCAATCCCGCAATTCGGAAAATGAGTTCTAGCAGCAATTTGAACCACTATCAAATCGCTGTAACAAGTGTATTGAATCAGAAGGAGAATATTTTGAATAAAAACACCGAAAAATAAACACAAATCGTGTTTTATGTTTTTCAGAAATTATGTTTTCTAGAGCCTGTCTGGGATATTATTTGACACACCATGTCATTCTTGATCATCATCATCAGCATGAGTCGATGTAGCACTGTCCGTCTGTCTGTTCATCGTCACAAAGCTATCAAAAAGAATAAAAATTCTACTAAACTAAGAGCATGATGATCATAATAAAAGATGAATCGGATGTTAACCATACCTACCGCCTATACAAAGTTACTATATCAAAATCTTTAAAAACCCAACATATAGTTTTAAACAAAGACCGTAACTGTTATGACTTTTTTCAAAAAAGTCAATAAATAATAGTTATTTTTTGACCATTTTTTTGTTGTTTTTTGGTCAAAAATAAAAGTTAAAATATAACTTTCATTTTTCAAGTCAAAAATATAAGTTAAAATTTGACCATTTATTTTTGAGTCAAAACTAAGAGTTAAAATTTGCGATTATTTTTTCTATTAATAATGGTTAAAAATTTGGCAGTGATATCCTATATTAATTATAGCTTACCCGGCACACTTTGATTTGCACTCGAAAATATGCTAATAAGCCGAATGAATACAAGTACTTAACATGTTTCATTGAGTATGGATTGGTTAGAAACAACAAATTACTCGGGTATGATTTGAGTATCCGATTTCTGTCGGATACTCATTGCAGTTCTCTGATGTGTAGTGATTCGACAAACAACAGTGACAGGGAAGGCAATGTGTAGTGATAAGAAAAACAAAGGTAGAGAAAAGTAGTATGAATAGAATTTATACTTTTGTTATGATTTACACTTTTAACCGAAAAAATTAAAGTCGAATTTTAACTGTTATTTTTGACCAAAAAAGTAAAAGTCATATTGTAACTTTTATTTTTGACAGAAAAAAATAAAAATCAAATTTGAACTTTTATTTTTGACTGAAAAAATAAAAGTAAAATTTTAACTGTTATTTTTGACCGTAAAAATAAAGCAAATTTCAATTTTTTTTTTGACTAAAAAAAATCGGTCAAAAATAACCATTATTTTTTGACTTTTTTCAAAAAAGTCAAATAAATAAAAAGCTTTTAAGATTATTATTCCTTAGCTAACCAGCATCGCACTACTTTATTAAAATATCGAAAAGACATAATTTTTTGAATTGAAATTTCGAAAATAACAGTTATTTTCGGTCCCTGATTTTAAATATTGAAATTTTTATACCCCCACGTTTAAAAAAAGTAAATGGGGGTATATTAATTTTGTCACTCCGTTTGTTACGCCTATAAGGAGGCGTGGTAGGTATAGAAAAATATATATATTCTTGATCAGCATCACCACCCGAGTCGATTTAGCCATGTCCGTCTGTCCGTCTGTCTGTCTGTGATCACGATTACAGCCGTAATGTTCAAGCTATCTTCACGAAATTCTATACTTAAGCTTCTCTGTAAAAAATAAAGGTCAAGTTTGAAAATGAGCCAAATCGAATGAAAACCACGCCTACAATCTCTTAGAATTCCACAAAAATTAATATACGGACGTGAAATTTTGCACGTGGGTTTTGATATTTAATATACACTCTGAGTATGAAATTCAACCAAATCAAATGAAAACCACGCCTACCTTTGACTTTATGAAAAAGCTAAAATCTCTATAAATTCCACAAAAATTAATATATGGACTTGAAATGTTGCATATGAACTTTGATATATATCATGTTCTCTGTGTATCAAATTTAATGATATCGAGTATAAAACCACGCCCACCTCCCATACAAAGTGACTTTATCAAAAAACAAAACCGAATGTTTTCTGTTAAAACTATAACGAAAATTTTTCTACAAATAAACATTTTATTGATTGCTTAAGGCTTTGAATATACTTTGGTTCAGCCGTGGGGGTATTTTAACTTCGGCCCAGTCGAAGATCATTTCTTACTAGTTTACTTAACCTTTGATTGTTATTCAAATCTATAAATTTAAAATTTTCAAAATCGATTGGTAGGAGCGGCTACCTGCTACACAAGGTGACCATATTAAAATTGTAAAATTTCTAAAATAATATTGATTAGAGCTTAGTCATGCCATTTGCCGAACCAGCTTTATTGAATAGCCTTGTAGGTACAACCGACAGTGGCGGAATTTTAAATATGATATATTATCATACTTACTATTGTTTTTTTTTTTTTGTGTTATTCAAAGTTTTTACAGTGTACTTTACTTACTGCACGAACACCAGATCTCAAATATTTTTCATTTTAAGCTAACAACATTTTATGTTTTGTATTACTACTGTAATTGTAAGTGCTGAAAAGTGACAGACTTTTATTAACCGACTTCAAAAAGGAGGAGGTTCTTAAATTCGTTGGTATGTACGTTTTTTTTTTTTTTTTAAATGAATGTACATCGAATACTCCTTAAGCACTAGCCCGATTTCCGTAATTTTTTGTCAACAGATAGATACCATGAAAGCGGAGGTGCTTTTTTAAAATAGTGGGCGATATTCGACAAACGGCGTGTCAATATTAGAAAAACACTGTATTTCAGTTAATATTGACACTAGGGTACTGAAATTAACAGTAAAAATACTGGGGGTAGGCAGAATTGTTACAAATTGCGGTCAATAAAGTGGGCGTTATTTTACAAAGGGGCGTGGTCATATTAGAACATACTGTATCTCGAATAGTATTGACACTAGGGTAGTGAAATTTAGTACAGGGGTAGACATACTTTTTAAAAATTACTGAAAAGTGAGCGTTATTCGAAAAAGGGGTGTGGCAATATTAGAAACACACTTTATATCGAATAATATTGACACTAGGGTACTGATATTAAGTACATAAATACTACAAATTACGGTCAAAAAGTGGGCGTTATTCAACAAAGGGGTGTGGCAATGTTATATAAATACTATATCTCAGTTAATATTGACACTAGGGTAATAATATTTGGTACGCAGGTAGGTGGGTAGGTGGAATCATTACATAAGTGAGCGGGATTTTACATAGGGTGTGGCACTTTAAGGAAAGTACTATAATAAATAAAAATAAATAACTGGCCATTTCAGCCCTTGAAAGGACTTTGACCTAGCTTCTTATGATCAGTTGTGTTGTGCGTGTTATTAAGTTTGTACACAATTGACCGAGAACCGCACCTACAGGTTAAACGCCGACTCCGAACGGCGATGAACGGAATGTTCTTGTTCTCAAGAAGCTTTACATGGCATTTTGATTACTCTCTGAGGTTTGCCATTGTCTCCAGGTTCGTTGACATAGAGGCCACGCACTTTCACCAACTACGCCACGGACGCCACAAGGAAAGTACTATATATCGGTTAATATTGATGCTTGGGAACTGAAATTTGGCACAGGGCTAGGTAGAATCATTATTAAGTACGGTAAATAGAGTGGGCGGGATTAGAGAAAGGGCATGACACTTTAATAAAAAGTGTAAAGAAACAAATGGAAAATACCCAACAAACTTTCAGGAATTGATAAAACAAATTTTTTAAGTACAAAGTGTTATGTTTGAAATTTTACTCAAGAATACTAATACATAAAATTTTTCATATTCTCTAAAAACGAAGATATAAAAACTTTTTAACAAAAAAAAAAAAAAAAACCCGAATTCAAAATCACTACAAAGTAAAAAATAATTTTAAATAACTTTTCCCATTAATTTCTTGGTCAAATTTTAAAAGTTATTTATATGTATTATAATATATGTATTATAATCTAATATATAAAATTCTTCTGTCACGGGGTGCGTGATCGAACTCCTCCGAAACGGCTCGACCGATTTTCGTGATCTTTAGCGAGGATATTAGTCAGGGGTGAGAATCGGACAACATCTATTTTTCATCCCCCTAAAACAAGGGGGCGTGGCACCTCCCATACAACCCAAATCTACGGTAGCGAATAGCTCTGAAGTTATAGGTCGCATAGCATCGGAATTCGGTGTTCTACCTCAATTTACAAGAGCCGTTCCACAGGTAAAATTTTATGGGCGTTGGACGTGGGGCGTGGCACTTTTTCAGCAGACCAAATTTTCGGTATAACTTTCGAGCTATAAGTCACACATTAATGCAACTCGGTTAGAACGTTCTATTTAGTTGTGTCTTTCGACTGGCAAAATTGAGCAAGTATAGGCCAAAGGGGTGTGGCACCGCCCATACAATTCAAATTTATGATATCGAATAGCTTTGGAACTAAATGCCGTATAATAATGAAATTCAGTACGGAGTTGCCACTTGGTGAAATATTTCTACTATAAAACTGGGATGGGCTTTGGAAAAGGGGGTGTGGCCCCGCCCATACACTTTAAATTTTTGATATCAGATAGCTTTGGAACAAAAAGTCGTATAACAACGAAATTCAGTATGGAATTATTATTGGGTGATATCTATCAACTAGAAAACTGAGACGTCATTGAACAAGGGGGTGTGGCTCCGCCCATACAAGCCAAATTTGCGATATCGAATAACTTTGGAATTATGGGTAGCATAGCCTCGAAATTTGGTTATCAATTTACACGAGTCGTTCCACTTAGAAATAGAGATAGCGATAGCGATAGAGATAGAGATAGAGATAGAGATAGAGATAGAGATAGAGATAGAGATAGAGATAGAGATAGAGATAGAGATAGAGATAGAGATAGAGATAGAGATAGAAATAGAGAAAGAGATAGAGATAGAGATAGAGATAGAGATAGAGATAGAGATGGAGATAGAGATAGAGATAGAGATAGAGATAGAGATAGAGATAGAGATAGAGATAGAGATAGAGATAGAGATAGAGATAGAGATAGAGATAGAGAAAGAGATAGAGATAGAGATAGAGATAGAGATAGAAATAGAGATAGAGATAGAGATAGAGATAGAGATAGAGATAGAGATAGAGATAGAGATAGAGATAGAGATAGAAATAGAGATAGAGATAGAGATAGAGATAGAGATAGAGATAGAGATAGAGATAGAGATAGAGATAGAGATAGAGATAGAGATAGAGATAGAGATGGAGATAGAGATAGAGATAGAGATAGAGATAGAGATAGAGATAGAGATAGAGATAGAGATAGAAATAGAGATAGAGATAGAGATAGAGATAGAGATAGAGATAGAGATAGAGATAGAGATAGAGATAGAGATAGAGATAGAGATAGAGATAGAGATGGAGATAGAGATAGAGATAGAGATAGAGATAGAGATAGAGATAGAGATAGAGATAGAGATAGAGATAGAGATAGAGATAGAGATGGAGATGGAGATGGAGATGGAGATGGAGATGGAGATGGAGATGGAGATGGAGATGGAGATGGAGATAGAGATAGAGATTGAGATTGAGATTGAGATTGAGATTGAGACTGAGTTTGAGATTCAGATAGAGATAGAAATTATTTCCGCTACGACAGCAACGCGTCGGGTACCAGCTATAGAGTTATAAAATGTGTCTAAAAAAGTTGGTAATATTGCTTTTTATATTAACTAAATATTTGTTGACAGTTAACAAATATTCATTAACCATTAATAAATATTTATTAACAATTTGTAAATTGTACTCAATAAATTTGACTGTTCATAAATATTTATTAAATCCTGTGATGTTAACAAATCATTTATTAACAATTGATAAAGCTTATCAAATATAAACAAATTTTTTTACCCGTTTCAGTTTTTTAACTTCATTTATTTATATGTTCTACGTACAGTCAGCAATGCCAAAAAAGCGCAAAGGGGCCAATTTGAGTCGTCGAACGAGTAGTTCCATAGCCGAGCGAGATTTAAGAGCACGAAGATCAAGCGAACAAATTCAAGAAGACAATGCAAATTTGCGTGCGAGAATGTCGCAGTTACGTGAACAACGATTACAAGAGGCACGAGATGAACAAAATCAACAAAGACAACTACAACGAAGACAAACTCGCAGACTCATAGTCGACAGACATAGAGGAATTGATCAACAACGCCAACAAGTTCATCGAGCATTTACGTCAAATTCATTTCTTCGACTTGCATTCCAGTACGCGCCTGATGTTGAATATTATGCTCATTCCAAAGTGGTTATTGGTACTTTGGAGAAGGAATGCCCGCATTGTCATGCACTTAAATTTAAAAATGAGCCACTTGGGATGTGTTGCTCATCAGGAAAAGTACAACTAACCGAAATTGAAACACCACCTGAGCCATTGCACGGTTTACTTATTGGTACTGATCCAGATTCTAGCCTGTTCCTGAAGTCAATTCGCACATTCAATTCATGTTTCCAAATGACATCGTTTGGAGCAACAGAAATAGTCAGCAATGTTGCAGCAAACGGTCAACAATTTAATTTCACGTTTAAAATCAAAGGCCAAGTTTATCACAAAGTGGGCTCATTGCTGCCAATGCCAAACGAATCTCATAAATTTTTACAAATATACTTTATGGGTGGCGAGGACTCCGAACGTGCACTCGCCAATCGCACGGATGCACGTTGCGACTTCCATAATCTTAATTCACCTTTTGCCAGGCGTATCGTCAGTGAGCTAGACGCTCTCTTAAATGAGCACAATGAATTATTAAAATTTTTCAAAGCACACATGCACAAGCTACAAAGTGACAATCACGCTATTATCATCAATCCTGATAGAACACCAGCTGGAGAGCATGTACGTAGATTCAATGCACCTGTTGTTGAAGACGTTGCTGGAATCATGGTTGGCGACCGTACAGCTACGCGACAAATCGTGATTCGAAGAAGAAATAATGATCTTCAGTTCATCAGTGATACCCATCGTTCATATGACGCTCTCCAATATCCACTAATTTTCTGGAAGGGACAAGATGGATATTGTGTAAACATTAAACAACGAGATCCAGTAACAGGTAATTCTTTCATTATTAACAACATAATTATTTTATTATTAAAGAATAAATCTTCAATTAATCTAATATATAAAATTCTTCTGTCACGGGGTGCGTGATCGAACTCCTCCGAAACGGCTCGACCGATTTTCGTGATCCTTAGCGAGGATATTAGTCAGGGGTGAGAATCGAACAACATCTATTTTTCATCCCCCTAAAATAAGGGGGCGTGGCACCTCCCATACAACCCAAATCTACGGTAGCGAATAGCTCTGAAGTTATAGGTCGCATAGCATCGAAATTCGGTGTTCTACCTCAATTTACAAGAGCCGTTCCACAGGTAAAATTTTATGGGCGTTGGACGTGGGGCGTGGCACTTTTTCAGCAGACCAAATTTTCGGTATAACTTTCGAGCTATAAGTCACACATTAGTGCAACTCGGTTAGAACGTTCTATTTAGTTGTGTCTTTCGACTGGCAAAATTGAGCAAGTATAGGCCAAAGGGGTGTGGCACCGCCCATACAATTCAAATTTATGATATCGAATAGCTTTGGAACTAAATGCCGTATAATAATGAAATTCAGTACGGAGTTGCCACTTGGTGAAATATTTCTACTATAAAACTGGGATGGGCTTTGGAAAAGGGGGTGTGGCCCCGCCCATACACTTTAAATTTTTGATATCAGAGAGCTTTGGAACAAAAAGTCGTATAACAACGAAATTCAGTATGGAATTACTATTGGGTGATATCCATCAACTAGAAAACTGAGACGTCATTGAACAAGGGGGTGTGGCTCCGCCCATACAAGCCAAATTTGCGATATCGAATTACTTTGGAATTATGGGTAGCATAGCCTCGAAATTTGGTTATCAATTTACACGAGTCGTTCCACTTAGAAATAGAGATAGCGATAGAGATAGAGATAGAGATAGAGATAGAGATAGAGATAGGGATAGAGATAGAGATAGAGATAGAGATAGAGATAGAGATAGAGATAGAGATAGAGATAGAGATAGAGATAGAAATAGAGATAGAGATAGAGATAGAGATAGAGATAGAGATAGAGATAGAGATAGAGATAGAGATAGAGACAGAGATAGAGATAGAGATAGAGATAGAGATAGAGATAGAGATAGAGATAGAGATAGAGATAGAGATAGAGATAGAGATAGAGATAGAGATAGAGATAGAGATAGAGATAGAGATAGAGATAGAGATAGAGATAGAGATAGAGATAGAGATAGAGATAGAGATAGAGATAGAGATAGAGATAGAGATAGAGATAGAGATAGAGATAGAGATAGAGATAGAGATAGAGATAGAGATAGAGATAGAGATAGAGATAGAAATAGAAATAGAAATAGAGATGGAGATAGAGATAGAGATAGAGATAGAGATTGAGATTGAAATTGAGGTTGAGGTTGAGGTTGAGATTGAGATTGAGATTGAGATTGAGACTGAGTTTGAGATTCAGATAGAGATAGAAATTATTTCCGCTACGACAGCAACGCGTCGGGTACCAGCTAGTATACATATAATATTACATTATAATAAGATAATAAATAGAGGTTTGAGCTTTTTTCGACGAACTTTACGATTTAATTTCGAGTTCCTTGCATACTTCATAGCCTTTATTAAATATAAATTATTTAGAGAATTAATAGCAATGTGGTTTTCATGCTTACTGCTTTCTTAGCTTTTCTACTAACCTTACAATCGTCTATCAAATTCACATGTGGTCTGCATACCTATCTGTCTGCCTGTCTAACTAAACTAACCGCAATTCAGAAGCTTGCTTATTAATTAAGTGACTTTGATTTAGTAAAATATTTTCACATAGTATACGGTCAATTTTTTTCTATTGTCCTTTCTATTAGCCTTGCATCTCACATTTCTTTATATTTCGTGTTTTTTGTTTCAGCATTTATTCAGCAACAGAACCATTGCAAAAACCATTCAAGCAGCTCACAAACAAACAATGAAACAACCCTGTAGTATTAAAAGTATACAATTGCTACTACATTGCTAGTTACTTCACTAGTGCATACTGTCACTAGTTACTTTTTTGACCCTAGGTAATGCATAAAAGGGTCAGTTCATAATTTTCATGCTCACACTGCTTAGAAAACTGAAAAAAGCAAAGCAGACTTTGCGGCATTTGTATGTTGTTTACATATGTTCAATAATTTTAACTTTTATGCAATTCAGTGCTGTAATTAAATTCAGTGGTATAGGAAGTGCAAGAAAAGAAATTTAAAGTGACGTTAAAGAAGAAAAAAGTATAAATAAAATATAAAATGTTATAAAACAAAAAATACGCGGGGCAATACAGCTGCAGAAAAAAGGATTTTCAAAGAAACCAAAGAATCGAACCCAACGTAAAATCCTTATTTTTCCAGTTTATTGTCATATTTATGTAATTCTTTTAGTTTACTAGTGATGTTCCTGAATTTTATTTTTTCTTTAATATTGTTTAATTATTATTATTTGTTTAATTACTATTATTTGTTTAAATTACATATAAAATGTACTGAAGTTCAAGCTATTGTTAATTTATATTTTAATGTTATATATATTATATTAATTATGTATTATAATAAAATATTGTGCTTGCAGCGTTTTAATAAAAAAACATAAAACGTAAATGGTTGTTTTTTTTTTATAAAAAAAAAATGAACTAGGGAGCTAGCTAGTTATTTTGCACTAGTGAAGGAATTAACTCCAAAAGGACTAGCTATGTAGTTGTTTTTTCCACACTAGTGAAGTAGTTGACCCTTAAGCACTAAGGAAGTAGTTAATACTTTAGTACTAGCGAAGTGACTGGAGAATAATAGCATAAAAGGTAGCAATTCACCCCTTCCTATGACATGTCCATATAAAATTCGCCAGTTGAACGCATGAAAAGTAGATGGAAGTGGAACTAGTGGTGGTAGCTTACGCACTAGTTAATTCGCTAGTTCAGCACTAGTTCCTTTTACTGCAGGGAAACAAGCAGACCACCTTATGAATTACTAATATTACTACAATACAACACACACACATACATACGATCTCGCACACTTATTGAAAAACATGCAGCACGCCTGCAACTTGCAACCAAAGTCCGAAACGACAAACAAAGAAACCGATTTGTACGCCACACACTTGAGCTGGATTGTTTCCGCAATCATTGCCAGGTTCGAAACTGAAGCCTGCTAGGTCGATAGGTTGGTTGTTTGGTTGGTTGTTCGGTCGGTCGGTAGGTCTTATGGTCTCATGGTCTCAGTTGCATTCCAATTATGAATCATAAGTCACCGAGGTGGAAAATGTTTATGAATTCCTTATGAGCAACACCGGTTCACAGAACTCCACTGTATAAACATTCAGAGCTGTTCTTATTTTTCGTGCCATTTGTGTGCAATTGTAAATGAATTGTACACATTCATGCCAACATATGTCGGCTAGGACGTAGTAGGTATGGTGGGGGTGGGTGAGGGAAACAGAGGAAGTATCCACCCACACACTGACTGAAATAAGCTTGGCAGTCGCAATCGGCTTATATAAGCAAAACATAAGCAAAACAAAATGTTGCAGAATTTCGGCTAATATCCGGAAATGCAACGTCAAACAGACGTGCGAAGGACGATGTAAGGCAGGATACAGTCACTGACAGCAACACCGACACCAGCAACAGCACCAAAACTAAAGCCATGGCAGCAACAGCAACAGCAGCAGTAGCAACAAGCATAACCACAACAACAACAAAATAAGAACACAAAACAACAAAATAAAACAACGCAGCTTTTCTGGCAACACCAAATCCCAGAAATTGTTTCATAATCTGTCTGCGAGTGCAATGAACCAAAAATAAATATTCTTTTTTTTGAGCATGCATGTTGCGCTACGCTCTAAAGTGGCCGAACATGGGATGTGCTTGATCTAGAAGATTTTGACGACGTATATTTGAAAGGAAGATTCGTGTTATTTTGAAATCATAATTTTTTTTTTGTTCTTTTTTTTTTTTTAAAAAATAAGACCTGCCCAGAGTATTAAATATATCTTTATTCTTATATATGGGTCAATTGCATACAAAACGCTCTTTTTTTGTCCACGCTCTTTTAACTCTGTTTTTAGGTAAATTCAAAAAGAAAAAAACAAATAAAAAATGAGAAAATGATCACTGAAGAATATTTATTGACAAAACATATTTTTCAGAATCCTAAAATTGTTTGCATATTTTTTTAGATATTATTATATTGCTCTCTCGTACTCGCTTAATACAAAAACATATGTCCCCAGTTACACTTTTTGATAAAAAACGTGAAAAAAAAGTTGAAAACAATGCAAAAATATAACAAATAATAACTGTTTTGTAATAATAGCATTTATTTCTTATGTTTTATTTTGTTGTTATTCTCAAAACATTGTCATCGTGAATTTGGCTTTCGATTTACATTTAGTCCCCAAGCATTGTATTGAACGTCACTTTTTTTTACGCTTCGTTAGTTTAAATTTAGATGTGGTATAGATGACAAGAAAGTTATATTAACAAAGTGCAGAGATTAGTTCTCATGAAATTCTTAAAATTAAGACGATTAAATAATATTAAAGTGAATTTTTTGTGTTTTCTTAGTTCATCATGATAAGTTTGTGTAAAAATGTATTGAACGTCACGTGGAGTTTTATTAAAGCAAAAATAGTAAATAAAAAAAATACAAGTTTAAAATCATTGTTTCATGGGTTTTGATTACTTTGCTTGTTTTATTATATTTGCAAAACAAGATTCCTAAGAAAAAAAACTAAAAAGTGGCAAATGTATTGAACGTCACTTTTAAGATATGTCACACCAACGGCTGAAGTATTCATTTTGTATTTCGTTTTTGTATATTTAAGAGTAAAATAGCAAAATTAACGCCTGCTGAAAGAGCACGAAAACATCGGGAAAAAATGAAGTTAGATAAGGAACGAATGGAGAATATAAACGAAAGCAAAAGGAATGGTACATATGTTTGACTTTGACCTGATTTTTGTTTTTACTAACTGATATCGTCCATTTCACATTGAAGTGGTCAGTTGCGCAGATCATCGAAGTTATAAATTTATAGGATAATTTTTCGCGGCCAAAATAGGGTTTATTTTGAGACAACGTAGCTCAATCAACTTAAGACCGATTACCGGTAATATAGTATCATTGGAAAAGTTATTTCATCTATTTTGAGGAAAAGTACAAAATTTTTAAAAATATTTCAATGAGATGACTAATTCTTAATTTGTTTAAGTTTAACACCATGCCAGCAACACGTGCTATTATATTTTTTTTTTTGTATAATTTTCATTTTTTTAAGTTTTTACGTTAGGTTATACCTTTCCAATGATATAAAATGAAGATGTGGTTTTAAAGGGTTCAAAAGTTATATTGTAAAACGTGGAGTCTTAATAAATTTTCAATACGAATTCAGCTAGCTATTGACTTTTTTAATTTTTTGTAAAAAATAAAGAAAAAAAAATAGATGAACATTTTATGTACAGCTGAATTTTATACTTTATATTTACTTTTTATTTATTTATTTTTTTTTTTTTTTGAAAAAGAATAACCTGTTTTTTTGTGAAACTCCCAATTTGATTTACATTATTTGGTTCAGCGCAACAAAATGTATTGAACGTCACAAAATGTATTGAACGTCACTCTGTTGTTTTTTCTGAAATTGCTTATTATTTAACAGTTTTTTATTATTTATTGCTGCAAGTCTACTACTTTGAAAATAACCTCTATGTTGATGTCTTTTTGGAGAAAAGTTTTAATTTTTTCCCGTTAAAATTGTAAAATATATACATAGGTATTTTTGGTAAAAAATGATTATTTCTGTAACTTAAATGGCGATTTCTGCAAAAGCTGATTTAACTGATTAAATAACTTAACAAACATCACAGTAAGCTTTCATTTACAACATTTTTCAAATTTTTAGTGATTTTTCCCGTATATCTGCTGTGTGACGTTCATTACAAAAGTCGTATAAAAACCATACAAAAAATGATTTTTTGCAGGGCCTAAAAACAACTTCGAATTCTCCATTAATTTTCCCTTAATTTAACTACTCTAACGGATAAATTTCAAAAACTTTAAAAACAAAACATGAAAACCTCTTTGTGTACGTTTTATTTGCAATCGTCCCATATATCTCACTTACTTGTATGAACCTTTCGGGAAGAAAAATTTGTTTTTGTCACTCGCAAATGATGAATTTTTAAACCTACTTTAAAACAAAATGCTTCGTTTTTTAAAAGACAACTAGGTTTTGTTCGTAAAGGAGTTAGGACATGAAGTAAAAACTCAATTTATTCTTTAGTTTTTTTTTTTTAATGTTTTGTAGAATTTTTTTTTAGCATTGAAGGTTTTTAACTGTTACATCGATTCGGTCAAGTCTACCTTGGTTCGAAATGCAATGACAGATTAGTGGAAAAGAGTGGCCAATCAAGTGAATTATGTGGCGGGAAGCCTTAGACATATGTGATTTAGAGAGTAAGGGAAGTGTAATGCCTTCACCTTAGTCAATTTAAATTGTAAGGCACTCTCATCTACGCCCTACCAACAACTGTAACGTTTAAGTCGTAAATATTTTCAAATTGTCAATTTCAATTTATTAGAAATTTTTATATAAATGCAGAAAGCGTAGATCCATGACCTGGCTGGGATGGGTACTATGGAGTACCAGTCAAGCTCACTCCTACTCGATCACCGACGCACAATGGTTCCAAATCGAAAAAAGATGGCCAAAACCTAATTTTTAAAGAAATTTGAAAAACATTTTTAACTTCAGATATCTATTTAAGATAGACAAAGGAAAAAACTGCGTTCTCAATTTTTTTTTTTTTTAATTTTTTTGACGACACTGCAATACTGGCCTCAAATGCGTCTTCAGATGGCGCATCTGCTCTTGTACAGAGAGAACTTAATGAACTAGAAAGATGGTTATTAAAATGGAACATTAAAGTTAATGCTTCAAAATCTGCACATACTACTTTCACAATGCGAAAAGGTGACTGTCCTCAGGTGACTATTAACGGTTTAATAATCCCAAAGGCCAACATCATAAAATATTTAGGAATGCACTTAGATCGGCGCCTCACTTGGAAGGAACACATAAAAGCAAAACGCAAACAATTAAATAACAAAACCAAACGACTTCATTGGCTACTTGGTGCTAGATCTGAGTTAAACCTTGAAAATAAAATTCGACTCTATAAAGCGATTTTAAGGCCAGTTTGGACCTACGGAGTCCAACTTTGGGGTACTGCTAGTAAGTCAAATATTAATATCCTACAACAATATCAATCCAAGACTTTAAGGATGATTTTAAACGCCCCTTGGTTTGTAATAAATGACTTAATACATAAGGACTTAAATATTCTAACAGTTCAAGATGAGATCCGAAAACTATGTGAAAGATACCTCAAACGGCTTAGCAACCATACTAACACATTAGCAATCTGCCTTCTGGATGAAACCAACGAAACAAGGCGCCTCCAGCGATTTCATGTTTTAGATCTTCCATTTAGATTATTATAAGTATAGAGAAACACCTGTTTGTAAATTATGTTGTCTGTTAATTAAGTATTTGAAATAATTCTTTGAATGTCTTAAACAATGTTTGATTATCTTTTGTAGTGATTGTATTCAATGGAATGCAATACTCTCTGTTATATTATATATCATTTCGCAAATTTGTTTATTATCATTTTGATAGATTACAAATAAAAACTATCAAAAAAAAAAAAAAATTTTTTTAAGGATTTTTGAGGCCTCAAAACTCTGACAAAAATTATACAAAAACAAAATAGAAATATTCGAAGTCAATTTCCAGCTCTTGTTGTTTTATTTTTTTAAGTTATTTATAATATCTTATATTTTTATGTATTGAAGAAAAACTTAAGTAATCAGAAAAAAAAAATATGCATACACTCTTTTTAAAAAAAAATACAAACCAAATATTTGATTCAGTTTAAATGGAAAAAACGAAAGTGTTTTCCCCTTTAGAAAGGTATTGGTTCCTATGTGGGATATCTTTCTATACTAATAAAAACAAAAAAATGTTTGCCACAAAGTGCCACTGTAGGAGAATTTTAAGAAAAACTAAAATGGTGTCGGAAACTAAAAAACAAATTTCTTTAAAGCCTTATTTTTATATTTATTTTTTTGTATTGGTATTAAACATACGTAGTCAATGAGTTTAAATTTGTGTTTATATTATTATTAAAACATTTAAATTTACATGCCTACCTCACTTGTCGCATTATCGAAGTTAGCTGAGTAGGCATTTGTTTTCACTTTAATTTCTGTGCATATGATGTGTGCAGATATTGATTATATACAAAACAAATCTATAAAACCGAAAATCGTTAATTTTGTGGCAGAAAAATTAAAATGTGCAAATAACTGTGACATAAAAAAAAGATTCTTATTGATTTATATAATAAATTTTTTAATAAATATTTTTAGAAGTGCAACAAAAGCAAAAGAACAAACGTCCGTTTTGTGGAACAGAATAAAGAATGGCTAAATTTTTAAGCCGCTATTTTGAATTTTAATTTTTTGACTTCAGATTCGTATTCAGTGCCCCCGAAAACTTTTGGGGCAGGAAAATTGTACTACATAATATAGTTGTTATAAAAATTAGCATGTTCGTGGCCGCCATTTTTAAGCCGCCATTTTGAATTTCGAATTTTCGACTACAGATTCGTGATCATCGACCCCGAAAACTTTGTGGTCACCAAATTTGAAATGCATAATATAGTTATTGTAAAACTTAGCGTGTTAATGGCCGCCATTTTTAAGCCACCATTTTGAATTTTAAATTTTTAGCTTCAGATTCGTGATCAGCTATCCCGAAAACTTTCGGGACAGCAAAATTGTTTTACATAATATAGTTATTATAAAAATTAGCATGTTTATGGCCACCATTTTTAAGCCGAATTTGAATTTCGAATTTTTTACTTCAGATTCGTGATCAGCGACCCCAAAAACCTATCAATCATCATCTTCATGCAGATTAGACAACTCCTTGAATTCTTCCTATTCCTTGAAGTAAATTCAAGAATATATAAGTAGCATCCAATTTTAGCCAGCTTAACAACTAATAAGTTATGTGGTACCTTATCAAAGGCTTTTGAGAAATCGGTATAAAGATCATCCACTTTATTGCCCAGGGCAACAAAAGAAATGCAGAACTCCGAAAAAAGGGCTAGATTGGTTATAGTAGATTTACGGGAAACAAAGCCATGTTTTTGAGGGCAAATAAAACGTTTAATGATGAAAAATATTTTATCTTGACAATACTTTCAAAAACTTTTGACACATTTGATAGCTTAGAGATGGGTCTATAATTAGACACATCATGCTTAGAGCCAAATTTGAAAACTGGAGTAATAGCTGCAATTTTCCAACAATCAATAAAGGTACCCGTAGATAAAGATTTATTAAAAATTATGCAGAGGGGTACAGATCAAAACTTTAGCACACCTAAGAAGCAAAATTGAAGAAATTCCGTCAACGTCCTCTTTAACGGAGCTTTTCATAGCTAACATCGCTTTGAAAACATCAGATTCAGAAAAAGACAAAGATCCAATTTCAAATAATGCATCATCATTAGCCAAAAACCATAAATCAAATTCAAGCGTTCTCTGCCAAAAATAAATTCCGGGTAACTTTCTCGGCATATTGGCAGTATAAGTAGATCCTAAGTAGCTTGAGTGGATCACAGTGTAAAGTCATGAAGAGACTGATGAGTTGGTGTAGCGGCCAACGAAACAGCGGTTGTTGCCTTTTTTGTCTTCATGTTGTCTTGTTGCTCAAATTTGTTTTACATTTATTTAATATACAATTAAAATCGAAAAAGGTCTGGCCAGAACCATCTGACCGACTTAGGGTTAAGAAACTAGATTTTAGAAGACATTGTTTCATAAAACTAGTTTTGACGTAGAATAACGTCATTCTCGGAACATAGTATGGCGGTTGATAGTGCATCAAATAATGCATCATCATTAGCCAAAAACGATAAATCAACCGTCGCCGTATCTTCGTTATAGTTCGATTTGAAAAGAGCCTAAAAGTATCAGTGTACACAATATACACAAAGGAAATAAAAATATATAAAATTTTTCCAGTCCAGGTGGGGGGACTTTTCTCACCCTGCTCCCCCTGTGGATGCCCCTGAAGAATTTCAAGGCGAACTTAAATTCTTCACATTATGTGAAGAATACACATCCCAGCTGAGGCAGACCATTTTTTTAATTTTTTAAGTAATATCGCTCTTTCTTGAAAACATTAACCTATACTTCCTATAATCTTAATAACACACTTCTTCAGCTTTCTCTGAGAGCATACTCATAGATATTATCATATCAATTTAATAATCAGGACCACAAATCGTATTTTTTATGCAAATCAATACGTTATCAAATGTTTCTTTTACGTGAATCAACAAATTATCATATTCGTGAAAATCTTGCATTTGAAATTACTCTCAATCAGTTGTTAATAAAATATTGTTCAACATCATTTAAAAAGTTTTGTCCTAAAAGTATGCAACATATTGGCTACATATTATGTATGAGTTACATGGTAACATATCGGAATTCTAGAGATATTTGTCAGAAAATTATTATTTTTAGCATGTAACAGGTTTTTAGCTTCAACTTTTTACACTTCAAGTACAACTTATTACAGATGCAATTTACCTTTTTTCATATCACATTCAAGGTCTTACATTTCAAATTCAACTTTCTAATAAGTGTTTTGCCTTCTAAAAAGTTGTATTTAAAGTGTAAAAAATTGTGAATTTATGTTTTTTTTTTTTTTTGCAAAATCTTCGTATCGATACAACGCAAGAAAACTGCAAGTTCGAAAACAAAAATTTATAAAAGTAAGAATAACACCCGAAAAAGCTCGCAAGACCCGCATATTTCGGCAAACTTTTGCTTGTGGTTCAGTGGATAGAGTAGCGCACATTAACCACGCATACAACGCCCTTCAGCCCATCACATAAAAACACACAACATCAGTTTGAACGGAAGTCCCATTGATGCATATGATAACAAGGCAACCGGATATGCAAAGGTGCACGGAAGTGGCCAAAGCCTAAAATACATACATCTATGCATGGCCATAAAAAGGTAGGCAGCCGGAAGTAGCCCAAAGTTGGAGCAACACTTTGTGCTTGGCTTGAAGCCAGCAACATACTCAAACTTAAGCACAATAAAACTTAAAAGCAACAAAATGTTTGTTTTTCATTGTTTGACTTAAGTTCGGTTTATTTACTTATTTGGTAACTCATTTGAGAACATGAGCCAAAAACATAAAAAAAAAACTAATTCAAATAAAAAAAGGGGAAAAAAAACACGACACACTTACTTACTGCCCAAAGAGCTTGTAATTAAAAAAAAAGAAAAAAAAAACAGCCGAAATTCGGAGCAGCCAGATTGAAGCAATACCTGTTTCCAGCCACCAGTTCATGCATCATCTCAGAGTGTTCAACGTGTACTGGTTTTTGGTTTTAAGTTTTCGGTACTTGTTGTTGTAGATGTATTCACGTTGTTACAATAATTAAAAGGTAACAAGCACAAAAACTTGAAAATTTTGCCATTTGATGGTAGTACAAGAGGAATCCTTATGTTAACATGTAACAAGGTAAAGCCGCAGGCTGCAGTTCGGTGACTGGCCATGTTTGGCTGTGTATGTTTTGGAGTTGTGCACTACATACATAGTATGGTTCTGTCTATATTTCATGTTGATTTTTTCATCAAGTTTATTTAGAAACAAGTGGATGGATGTTTTCCTGAGTCACATTACGAATCGAACTGAGTTTTGATTGATCTAAAAGAGAGGTTTCTTAGGAACTCCATTAAAATAACAGGCAGTTTATAGAAATTAATGGTTTTAACAAATAATATCTAAGGAAAAAAACTGCAGTACCTGAACATATGATCTAAAGACTCCATATATGAAACATTTATAATAAACTCTTAGATAATCTCTTATTATTAAAAAAAAGGCCATCAAAACAAAAGTATGATGTCTTGAATAATTGGAAGAATATCCAAAAACATAACGTCTATTGGTCACTAATTGTTATTGTTAGTTATGCAAGAAGTACCTAAATTTGAAAATGAGTTTTTACAAAATCCTTTAGTTAAATATTTCGTTTTGAAAGCATTGTTTCTTACAGAAGTAATATTCAGTTATTCTGGACAACTTCTTTAAAAAAATCATTTTAAAATATAAAATTTCGCAGTTGTTTAGATGGTAATAACAATGCAACCTGGTGCTGAATTGTATTCCAGACAAGATTTCCAAAAGATTTAAAAAATAGTCTTTAACCCTCCGTCGGTTAAATGTTCCGATAACCTTATACATATGACATAATATATGGTTATATCATATAACCTTATAACCACATCATATATGTTTATAGTTTCGGTTATTTCTTGTTTTCGCAGACTTTCGCATGTGTTGAACTACGTAATAATATAAGAATATTAAAGAAATTGTTGCCAAATTTAAAAAAAAAAACTCGTTTATGTTAATAAATTTTTGTGTTTAATTTCAAAGCTATAAATAAAGTTATAAAATCTTCTTCCTCCTGCAAATAGGAGATTTATCGTTTTCGTCATCATAGTATATGGCGGCCGTGGCGCAGTGGCTAGAGAGTGTCTCCCATTCGCCAGAGAACCCTGGTTCAATTTCCTTCTGACACAGAAAGTTTTTTCAATTGAATTAATTGTTCTGTTGGGTCGTCAGCTCTCTCCAGACAATGGCAAACCTCAGAGAGTAAATAATATTATGTTAAGCTTTTTGAGAACATGAACATTAGCCGTTTGGGGTAGGCATAAAACTAGTGGATCCCCGTTCTCGATCAATTGTGTACAAACATTTAATAACAAGCCTTCAAAAGTGAACTAATCCTACAAATAGAGATAAAACGCTATTTACACTGTGCCTAACCAAGTAAGCTTTGCCTTTTTCTCGTTACAATTTGCATACTTACATTAGTTGAAAAAATATAAGTATATATAATTGTGAGCCATGGTATAATAATACAAGGTAGCATTGACAGTTGCTTGGGAAACCATCTCCTGTCAAAAAGTATACTCAAAAAGAGAGCACACACAATCGGCCATTGAAAACACAAACAATGTTGAAAACGCAGAAGTGAAAAAAAAAAAACAAAAACTTCAGCAGTTTCAGATGCATTTGCACAAACAGTTGTTTCTGAGAGTAGATGTTTTCTTGTAGAAGAGAAAATAAGTAGTTGTCAATGCTATCTTGTATTATTATACCATGATTGTGAGCAATATGCAAAAGAATAACAAAAATAAAAGAGATGAAAGAGGGACTGCAAAGGGAAAATAAGACGTAGTTTGAATCATAAGTTATAAAGAAATCGTGAAAAAACGATGTAAATTGATCAAATCGCATCACATTTCCTATATTTTCATACGAAATACATACGGGTCTGACCAGACTACATTCGACCGTCCGAGGTGGTAAAAAGTATATATCCTTTTAATAATGATTGTTTACATTTCTTTTGTCCTTTAAATATATTTTGGAAATATATTTAAAATACAATTAATATCGAAAAAGGTATGGCCAGAACCATCTGACCGACTTAGGGTTAAGAAACTAGATTTTAGAAGACATTTTTGCATAAAACTAGTTTTGACGTTGAATAACGTCATTCTCGAAGCATAGTAGGGCGGTTGATAGTGATCAAGCGGCGCACAATGGTGTATTTTATGCCAAAAGTGACGATTAATTGAAAAAAAAACGTTCAAGGTACATAGTGATGTTAGGTATCCGATGAAAGAAGATAAAATTCTGCATCACAAGGTGAAAGAATAGTTGAAAAATATTCTACCGTTTACCCGCAATGCAGTTTCAAAGTCATCATTTTTTTTTCTCTTTGAGTGTGCACAGTGACAAACGTGTTTATTCGAAATTTTTAAAGTTTTTTTTTGTGTATTATTTTCTAAAAATTACAAAAACTTACGATGGAACCTTCTTGTTCAGGTATTTAAGCAATACAAAATTAAATTTTTTTTTATGAAATAGTGTTTATTAATATATATTAATTTATTTATTTTAATTTAAAGTTAAAAAGTTGGATTTTGCAATATGTTAATAGAGACACAACTATGTGTTGAGTGGAATTAAGGAAAACTGTTTTGATTATCGTAAGCTATGAACATTCAAGCTATATTCTATAAAAAAAAAGTTGCGTCAATGCTGCGAACTTTCGCGGTATTTCGATTTTTTTACTTTAACTTACATGTCCTTCCATTAAACTTTTTTTGTAGAAGTTAGCTTGTTCATGACCGCAATTTCGAAGCCGCCATTTTGAATTTCAGATTCGTGATCAGCGACCCCAAAAACCCCTAAAGTACAATTTTTATCTCGATAAGTGGCCCCTGTCAATTAATCGTCACTTTTGGCATAAAATACCCCATTGTGCGGTGGTTGAAAGCGTTTTTAGGTCACACTTTGAGCCTTTGATGTGCCTAAAGTACTAATCGTACAATGTTGAGAAAAATTCATGTTTGAACTCTCTTACTTATATAAATTTTACATAATTACATGAAATATAAAGCCAACATTTGATGTTTCTGTTTGCTTTGCGCATGGTTCTTGTTTAAGGTTGCTACCTATTTATCGACTGCATTGGTTCTTGAATATAATAGAATATATGCTTTCCGCATGGTTTTTTCCTTAAAGTTTAGTATGCTGTAGAATCGAAAATTCCGCGGCAATTAATTCCACACAGTGTAGAGTCGAAATTTTGTGTGGAGAAAAAAAACTACAGTACAACCTTCCTCAATGCGACTAGATAGATTTTTCCTATATAAAAAATGTAGTTTGCAAGCAAAGAAGAACTGAAAGGAAAAAAGGTAAAAGTTCATGCAAGTCTACGCAAATGCAAGTTGCGATAATTTTCCAATTTTTTTCCTTAAAATTTTTTTTCTCGCGATAATCGTACTTTTTCGCGATAATCGTATTTTATCAAAAGCGAATTGAATTATTCTACGTCTTGTGTTACATAGACATAGTCATGTCATGACATAGTCATGTCATGACATAGTCATGTCATAGACATAGTCGAAACTGCTGTATCTTTTTTAATGCAGGATTTTTGACTAGCCAAATTGACTGCTGGTTAATCGCCTCTATTTATATTTATACCCCCACGTTAAAACAACGTAAAAGGGGTATGAATTTTATCACTCCGTTTGTAACGCCCATAAGGAGGCGTGGTAGGTATAGAAAAGTGTATATATTCTTGATCAGCTTCAACACCCGAGTCGATTTAGCAATATCCGTCTGTCTGTCCGTCTGTCTGTCTGTCTGTGATCACGATTACAGCCGTAATTTTCAAGCTATTACCACAAAATTCGATATATAAGCTTATATCTAAAAAATAAAGATGAAGTTTGAAAATGAGCCAAACTAGATGAAAACCACGCCTACCTCCAATACAAAGTGACTTTATTAAAAAACAAAAGGGAATATTTTCTGCTTAAAATATGACGAAAATGTTTTTATAAATAAACATTTAATAGACTGCTTAAAACTTTGAAGGTATTTTGGTTCGGCCGTGGGGGTATTTTAACTTCGCCTCAGTCGAAGATCATTTCTTACTAGTTTTTTATATTTTCAATTTCAAAGTTTATATTTTTAAGATGGAGAAGGAGTTCGATTAATAAAATTGATTAGTTTTTACCTATTTTATCAAAACGATTTCCTAAATAAAGCTATTTTGACATTTTCTATGGTCTAATCTGAACTCTCTGTGGTACAATTAAATTCTGAGTATTTATAAATTAAATGTATCCTGGGAATTGTAATGGTATTTATATAAGTTATTATAGAGCGAGGACATGAAGAGGCCATTGTTGTGCATAAAGAATATACTTTTCTCCTTTTTCTGTTTCTTCAGTAGAACCCTAGAATTAAATTCCCTTTGATAGTGCGTTTCGCACCAACACACTCTGAAGTATATCGAGCACATTATTTTTGAACAAACTTGCACAGCACAACAAAACAAAATAAACTGCATTTTAAATGCTTCAATTGGCCCGAAGGAATTGCTTTTGTTGCTTGTTTACTTTCTTTCTTCCTCGACAACGGTAAATGCAGCATACCAACTGAAAGTCTGAGGCTTGTATACTAAAAGGACTTTTCATCATCCTTGTCAAAAGTTAAGGAACTGAATTCAATGGAACTTGCAGTCATGCAGGTAGTATGTTTAAAGTACGTCGAAAAGTATACTTTTAGGTGTTGTAATGGGACAAAAACCCATGGCAACAACAACAACAACAACTGCCTGCACTTACTTTTATCCTTGAGCAATATTTGTCGTCTGGTGTCCAGCGTGTGTAAATATTTAATCTGAAAATTGCGAAGAAAACATTTAGCAACAAAAGTACACACACATGCATCAAACACGTACACATATACAGTATGCACACAGCTAAAGAACTTCCAATTAAAGGTATAATAGTATACAGGGTGGTCTAAAAGTCACTACCCTATTTAAAAAATGCCATAACTTTTTTTATTTGTTGTTAAATTTTTCTATTTTATTTCAGACATAAGACTTCGGAGATTTTAATATGATCACAGAAAATTTAATGGTGTCCGAAGAGGTTAACTTTCGTTTGAGCGTATTTGTAAATAAGCAAAACTGTAGATTTTGAGTAACACATAGTCTTTCAATCAATATTTACCTAAATTGTTTATCTTTTAATCTCCGTATTATATACAAGACATATGACATGACATATGACATGACATACGACATGACATATGACATAAGAAATGACATAACATAACATGACATATGACATGACTTATGACATGACATATAACACGACTTATGACATGACTTATGACATGACATATGACATGACTTATGACATGACATATGACATGACTTATGACATGACATACGACATGACATATGATGCGACATATGAGATGACATATGGCAAGTCATATATCATGTCATAAGTCATGTCATATGTCATGTTATATGTTATTTCATATGTAGTGTTGTCATTCCCGGTTTCGGGTTATTCGAGAAAACGGGTTTTTATTGATTTTTCGGTTTTTTCGGTTTCGTTTTTTTTTAAATTATGCATTTCGAATAACTCGAAAAACCGGGATTTTTAGTCGGGTTATTTGACATTTTCGAATACTTAAAATTCTTAACTTTTCCATTTTTTTTGTTCTGAGCAGGGCGGGGCGACGCGTAATCCGCCGTGCCGCGATAAGCGCAATCAGCCGCCCATATTTTCTTTAACTTGACCAAGCAAACTCAAGCAAATGATGCAATTACAAAAGAAAAACAAGAGAAGAACCGCTGCTTTTACTTTAAATACCGTTATCTTTAAGAACTGATTGACGCTTCTTATCAAATATTAAAAAACGAAAGATCATAAAAAAAAAAAAGAAAAATCACCCAAAAACGAAAAGTGAAAATTCGCCCAACATATTTGGATGCAAATTCGCCCAAAACCAATAAACGAAATTTTATCCAACAAAAATGCAAAATGTCCCAATTTTTCGCCCAAATTCGCAGGAAAAAAACTGGGTGATTTTTCATAATTTTTTTTTGGGCGTTTTTGCGGAGAGTCTAAATGGACTATATATATAAAAGAACAATATTTACGATGCCTTTTATTTTCCTCTCAATTTTTTTATTTAATTTAAAAATATAAAAAAAAACAAAAATAAATAAATAAATAACTGGCCATTTCAGCCCTTGAAAGGACTTTGACCTAGCTTCTTATGATCAATTGTGTTGTGCGTGTTATTAAGTTTGTACACAATTGACCGAGAAATGGACCTACAGGCTTAACGCCGACTCCGAACGGCGATGAACGTAATGTTCTTATTCTCAAGAAGCTTTACATGGCATTTTAATTACTCTCTGAGGTTTGCCATTGTCTGCAGAGGGGTGACGGCCGCACAGAAAAATTATTTTGATTCAAATAATTTTCTGTCGCTGCTGGGGTTCGAACCTGGGTCTCCAAAGTTCGTTTACATAGCGGCCACGCACTTTAACCAACTACGCCACAGACGCCACTTGACGCCGATTGACGCTTCTTATCAAATATTAAAAAACGAAAGATCATAAAAAAAAAAAGAAAAATCACCCAAAAATGAAAAGTGAAAATTCGCCCAACATATTTGGGTGAAAATTCGCCCAAAACCAAAAAACGAAATTTTATCCAACAAAAATGCAAAATCGCCCAATTTTTCGCCCAAATTCGCAGGAAAAAAACTGGGTGATTTTTCATAATTTTTTTTTGGGCGTTTTTGCGGAGAGTCTAAATGGACTATTTATATGTATATATATAAAAGAACAATTTTTACGATGCCTTTTATTTTCCTCTCAATTTTGTATTTAATTTAAAAATATAAAAAAAAAAAATAAATAAATAACTGGCCATTTCAGCACTTGAAAGGACTTTGACCTAGCTTCTTATGATCAATTGTGTTGTGCGTGTTATTAAGTTTGTACACAATTGACCGAGAAATGGACCTACAGGCTTAACGCCGACTCCGAACGGCGATGAACGTAATGTTCTTATTCTCAAGAAGCTTTACATGGCATTTTGATTACTCTCTGAGGTTTGCCATTGTCTGCAGAGGGGTGACGGCCGTACAGAAAAATTATTTTAATTCAAATAATTTTCTGTCGCTGCTGGGGTTCGAACCTGGGTCTCCAAGTACGTTGACATTGCGACCACGCACTTTAACCAACTACGCCACGGACGCCACAAAAATAATTTTATCAAAAACCGCCTAACCGATTTGAGCCGGTTATTTTTTTTAAGTATTCGAAAATACGGTTTTTAAAAAATTTTCATTTTCGGGTTTTTCGAGAAACCGGTATTTACATATTGTCGAATATTTGACAACGCTATTCATATGTCATATCATGTCTTATGTCATATGTCATGTCGTATGTCATGTCATATGTCATGCCATATATCTTGTATATGATATGGAGATTAAATGATAAACAATTTAGGTAAATATTGATTGAAAGACTGTGAAAGATGTGTGCCTCAAAATCTACAGTTTTGCTTATTTACAAATCCGCTCAAACGAAAGTTGACATGACATATGACATGACATACGACATGACATAAGACATAACATATGACATGACATATGGCATATCATATGGCATATGGCATATGACATGACTTATGACATGACATATGACATGACATATAACATGTAATGACATGGCATGACATATGACATGGCATTTTACATAACACATGTCATGTCATGACGAATGAAATGACATATGATATGACTTATGACATGACTTCTGACATGACTTATGACATGGCACATGGCCGAAAAAAAAAAATAAAATAATCTAACAAATCATAATTCTTATATAATAAATATTCTCATAAAATTCTTTTATAATAATTAATATTGTTTTTTAGTTTTAAACGATTTAATCTGCACGGATCAGTTTCGTCTCAGACTTTACTTCTAGATGCTTATTGTCTGAAGCAATTCAACAAAGAGATTTTTCTATTGGATCAAATCTGCTCCACAGTAGTGATGAAATTCAACGAATTCTCATTCATTTCTGTTTGATCTCTCTAAAAGACATGAAAAAACTATGAAAAACGACACCTTAACAACTTCTTGCTCAAATCTTGAGCTTTTGATTTTTGCTCGACTTGCTGCTGCTGCTTTTTGAGTCATGTTGATATTTTATATTATTTTTTGTTTGCTTTTATGTGCATTTTATACGCTTAATTTGATTTTAGAACGCGCACAAATATGGCAAAAACTTCCACACAAACATAGCCACACACACTCCTGTACACACACACACACACACACTGACTATAACTACACAAGGATATCAGGCAACATAAATAAAAACAAATTAAGGCGCAATTTAGATATGCACTCGAAGCATCAAAGGATTCCGCCTTCACGTTCAATGCACACAATATTGCAGAAAGTTATAACAACAACAACAACAGCAACAAATACTACTACGACTATGACAACAACAAGAACTACAACTACAAAATCGAGTTTGTAATATTCACGAAAAACATATTTATTTCTTATGCTTGGCAAGTGCACTCAAAGCAATTCACACCTTTGCCAAGGATGCCAAGGATGTGCCATAAAGTTGAGCATAGAAATCATTATCATTGCAACACGAAGACTCACTACATCAAGAGTGTGCACAAAGCAGTGTTTAGTGCAGCAAAAAACGCTGCATCTAGGAAAACACATAAGAGGGCCTCTGCCCTGGGGCGCCAACTTCAAAGTTTTAAAAAAATTCTTAGAATTCATTCTGCTCCGAATTGAAGTAAGAACTTATGCATAGCGTTTTCTACATTATTATCAAAATATCCATTTTTCTTATTTCCAAGAACATCCAAGCACATTCCTATCAACAACATCATGATTAAAGAGCATTTAGCGTGAGCGCCCTGTATAAGATCGTAAATGGGCGCTGATGTCGTAGTTATACCCGCCCCTGTTGCTAACATTTGCATTGCAAATTTAATGAACGACAAGGATTACGATACCAAAATGATAGCAAAAGCAAAAAAGGATCAACAAGGACTTTTCTGTGTTGGCTTGCTTCAAGTGCTTGTTTGTGTTAGTCTATGTATGTGTTTGTGTGTGTTACTTGTTCTTGTTCTCTGTCTTCTATGCAAATCTATAAACTATGTTTGTTTAATTTGTACATATTTGAATATTCAAAATTATTGAGCTAAGATTGTGGCTACGTACACAAAAAGAAAAAACAAAAACCTCAATAAGCTTACGAGATAATTTCCTGAATATTTGGTTAATGCCAAGAACACAATTGGTATTTCAAATGAAGTGTGTTTTTTGGGACACTCACACAATACAGCCATATCAAAAAAGTTATGCACACATACACATTAAGCAAATCGAATTGTATGGAAATGAAGAGATAACCCACGGTGTCTTAAAAATAGTGGATATTCCAAAAAACTATATCTGATTTTTTTTTTTGCGATTAGACTGAACTCTTGGTTTTTCCTCTTCTTTAGTTTTTCTTTTTGGCAAAAACATAAGATTCTACGAATTTTCTAAAAAAAAAATGAATTTGTAAAAAAAATTTATTTATATAAATATATATTCTTACTTATTTACCGTCAAAGAATCAATTTGTATTGGCATTTTCGGGACAAATTTTGTGGAAACTGCTCTGTTAAAAGAGTTGGAAAATATCTATACTATGTTCACACAGAGGCGGAAAAGCCGCTTTCTAGCTGAAAACCCTCTTTTCAGAAAAAGGTGTTCACACTTTAAAAGTAGCTTTTCATTTGACAGACTGTAGCTGTATGTTTGTTATTATTGCGTTTTATTTCATTATTCTCAGATAATAAGATACTCCAGTTGGCTACAAGCATACAGATGAAAAAAAAACAGACAGACGAAATGTCAAATATAGCCAACCTGGATTTTAGTAATAGATTTTAACATTACTTCAAAAAACAGACTTCAAATCAGGGTTATTTTTTAGCTTTTCAGAGTTTTTCGCTGAAAACCAAATAAAAAACTGCTTTTATTTTTGACAGTTTTTCTATGGCGAAAAACTTAATATCATGTAGCTTTCAGTTGAAAAGCCATTTTTGTCCGAAAAGCGGACATTATAATGGTTCTTCGACCCCAGTGTAACATAGTATAAGTTATATTATGGGCAGTACTGACCGTAAAAAAAATATTATATCATATTATATTATAGTACATATTAATATCTTCTGGAATGAACTTTGTTATGTAATATTATGTGATTTTGGATGTTCTCAGAAAGCTGGATGCGAATAAAATTGGCAACGAAGTTCTTTATGAACAGAATAGTCCACATTCAAACTGAATCCCTAGAATGGATTTACTAGAAGGATGGATTTGTTTTTTCGGTCTGCATTCAATCTTAACCCACCTACTTCTATTTGCTTCTGAACTGACGCCTATAACCGTAAGTCAGTTTTGAACTCATCTAAGAACTTGCACAAAAAATTTCTGTTATGCGTTCGCTACCGCCAAATGGAAAACACAAAAATTCATCAGATTGTTCAACACCGGATCCTTCCGCCGGGTATTAAATCGAATAATTTCTTAACTGGAGCGTTCTATTTCATTTGTTCATCATGATGTATGTTAGATAGCAAAGCCGCTCGGTTTTTATGTCGATGTCGGCGCACAATGTAAGTTTTTAGCGCTCAAAACTATCAAATGCAAACTATGTAATCTAAATAATTTTTTTTTTTACGATTCTAAATGAAAACTGTACAAGCTTTTCAACAGTTTTTCTATATCTTTGATGTGTTCTGAGATATAAATGCCGGATGTTGAACCTTTTTTACTCTCTGTGCAAATATTTAAAACTTAACTTAACTTTGAAACTGTCTGATATTATTCAGCAAACAAACTTTCGGTAAACTTTTAAACCTTCACCCGAACTCAAGCAATGAACGAACTATGATATAATTGTATTGGTACCGCCATGGGCCGCCTGTTGAACAAACTTTTTAGTTAAAGGAAAATTATGATTTTTTTTTTATGATATGTTAAAAAAGATACAGTAGTTTCGACTATGTCGTAACACAAGACGTAGAATTATTCAATTCGCGTTTGATGACCTCTTTTTTAAAAACTATTTAGCAAAATATTTATTCCATACACCTGAGCATATGACCTTTAAAAGAGTGCCGGATAGGGTTGATATGTATTACCGACCCCCATTACTTTTGAAAAAGGAATATTTTTGCCTTTGACACCTACTCCCTTACAAATATTATGGTTTTTGTATATTTATTCCATACACCTCAGCATATGACCTTTAAGAGAGTGCCGGAAAGGGTTCATAGGTATGACTGAGCCCCATTACTTTTGCAAAAGGAATATTTTTGCCTTAGATACCTATTCCCTCCGACCACTCCTTAAGGGGGCTCCCATACAAATTTTATGGTTTTTGTTTATTTATTCCATACACCTGAGCATATGCCCTTTAAAAGAGTGCCGGAAAGAGTTAACAACTTTTGTTGTGTTTGTGCCGGAAAGGGTTAATATGTATTACCGACCCCCATTACTTTTGCAAAAGGAACATTTTTGCCCTTAACACCTATTTCCTCCAAATACTCCTTAGGGGGGCTCCCATACAAATTTTATGGTTTTTGTTTATTTATTCTTACTAGTATCACCTTTGGTCGAGATCCGACCATGTAAAAATTGATTTTTTTTTTTTATTTTTATTCACTCATATGCAAACGTAACCGAACTCTTACAGCACCAAACGCACCACCAGCAGGAAATCACAAAACAGTAACTCAATTCTGATTTTCCATGTTCTGTGATTTTTACTTTAAAAGCTATTCAATATCAAAAATGTGTCTTATATATGCGGAGCCACACCCCTTTGTCATGCCCGTCACAGTACCCTACTTCCCTTATTCTACTTTCTAGTAGAAATGCTTCCAAAGCTATTTGATATAACAACTTTGAGTTTAATGAGTGTTTCCACCCCCCTTTGTCAAGGAAGGAAGTTCTTACCAAGTTTCATTGATTTGTGACTTATAGTTCAAAAGTTTACCGAAAACTTGGGCTGATGAAAAGTGCCTCGCCTCTATTTCAACGCCCATCAAATGTAACCAGTGGAATGGAACGTCTGATTTGATAGATATTCAGTGCACTCGTTTTCCCTACCCTTATTGATTTAAAAAAAAATTATCGAAATTGGTTGAGAAACACGGGAGAAAATGTTTCTTAACTGTTCTGCGTACACCTATTTATATATAGATATATAATAATAATATGTATCTATACTATTATATAAAAGAAGACTCACGTATGTTCGGCTGCGAAAAGCTTGAGAATGGCAGGCGCTCTTTCAAAAATTCTTTTTCTCTAGGATAGCTATGGTGCCCAGTTGGGACATGGGATATATAAATTTAATAGCCATTGTTTAAATAATTTATTAAAATCCAAAGAGAATAACCATACAATTTCTTTATTCTTATTCTCAGAGAGAAAAAATTTTCTCATTAAAGCTCTGTGCATCTCAAAAAAAGGTTGTGCCCAAAGCTAATAAAGAAGAACATATGTATCATGGTTGAATAAATAAGGTTGTCGCATGGGTGAGAGCGAGTTCCCATAAATGTCAAATCGAAGTTGACATCTCATACAAAATCTGAAAACGAAAATTAATAACATGAAAAGCCGTTGAAGTTGTTGTTGTTGCTTTTCATTGATTTTGACAATAATGGGTACTGAAAAGAGAGTACGATCAGCCACGAGACAACCTTATTTATTCAACTATGATATGTATATGTAATACTTCTGTATTCCAACTCTGAAATCGAAGAGAGACAGCCATAACAACATAAGATGTTGCTGTTTGTGTTAGTATATTTGAATATATGAAAATTACTACACAAAAAATAAAAAGTCAACCCATCACAGGGGCGGTTGTTATGAAAACGTTTTCCCCAAACATATAAGAAAACAAATCATATTTGTTTTTCCTAAATCACAGGTACGCACTATTATAAAACAATTATAAGAACGCCTGAAATATGATTAAATTTAAACAAACAAAATTTTAATCAAAAAATTCAAACAACAAAAATTTCAAATAAAAATTATTGACAATGGAAGCACCGCTCCTGAGTTTTTTTTTTTAAATTTAATTGCCTCTATATATTTTCTCGCTCATATAACAATATATCAGCACTCTAATGTTGACGAATATATGAGATAGAACAATATGTCAAAATCGCTGTGAGACAAAAGCTCTATTTTCAAACTCTTTTTGAGCAACATAACATATATAAAAGTCAACAACCCAGCGGGAAAATGAGAATTGATTCAAAAAAAAAAATCGTAAATGGAATAGATTCTTTTGCTTACATTTTAGAACGTATTCCAAAGAATATATAAATTACAGCAAAACATATGAATTAGAATATATCAATCAAAAGTTTATATCAGATATCAACCAATATATCAACGAATATATCAACCAAACAAATTTTGGCATAAGTGAGAAAAGCAACAGTCTGTTTTGATTTGTTTTCTCATTTCCGAAAATGAATACTTTTTATTTAAAAGAATGCATTTAAAAAGTGAATAAAAGAATCGATTTGTGTAGCTATTCATATGGAAGCGAGAAAAGAATGTACTACTATTTGTAGGACGTCAGCGTCCCACCGGCAAAATGAAAATGGATTCTAGAAACAAAAATCGTAAATAGAATGAATTCTATTGCTAACATTTTAGAATGTATTCCAAAGAATATATACATTTATAGCAAAACCTATGAATTGGAATCTAAGTAAGCAAAAGCTTACTGATTCGTTTTTATTCCAGCCATAATCGATTACGACCCATATAATTATTTCTAATATATAAAATGTTTTTAGATTCCTTGCTTGCTTTTTTGATAAGTGAAAAACGAACTGATTCTAAAACAAATTCTGGTATAAGTGAGAAAATCATCAGTCTGTTTTGATTTGTTTTCTTATTTCCCAAAGTTAATACATTTTATTTAAAATAATCATATATGTAATACTTCTATATTGGCAGTACACTGTACTGTGAATGTACCCGAAATTGTGGCGTCCGTGGCGTAGTTGGTTAAAAGTCCGTGGCCTCTATGTCAACGAACCTGGATACCCGGGTTCGAATACCAGCAGCGACAAAAAATTATTTGAATTAAAATGATTTTTCTGTACGGCCGCCACCTCTCTGCAGACAATGGCAAACCTCAGAGAGTAATCAAAATGCCATGTAAAGCTAATTGAGAATAAGAACATTCCGTTCATCACCGTTCGGAGTCGGCGTTAAACATGTAGGTCCGGTTCTCGGTCAATTGTGTACAAACTTAATAACACGCACAACACAATTGATCATAAGAAGCTAGGTCAAAGTCCTTTCAATGGCTACAATGACCAGTTATTTATTTATTTTTGGTTTTTTTTTATGTACTCGAAATTTGACGTTGACGTATAGTAGTAGTATATTCAAATATACTAATACAAACAACAAAATCTTATGTAGGCTATCTCTCTTTGATTTCGTAGTTGAAACTCATTAAAAATTTAGTTTGCTGCCAATATTGAAGTATTACATACATGGTTTAATAAATAAGGTTGTCGCATGGGTGAGAGCGAGTTCCAATAAATGTCGAATCGAAGTTGACAACTCATACAAAATCTGAATGCGTAAATTGATTACATGCAAAGCCGATGAAGTTGTTGTTGTAGCTTTTCATTGATTTTGACAATTATGTGTACTGAGAAGAGAGTACGATCAGCCACGAGACAACCTAATTTATTCAACCATGATTACATAGATGAAAAGAGTCTATTTAAAAAGTGAAAAAAACGATTCTGTAGCGATTCCACTTGAAGCGAGAGAATAATGTGCTATTCTTTGTAGGACATCAGCATGTTAAAAATAATCAATTCTAGAATCTATACTGGAGAAGAGAATTGATTCTTTTTTTTATATAAAATTGAATTTTTTCCCGATGGGGTGTTAAAAATAATCAATTCTAGAATCTATATTGGAGAAGAGAATTGATTCTTTTTTCCCGGTGGGAAGGTCCTCAAAAAAAAAAAAAAAAAGACAGCAACATGTATTGAGTGCGGTGCCAATGCTGCCACCTTTTTGAATGTAAAAATACTGCCACTTTTATAAAAGCATCGACAAAAATTCCGTGTCGATGTTTTGTTGAAATGTTTTGATGAAATTTATCAGCTTAAACGAAAGATATATTTTATTTTAAAATAACAATTCTCTAAGGCCGTCATATATTTTTCTTACCTCTGAGCTGATATTTTTACGTATAAACGAGATTTTTTTATATAGGGTATTTACAGATCCCTTCTAAAGTTGATATATAGCAACTTTAAAACGATACTTCAATCCATGATACAATTATACAGGTAGCATTGACAAGTATAGATTTTCTCAGCAACAAGGCAACGACCATTTGTCAAAAACAGTTGTTCGTGCAACAAGAATTAAACGAATGTAAAAATAAATAAATTCCGCAAAATATGTGCGTTAAATACACAATTATAATAATGAAAGTTGTGAAAAAATTATGTGTGATATGTGTTTAACGTTTTCCAGCCGTGGTGTTTTAATAATAATTGGAAACTTCTTTAATTTCGTCCATATGCATTTGCAGCTGCTGAGGTTGCTACATTTGAACGTTTTCAACATTTTTTCTTATGTTTGCACTTAATTACACAAAGTTCACAAGTTATCTTCGTTGTAGTAATAATAATTCACTATTGATTAAATAAAATAGGCAATATTTTGTAAGAAAATGTTTGGTTATTTGCAAGCGCTGAAACATAAACAATGGCGAAAACATAAGAAATAATTGAACGCTCTCTTTCTAGACATTTTTTTTGACAGATGGTCGATGCCCAAGCAACTGTCAATACTACCTTATATTATTATACCATGACTTCAATCAAATTGTGAGAACCCTTACACGTAGTTCATTCTAAAATTGGCACGCCTTTTGAAAAGAGAAGCTTTCTTTAATTTATTGATTTTTCAATAAAATAAAAATAACAAGAGAAGCTTTCTTTGATTTATTGATTTTTCAATAAAATAAAAATACCTTTCAGAAATACCAGTTTGCTACGTAAAACAAACATGCTGGAAAGCAAGGCAATTTTACCAGTTTGTGTTATCTCTTTTTTACATGCAAAACAAAATCAAAAATATTTACCACATGACAAAATGTTTTAGAGTTAACAGACGGCGTAGTTAACACACCAGATAAAACAAAACTGTGAGTACCCCAATAGTCACAGCGCTAGGAAAAGTGAACCAATGCATGAAAAAAAATGATCAGGAAGATACAGAAAGTTTATTACTTTAGTTATTTTTTATTACATTAGTTAGCTGGTTACTTTATTCGGATGGAACTACTAAGTCGCTCCAACACAAATATACAATTTTACCGAAATTCAAACGGCTGTATTCATAAAAATTATGAGCCTCTTACAAAGCCTTCATAAGAAAAAAATCGAAAAAAAATTTAAAAACATTTTTCATGTTGAACGTTTCAACAGCTTTCAAAAGCTCTTTTAAATGCTTGATAAATAAGAGAATTTTTAAAATGGTTGAAACCTTCAATAAACCCTCGATAAAGCATTTTAAAAATTTGTTTGTTCTCATCTAAGCACAAAAAATATTGTCAAAATGTATCAAATTATTTCAAAATGTATCAAAAACAAACAAAATGTAAAAAAGTGTTTGAAAATGTTTGTTTATAAATTAGAGGTTTTTTAAATATGGTTGAAATTTAAATTTTTTTTTTTAAGATTTATAACACACCTCTCATAAAGCAGTTTTGTAATTATTTGCTCTCATTTGAGCACAAATATTGTCAAAAATTATTAAAATTCTTCAAAATATTTCAAACATTTGGAAAATATGTCAAGAAAATTCAAAATATTCCAAAACAATTCCAAAACAATAATTTCAAAAACAGAAAATAAAAACAAGAAAATTTGTCAAAGATTTCAAAATATTTATAAAAAAAAAAAAAAATAATAAAATGACAATTATTTCAGTGCAGATGGCTTAGAAAAACTATTGATTTTTAAATATCAAAATCTTGACGAAATTGCGACAAATAAATAACAAGTCACTGAATTTATCTAATACACAAACCATTATTTCCACTCTTCCCACTTCAATATGAATACGGCTGTTAAATTTTAAGATTTAAAGTTTTTAATGATATTTAATATTTTTATCGCCGGCGAAGCAGCGGGTATTTGCTAGTAATATATAAAGTAGATAAGGAAATGGCTTAAAACATATGTGTATATAACTTTGGAGTGGTTTGAAATATTTGAAAAATTTTTTCACAGAAATTATTTTTTTAGCTGTAGAACTTTATAAAAAATACAAAAACAACATTTTGAAAAATGTAATTTTCATCAAAAAAATGATAGGGGGTAGCTCATGATTTTCGATGATAGAAACACTTAATTAAATTATGTGTCAAAACGAAGCAATTTTTGCAAATAAATGATATGGTATATAAAAGCGTGTGAGAGAAGAAAATAGAAAAACAAAAATAAAATTACAAAAAAAGAATGTCTGGTCTAATTTTTAAGCAAAAATTGAATATTTTAGAGTTTTTTTGAAAACAACATAAGAAATTGAATTAGTAAGATAACGGTAAATCTTTTCTTATTTCTCAAAAGTTATTTAATTAAACTTTCAGACAAAGAAAATTTAGGGAAAATCGATTGAAAAATGGCTGAGATATTTGCATGCAAAATCAAAATTTGAAATATCAATTGTTTTTTTCTCATTCTGAGGCAATGACATAGCTTTAAGAAATGCATTGCATGGAAAAAATCTACAGGTTTCGAAATATCGCAATACTGTTGATGTCATAATAACGGGAAATTTTTTTAACATACTATTCGTGGAAAATATTAGCAAAAAAGTTTTCGTATACCGTTATTTTTCTCAACCAACGAATTTTCATACAAAAAACGTTGTACTGAAAACATCTACAGTTTTCGAGATATCACAATAATTTTGATGTCAAAATAATGGAAATTTTTTAAAATTTACTATTTGTTAGCAATTTTACCATCACAATATGTATTGACACTTGATACATGAAAAAGTGCTTATTGTAGGGTAACCGTAAACGATGGTGAAAAATATTAAATTTTTTTTTGCACATCTTATGAATGTCTCAACTTCTCTTTTATATCATGTTTTTCCATCTCTTATAGTTTAGCTTTTATTTAATGAATGCTCTTTTTTCGCTCACATTTGAGTTCAAAGGTCACCAATCTTATATTCAATCATATTGTGCAGCCAGACCTTTCATCTGACACCACATTCTTTATTCTACCTCTTCCCAGTTCTGAGATCCTTAACTAAAATTGATATAAACTTTCAACGTTAATATTTGGGGTCAAAGGTCATCAATTAAAAATCTAAAATAATTCGGCACATCTATGGTCCAGTACCTTTCGAATGATGTACGTTTCATTGTCCTTATTCTAAAATAAATCTGTGGCAATATGACAGAGTAGCTTAAGTCGACATAAGCGAAAAACTGAAATTCTACATATTATTATTAACCATTTCAAGGTGCACAATTGTGTCCTACCCTTGTTTAAATCCGACTCTTAAAAAGAAAGTTATGCCGATTTTTCTAATGACCATACATAAATTTTACATATAAAAATGAGAAAAAGGATTTTTAAAAATGTAAATAACTCACAACTGTATTTTTGGACTTAAGCTACTCTGTCATATTGCCACAGAAATATTGAAAAAGTGTACGACAACATTCGATGTTTGCGTATTAATATATAAGATATAAGAGACTTTATATTTCATGTAATTGTGTAAAATTTATATAAGTTACAGAGTTCTAACATGAATTTTTGTCGCATTGAGGATCAAGCAGACCAACAAGTGCTAACATCGACATTGTACGATTAGTACTTTAGGCCCACCAAAGGCTCAAAAAGTTATATAAATACCGACACCTGATCACTATCAACCACCCTACTTACCTCCGAGAATCACGTACTCTACGTCAAAAAAAAATGCATCTTAAAAATTGTTAAAACAAGTCAGAAAACTTTTTAAATACGTAATAAGAGAGCAAACAATTAAATATTATATTGATAATAGACACAGACATTGATAATATGAGTTTATAGTAAAAATCTTCAACAGATCGGATTTTAATGATCTTACAAATAAAATGCTTCCAAAATCATGCTTCTGAATATTAATATGATGGAATATTAAAATGATGATTTTTTAAATGTATAAATAAAATGCTTATGATGACATGGAGGCTATGTACGAACTTGATCTGTCACCCCTTCATGCTAGAATAAGGTTTATGAAACATTGCTGAGGGGGCAATTTAAAAAAAAAAGAAAATTTAAAGAATACAAAAATTTTTTTTCATAATTTTAGAAGCGGTTTTTGCCGTTATTTGATTTTTTAAAATGCCAAAAATTTACGAAGTAAAGGATATCACCAGTCTGGAACATATGAGGAAAAAAAAACCAAATTAATCCTTGTTAAAGTGGCTATCGCCTGAACTTGGATAATTTTTTTCAGCCGGAAAAAACCAAATGGCGGCCAATTTTGTAACCTCGAAAATCGAGTTTTTTTCAAATGGTCGCCATTTTTTTTTCGGCAGAAAAAATTATCCACTTAAACAAGGATTAATTTAATTTTTTTTATTCCTCAGATGTTCCACACTGAAATTCGTTCACATTTGGCTTGATTATACTTATGGAAGGTGTGAATGTAATCACTATATTACATAATAATGAGGTGTATCGAAAATCTGACCGAAAATTCCGGTGCCAAAAATAATATAATAAAATAAAAATAAAAATTAAATTAAAAAACAAAAATTTAATTACAATTAAACAGCAAATACTTCTTGATATTTCAAGATTTACTTTGGAAAAAATCGTCAAATCTGATTAGATTATTTGTCAAGTGTCATGAAAATTTGCAGTTGTGTGTTTTTTATCCAAGGAATTTGTTGATAAGCTTAACTTTCATTTTAAATCAACCAATAGTGGGTCTTCAGTACAAAAGTTTGTCAGTACAAAAAATTGGTTCAGACCATAGCTGTGAAATTGCGATTACGATTAGTAATCAATTAGATTATTTTTAAAAAGAATTGTAATGATTATATAATCCTTAAGCAAGAATTTTATGATAAGTAATTGATTACGATTACAAATAATCAAAATATAATAACGATTACTTGAGATTACTCAAAATAATCAAAAATAATCAAAAGTAATCAAAAAAATAATTCGATTACTTTTAAAGATTATCTTTGATTCTTTTTTGATTATTTTAAAAATTTCAGCCTAAAGTACGGAATATTTTGTGAAAGTGATGATGAAATTGACACAACTGGTTCTTCACAGGACACCGTTAAACGCGATAAGTGATCCCAACAGACCAACTGTTCTGCTACTTGCATGACAATTCAAGTGCTGAAATGATTTGGCAAAAGTATGGCTTGTTGAAGGAACCATTTCTTTCATTCAATACTCCTTTAATGCCCTCAGCGCCAGTTGAGAGATTAATTTTTTTTGCCGGCATAGTAAACACTCTAAAGACGGCAATCATTGTCTGATTTTTCTTTTGAAAAATTAGTTCTTATGAATCCAAATAGTAATTTAGAGTAAAACGGTTTTATTTTTGTTTCGTTTATGTTGTATTATAATACATTATTGTTATCGTTCTTGTTTTTTTGTCAATCTTTGTTTTATAATGAAATACATAACTTTGTTTTTTTTGTAAAAATTTAACTAAATTTTTTGTACCTAAGACTGAAATTCTTAAAATAATCAAAAAAGAATCAAAATAATCTCGAAAAGTAATCGGATTACTTTTTAGAGTACTTTTGATTCTTTTTGATTATTTTGCGTAATCTTAAGTAATCGTTATTATTTTTTGATTATTTGATCACATGATTACGATTACAAACAGAAAAGAATCGTGCTTAATCAATTTTTTTACCTTTTTGAAAAAAAGAATCGAATACGTAATGATTACGACGTGTAATCATTACTTAACAGCTATGGTTCAGACCAAAAGAACATATTCCAATTGAAAGGAGTTTTTACATACTATTTAATTTTGGTACTGAAATTGGGGGTCAGTTTTATCCTATACGGCTTGTATGGATTCTATTTTTAACCAACTTCCCGATGAGCTAGAGTTTTGAACTTAAAATGTAGCTCAGAACTGGATGACAACATAATATTAACTTTTTTTCTTGTCTGTGCGTTTATTTGTTTGGCTAAAATGCGAAATTATTTGATACATATATACATACATATTTAAAAATCAAACAAACAAACTGAAAAGCTCATTGTCATTTTTTAATTTCAAAAATTCACAACTGAAGTGAATTTATTACCTCATTTAGAAAATATTTTCGTGTGGGTTCTATAGTTCAGAGCGTAGAGCGATTGCTTTCTAAACGCTAGATAGTGAGTTCGAGCCTCGACAATTATAACGAGTCTTATGTTTTTTTATGAAACAAATTCAAATTTTGAAAAATTCACCACAGAAGGTCGAAAAAAAAATTGTAAAAAGTAGATTGTTTGATTTATTTAGATCTATTTAGATGGCATATTGAAATGGGTTCTGTAGCTTAAAAAGCACGGCGATTGCTTATAAGCGTGAGGTTGTGAGTTCGAGCTTCGACAAAGTCTTGTTTTTTTAAAAAAAAAATATTTATGAAACCATTTCGTTTTTTAAAACAAATTTTGTACTGATGAAACCTTCAAAATCTATTGTAAAATTTTACACAAATTTGCGCCCCACATTTTTATGAGAACTAAAAGCCCCACTCTAGCAGAAATTATTTTATTCACTTTTTAGTTCGTTTTAAAAACGTGGTATATTTAAAATTTGTTTACTTATATTATTATTAATAATGAAATTATATTTTAAAATTAAATTTCTTTTTTTTTTTCTTTTAGAAAACCGAAAATACTAATTTCAAACTATAATTTTATCAACTTTAACTGTTTTTTTTTTTCATTTTAATCTTAAAATATATGTCAAAGTATGTATCATAGTAGTATACAAAAAACCTTTGAGTTTTTATAATTGTTTAAAAAATGGGTTAAAAACAAATTTAAAATTATTATTCTACTACGGTCTTAAACTACACATGTTTCGAACAATCCCTCAAAATTTTGCACCAATCGGTTAAAAAGTTCTTTTAAAATCGTGCCCTCAAGGTTAAAACACCTTGGAACCCTAGGTGGTATCGTGAAAAACACCTAAGGAACCCTAAACCTCTTGTTAAAAAATTTTCAATTTCGTTTTATTTTCATTTTGTATCACATAAAACATAACGTCAAGCTGCATTTTAGGGTTGTTTTTTTTTTAATGTTCATCACATTTTGAAAAAAGTGTTGAATAACGCTGTATAGCTAAATACTACGAAGAAATTGAGTGTAATTACGTTAAAAATGTTGAAGAACCTCTGTGCATCCCATGCTGCACATCGTTCTGCAACTTCCTTTCCCGTAGCCGAATCAAAAATCTATTGTTAATAATCAAAAATATCTTCCTATGTTATCAAAAAATAATTTATGCATTGGAAATAGTCGAAAATTTGCAAGCAGACACCCGCAACCTATACACAAAAACACACACACACAACTTACCTTCACGCATGCATATGTTTGTACATAACATATATTTACATGCATACATGTAAAGCCTTGCACTTGACCGAACACAGACATTATTTGTCAAATAGCATCAAAGTCACTACCAGCAACTACCTAGCCAACTAACAACAACAACCACATCAACAGCAATAACAATATTATTGCTTGTATGCTAAAATAGAAAATCTCCACAACCCTCAGGTTGAAGTTAGAACCTGATCAGCATGTTAATTACTTATCGACCTCATAGATAATTCGGTAAAATTCAAAATGCATTCAATATATTTGCCGATACTTTCGAATACACTGACAACAATGCACACGGCATAATGGCTACTCTGCTGCTCACTAAGGATTGAGAGAAACATGGAGCCCGGTAGACAAAATATGCTAATTTTTAACCACATATCTAGAACACACTCCCGCACACCAACAGAGAAAGCTCAATAAATGGATATTGTTTTGTTTGCATGTAACATTGTGTGCAATATGTTGTGTGTGTGTTTCCGTCTGAGTAATGCGTTGCTTTTACTTAGAAAGGTCAATTTGCCTAAAATACCCAAAAATTATAAATAAATTATTGAGCAACTCAGCTAAATTGGCAGAGTAGATAGTCATCCTATGGCAAAGCTATCATATGGCAACCCTTGTGGTTAAACTTGCTAATACCTTATTGTTATTGTAATTTTAATATTCTATATAAAATACAAGAGAGCAAAACTAAACTAGGAGTTATAGTTGAAATTTTAAGAAAAACCCGTTAGTTGTCTTGTACTAAGCTATAAGGGATGAAATAAGATGGCCATCATCAATTAACTCTGGTTTAACTCAAACTTTGAGTCCAATGTTAATAATCAGTGAAGCATAGTTTAACCCGTTTTGGCCCAAAATGGCACAGATGTTCACCTTTCTTCGTCTATGTAAAGGGTATGTTTTCCATTAAGGACTTGACAACTTTTTTTTTAAATAAAACGCACACCATTTGAGATATTTCAAAAAGTTTATTATCGGTTTGAAGTACAATCAAAACATTTATGAATGGCACTCGACTTCGTTCAAAGGGCCATCGTATGCAGCGATCGATTTGTTGGACTCAATTTTCGATGACTCGGCCACACATTTCGGCCGAAACGGCCGCTATTTCGCATTCAATGTTGGCTCTGAGATCTTCAAACGTCGTAGGCTTGTTGTCATTGACCAATATATTGACGTAGCTCCAAAGAAATTAGTCTAGAGGCGTTAAATCGCACGAACAAGGCGGCCAATCGACTGGCTCATTTCTTGAGATTACACGCTCATCAAACTTACTCTTCAATAAATCGATTGTAACGTGTGGTGTGTGGCTTGTGGCACCGTCCTGTTGGAACCACATGTCGTCCAAATCCATATCTTCCAATTTGGGCCAAAAATAATCGGTAATCATGTCGCAATAACGATGGCCATTCACAGCAACGTTACGATCGTTATCGTCGACGAAAAAATATGGTCCAATGACACCACCGGCATGCAAAACGCACCAAAAAGTTATTTTTTGTGCATGAAGTGGGAATTCTTGAAGCACATATGGATTTTCACCCGACCAATAACGCATATTTCGCTTATTGACGAACCCATTGAGCCAAAAATCAGCTTCGTCACTGAACTTGCGATAAAATGCATCATCTTTCAATTTTTATCATTTGCAGACGTTGTTCGTTCGTGTACTTAACCATGATGAAAATTTTGAGTTTACTTAAGAAATTGACAATGACAGTTCAATGATTCATGCGTTCAGAAATGTAATTCAAAGTTGTCAAGTCCCTATTGGTGAACCCTGTTTATGACGTGGTTAGCCTTGGAAAAAAATTATGGAGAAGTAGTCTATATTTTTGAGGTTTCTCTTTCCGATTCTGTTATAATTTTCTCGATGCTAGTGCACCATTTTCCAAAATTACTGCTTTATTAAAAAATAAGTACGAACATTTTTTGGTTTTTGTTTAAAGTCTTTAAATTTTTTTTTTATATTGAAAACAAATTTTGAGCTTTAGGCCAAGCATGTTGACAACAAGACAACATGAAGACAAATAAGGCAACAACGGCTCTGTATAGAGCAAATCACACAGCTTGACTATACAGGCTGTTTCATTGGCCGCTACACCAACTCATCAGTAGTCTTGTATGACTTTTCACTGTGATCCACTCAAGCTACTTACATAGATTATTTTTTTTTTTATTGAGAATGACAAAAAAATTATTTATTCGTTGACATACCGGTGTGTACTTACTTCAAGATGCCGTAGCAAAAATTTCAGAATTCAATATGGCGGACCCAAAATATCCAATGTTTTACTGGAATTATGAACTGTATTGCAATAAAGTTGAAAATATTACAAAAAATAGTTTTTGGTCCAGAAATTGTTGGAGGGTCGGGAGTTCTAGCGGTCGCTGATTAAGAATCCGGGGTCAGAATTGCAAAATATTGCAAAATATAGGATAGCGGATCAAATATAGTAGACCAAATATGGTCAAGAACTTCGGTTTTCCTCAAAGATATATTTACACGGTCTTCGGAGTCGCTGATAACGAATGTTGTGTTTTAAAATGTTTGCTACTTAGGACCGGAGCATGTTAAGGTGGCTGTAGGATATGGTACGAACGGGCAGATTTTTCATCTTTGCTGCATATATGTTCAAATTAAATAATTTTTCCTAGAAGTTTTAATTTTCAAGGTTCTTCTGAAACCACTTTTACTCAAATCCATTAACACAAAAAATTTTATTTTATTCAACCATTGCTGAGAGAGTTGTTTTTCTTTTTTATTTTTAATTGTTCCAATTAAAACATTTTCAAAATACTCTATGCCATGCATACAATTTAATAGAAAATCCCAAATATCTCTGAGTCACCAGCAATGATCGCCAGCACCACTTAGTTTTTCATACAAGATCATTTTAATTTTTAACAATATAATATTTTCTGTCATTTCCACACAATTTTCGCAATAAATTCCCAAAAATTTAATTAAGTGAAATAAATAAACAAACCAAAAAAGCTAAGAGTCAATAAAATACAATAGAAAAAAAAAATCAATTAAATAGTGTTGCCCATATATTTTATTTTCTTAGAATTTCTGCTGTTTTTTATTTTCAATGTGAATTAATAATTTCCGCACTTAAGCACTTCAGGCACATTTTTTCACGTAACGTGCGTCCGGGGGGCATAAAATTTGTTTTTGACTAAAAATAAAAAAAGCCACCTCTGTCCGTTGATTAATGTGCCAAAAACGAGAGTGTGTAAAAAAATAAAGATATATAAAAATATTACATTCGAAAATCTGCCAAGTGAGTCATCAAAAAATATGTAAAATATTTTTTATTAATTGTAATTTCCACATGGGCCTATTTTATGAAAATGTAAGTCATAATTTTTTGTCAATCATTTTGTCAATCATCGTTGTAGAAGTTTTTTTTTATAAAAAAGTTAGCCAACACTCCACGCTTATTTCAATATAGATCTTTAACTTTGTGGTCTCAGTGGTGCAAGAGGTAGCGCACTTGCCTGCCACTCCGGGTTCAAATCCCCCGCCAGGCAATGGTTGCTCGCTGCTTCTATTCACTTACTTACTTACTTCCTTACTTAGGTGATCATCGTAGCCCGTCGTCGGGTTTCGACCAACCTCATCACCTCAAGCCTTCTACCTGGCGAGCGCCTTCTCCAATTGGTTTCACCAAGCGCGGTCGACCTAGTCAATCCATCAGTGGCATGGTCTTCGTCTTCGTCGTCGTCCCTCAGTTTTCGTTTCGACCACCTTTTTCACTGGAGCATCGACATCCATACGATGGACATAACCTAACCAGCGTAGTCGCTGGATTCCTATAAGCTGAACTACTTCAATGTCGTCATATAGCTCATACAGTTCGTCATTCAAATGCGATAGTCGCTGCCAACTCGAATAGGACCAAAGATTTTTCGAAGAACTTTTCTCTCGAACACCCGAAGAGCGGTTGCATCTGCTTGCAAGACAACACATGCCTCAGCGCCATTAGGAAGCACATCACTATACGCAAGGAGCTGAACACCTTTGTAAAAAATGGTAACATTGCGATGTACACCGGCCCTTCGATCCCTCCATGGTGATATTGAAGAGATCGTAAGAAAGCGGGCCGTAAAAAACATGGGTGGTTTTTATTTTTATTATTCATTCAAACTTGTTCAATTTTAAAAGTGAAAACGAATTCATTCCGAAAATTCCAACATTTTTTGAAGAATTAGAATATGATGCATTCGTTTGACTACTCTATGAACTTTAAACAAAGTACTGTTTAATGTATGATTTGTTAATTTTTCAATTAAAAAACTGTCTCTTCTGGTAAAAATCTTGTGCCATGGCGCAATTGAGTTAACTCATGATACACTGAACTTTACTTGAGTTGCAATTAAATACAATGCATATTTCTTGTTTGTTTATTGATGTTTTATATTAGTATTATAAGAACATGTTCTTTTGAAATACAAAGGTAGTTGCTTAAGTATATTTATAAGTAGATTTAACAGTTATTGATAATAATGAGATTGTAATTTTATAGTGGACTTATTAACTATATAAATTAAGAAATAATAAAGTATTAGTAACAATATTAAATAAATTAGAAAGATAAGCAGACGAAAAAGAGCGAAAAAGAGTAAAAAAGTAAAAAAGATCAGAGGGGCATAGAACATAGAGGCATAGAACAAAGAGGCATAAAAGATTAATGGTTTCTATCAATTTCAACACACAGTTTTTACGTAAAGTGGTTAAATACGGCCTGCTTAAAGTCACCTTTTCTTTCCAAAGATGTAATATTGTAAACTATTCCATAATCTAATGGCATTAATGAAAAATAACCTAGTAGAGTTTAAATAATACCATGTTGGTATTAAAAATATATTCCTTCTTACCGAGTGACTAAAATCTAGTTTTTCAAAGAGATACCCAGGAGTTTTAGAGTAAATAAGTTTATGCAGGAACATACAATTTCGAGCATTCAGATAGCTTCTAATATCGCAACCAAGGATACTCTTTTTGAACAAGGTTATATGATCAAATTTATGAATGTTAAACACATATCGCGTGGCATGATTGAACGCAACTTGCAACTTGTGTTCTGAACGCGAGTCAAGTTTACTGTATATAACTTCAAAATATGTTATGATGAGCATTATTAATTGCAACACAATTTTGAGTCTGGTGTCTACAGGAGTGAAACGAGCTGACATTTTGAGATTACGTAGGATAAAGAAAATGATGCGCACTACGTTGTTAATGTGATCCGTACATGTTAGGGATGAATTTATATGATAACCAAGACTTTTAATGTTACTTACTAGTTTAAGTTTGTTATCTCCTATAAATAAGTCCGGTAGGTCATCAACAATTATTTTATACCTGCTAATGGGCAGCACATAAGATTTGAGAGAATTTAGTCTAAGACCGTTTTTAGTAGCCCAGCGGTTAATGTCATGAAGATCCTCATTTATTCTGCAACACAAATCTTCCAAGAGACCAGTTCTGCGCGAAAGATATAGCTGGACATCATCTGCATAGGCATGCATAGACGAATTTTTGCAAGTAAAGAAGATATCATTGATGAAAATTGAAAAAAGTAGAGGGCCAAGAACTGACCCTTGGGGTACTCCACTGCAGACAGGCTTAAATAGAGAGCACTTACCGCCAACACATACTCTTTGCGTTCTGTTGGACAGATAGCATTGTATAAGTTCTACAGCGTCCTTGCAAAAACCATACCAGCACTTTAGTTTATGACAGAGTAATGAGTGATTTACGGAGTCAAACGCTTTCGAGAAATCTAGCGTGCAGAGGAGTGTTGTGTGACCTTCATCATATGGCTTCCGAATGTCATCAAGCACTTTTAGTGTAGCTGTTGAGCAACTGTGTCCACATCGAAAGCCAGATTGCAATGGAGATAGAAGGTTATGTAAACTTAGAAAATTTTAAATCTGTTCAGCCATTATAGCTTCACATATTTTTGAAAGACATGATAATATGCTAATCGGCCTATAATCATTTGGTTCACACGCAGAGGGTTTTTTCGCAACAGGCAATACTTTTGCAATTTTCCAGAGCTTCGGAAAAGATGACGTTGTAAAACAATGATTAATTATGTGTGTTAGCGGGCCAATAACATGTGGTAAAACCAGTTTAATAAACTTAATCGATATCCCATCTTCGCCAATGGCATTTGATTTAACCTTATTAAGGTGTTTATAAACGTCATATTCAGTTACATTAGAAAATTGAAACATAGGTTCAACTAGAACGTTCGATAATACTTCAAGATCAACATTGCTACCACTAGAAACATTACATAGGAAAAAATTATTTAGAGTATCAGGGTCAATATAACAATCTGATTTTGGTTTGGAGCCAATTCCAAGATTTTTTAGATTTTTCCAGAGCACTTTGGCAGGAAGAGTTGTTTTTAATTTTTGCGAGTAGTATCTTTTTTTGGATTGCCTAATAAGGACAACTGAAGCGTTACGTGCATTTCTGTACTGTTCCCACTTTTCCGAGAAGGATTCATTTTCCACAGCCTATGTAACTTATTGCGTTTCTTTATTGCATTTTGGACACTCATATTGTACCATGGACATGAAACATTTTGTAAAGCAATTGTTCGTGTTGGAACATGTCTTGAATAAAGTTGGTTGAGCATGTAAGAAAAAGCGGTTAACTTTTCATCTACACTAACATAAAACCAGATATCACTCCAAAAAGTGTGACAAGCATCAAAATTCAGGCGCATTAAATCGATAGATTTAAAGTCAGCATAAGATATAGTTTTGGAAACGATTGGTTGGGAAAGTTTAATATCTAGAGTGCAAAAGATTAAATCATGATCATTCTTTTTGTTAAAAAAATTTTTGTAGAATTGTTTCAGTTCGCTTCACTGTTAAAAAATGTAAGCCATAACAATGAGAAAAAAATGTACATCATCAAAATAAATGCTACAAATATTATTTGTGTGAAGTTTTTTCAACATCCCTTAACCCTACAAACCCCAGGGTTGAAATAAGGCTAAAATTTTTGGTTAGGTTATATTGACCAAAACTTCATCCTATGGACCAAAATGGTAAAACTATCAAAAAAAAACTAAACAAAAGAATAAGTTACGAAGGCTACCTTTTAAGTTTTACGCCTTGGCAACACTAATCCCTTAAGGGGGGTTATATACCCAGAACTTTTTTTTTAAAAATTTTATATTTTCTTAAAGCTTTAAGTCTCAAGAATATGTGGTGAAAATTTCAAGTCGATATCTCAAAAAATAACAAAGTTATATCCTAGTCAGTGACCCGCCTTCTAGAGCGCGCAGTGCTGGCCCTTATTTTCAAACGCATTTTTCTCGAAACCATGTTTTTAAAGTCGGTGACCAAGATTTCTCGTACTTGTTATAGGATTTTTTTTTTTCGTAGCTTCGTTCATTTTTATAGGCAAAATAATGACGAATTTTTGGTCGAAAATCGTTAATTTACGTTCGGAAGGTCGCCATTTTGTGAAAAATCAATATTCTCAAAATCGGCTATGACAAGTACGAGTTTTAAGTATCTAGTTTAAGAATATTTTTCATTTTTTTGTTTCAGTTGAATTTAGGAGGAACAATCCTGGTCACCGCATTTTCAGAGTGTTCTACAAAAAATGCTGTATCTACTATAATATTAAATCTTTTTTTATAAAAACATGCTTAACATACTCTTAAATGTGTATATTGTAAGGTATAAAAACCCTCATTTAAAAATATCCCTTAGGTTTTCTTAAAATAATGTACCAACATGACCTTTTTTTTCGGCCTTTGGGTATATTTCCCCCCTTAATTCTGTATCTCGAAAAGGCACACCAACGATAATTGATTTTTGAATGCAAGAAAGCATTGCTGATCGTTTCTTTTATGTCGTTCGTGCCTCGTTTCGTGATAGTGAATAATGGGGTAAGTATCGTCAGATGAATTTTGACAGTTTCATTCAAAAATTTTACCTTTTCTAGAATAAACATGCTGACAACATTTTGGTGTATGTGCGCTTATTGTGTTGTTTACAGTGATTTCCAAATTGTTCAAAAACAGGTGATGATTTGTTACGATTTTTGACATGAATCGACAAAAGACAAAAATGCATCCATGGACTATGTTTGACTTTTGATAATGTCACATCCAGTGACTGTAAGGCGTTGGTTCAATGAATTGCAGCGTGGTCGTCGTTCTTCCCAAGACGAATTTCGTTAAGGTCGTCCAAGAACGGCTGTTATGACAGAAAAAAACATCGTTGCTGTGAGTGAGCTGTCGGAAGCAGGCTGGCATGAGAACGTGAGATGGACATTTTGTGTACTAGCATACTAAGGCGTCAGGTAGATTTGTTCCCGTTGGATACCCCATAATTTGACGGTTGCTCAAAAAAGACTCGTGTCAATGTCAATTGGTACAAAGAAATACTGAAAAAATACAGTGAGGGTAGATCAAAACACATCTAGGAAATAACCACACGTAACGAATTATGGATTTAAGCTTATGAGCCTGAAGCAAGTGAGCAAAACCCTACAGAAGTTGTCCGCGGACGGAACACATCCAAGCAAATGCGAGTTGCGAGTTCTTAAAGAAAACCCGGTCATGTCGCAACTGTATCACTTGAGCACCGGATAACTGTTAAGGCTGAATGGTACACAACTATTTGTTTGGCGGTAGTCTTCGTAGAATTGATAAAAATCAACCACGGAAGGAAGATCATCCTACATCACGACAATGCCAGTGATTGTTTTCATTGTTAGGTGCAGGACTTAAAGGCAACCCTCGTATTTTCGGGTTGGGAAAAGTTAAAATACCCCGACGAATAACAATTTTAAGCTTGTATGAGAAATTGGGGTGTTTTTTATTGAATTCATACAAATTTCAACATCATTGTACGCTAGAGCACCCACAATATATATGAAAAATGCAAAGGTGTTTTTTTTTTCGCTCCACCAGCATTTTCTAATAGAATGAGGTTAATAAATAAGTTCTGCATCAAAAGACGGGTATCGTTAGTGGAAAATAGCCAGCCGGTTTTCATTTTAAGCACCAAAAACGGGCTTAAAATTGCTTGAAAAAAGCTCAAACAATTTTTGCTCTGTAACTTTATTAAAAAAAGTTAACGGTCTTAATTTTTTTTTCTTTTCGACATACAATTAAACAGGTAAGACCTTCCGTGCAACTTTTTTTATGTAGGTGCGATATTTAATGGTGTTTTTGAAGATCAAACTCAATTTTTTACTTAATTTTTATGTTCTATTTTTCTTAAAAAAATTCCCAAAAATCATAAAAAAATCTGCGAACTGATGGAACTATATCATCATGAAGGGAATTTATTGAGGTTTAATAAATTTATTACTTTTCATTATTTTTTTGCGTTCCACCCATGAACTGACGTCTTAAAGGTAAACAAATGATTTTTATTTTTGCTTCATTCAATGGAAATCTTTCAAATTCAAACAAAGTGCTTATTTTACTCACCTAAATCATTAATCCCTAAATCATTGACACCTAAGTAATGATCCATTTATTTGTTGTAAGAGCCGTTGAGATTTGTTTCAATTCAATTTTACTCATACACCTCGTTAACAAAAAAGTTAAATATTTTGTTTTTTATTTTGGATTTTAATTGGGTGGGATCGTTGGGCCTCAATTCTTTGCCAAAATACCAAACTAAATGAAATTGATAATACATCTCGTATAAATTACTTGTAAATTCTAAAATTCTAAAGAAGGATACAACAATTCGTTTTAATATAATTTAACTCATTCGTTGTGTACTGTGAAACTAGGCAATAGTGTAAAAACACGTGCTTTTTGAGGCTGTTGTTAAAGCTTAAAAAAATTCATACAATTTTGAAATTTTCATATCATTTGAAATTCAATTTTGAAATTCAAAACTATCATGACTACATGGCGGCAAAATCATTAGTTAAGAAATTACTGGTTGTAAATGATACAGCAGAACGTGGTGTTGCTTTAATTTGAAGGTTTAATGCCGTATTAACACACCAGGAGGAGCAAAAGCAGTTCATTTTGCATGCAATGGAAAAACATTTTAGAAATATCCCAACCAAAAACTTTTCGAAAACAAAGTTTTTAGAATATTTAACTTCAAATAAATAAATAATTTTATTTCTTTTCGTTTAAAATGGTATATTATTTTTTCCATAAAGTTTTTTCAAATTTCTTAATTTTTGGTATACACCTAATTCTGTTTTTACACGGTAGATTAGTTCCAGAAAAAAACGTGTAGAAAAAACATGTAAAAAAATACGTTGATCGTATGAAAAAATAAGGGATTGGTTCCTTATCTCTAAGACCTATTAAAATGAGGGAAAAACAAGGATTTTTTAAGAACAATTATTCATGTTTATTTTATTAAATCACATATGTATATAATGTGTATTTACACAAGCATAGTTATTAAAAAAAAAAAGACTGTAGGTTTAAAAGCAATTAAAATTTAATTTTTTTAAAGTTCTTACTGTGGCTTCGTTTAAACTGAACATTTTGCCAAGAAATTAAGGTGATCTAAAATTTCAATTTTAGTTTCCCAAGAAATAGCTTTACGTTTTTGTTTTGTATTTGTAGTTTTCGACATTTTCTTTTAGGCATACATAAAATATTTAACAAAATTAAAAAAATATAAATAACTGAGGGAATATAAACTATTTTTTGGCTTACCTTTTATTTTAATGCGTTAAAATTCAATTTAGTTTAACGTTAGAAAAAAAAATCTTCCTATAAAAAATGTCTTTACCTTTAAATGATAGTAGAATGTTAACCCATTTCAATTGCTTTGACAAGTTAATTTGCTTGTATCCACAAAAAGGACATTCCCCTAAATTTGTGATATGAAAATATTTCGCAAAAATTAAATTTGACAAAAAAAAAGAAAAAATGTAAGCCCAATAAAGAAATTTCAAATTTTCAAACCGTGGTAAATCAAAACCATGTAAAAAAAGACCGTGTAAAAACAGAATTAGGTGTACTTACATAATTGTCAAAAATAATTATCCATTCCAGCTAAATTCTGCAGATTTAAATTAGGTTTTCTTAGCACATGTGTTTAACGAAGGTGGATTTATCAGGTGAGCTAGTTAGGTACGGATTTGACTTCATTTGGGGTCACACAATTGTTGTATCCTTCCTTAGAGTTTTAGAATTTACACGTAATTTATACGAGGTTTATTATCAATTTCATTTAGTTTGGTATTTTGGCAAAGAATTGAGGCCCAACGATCCCACCCAATTAAAATCCAAAATAAAAAAACAAAATATTTAACTTTTTTGTTAACGAGGTGTATGAGTAAAATTGAATTGAAACAAAGCTCAACGGCTCTTACAACAAATAAATGGATCATTACTTAGGTGTCAATGATTTAGGGATCAATGGTTTAGGTGAGTAAAATAAGTACTTTGTTTGAATTTGAAAGATTTCCATTGAATGAAGCAAAAATAAAAATCATTTGTTTACCTTTAAGACGTCAGTTCATGGGTGGAACGCAAAAAAATAATGAAAAGTAATAAAATTTATTAAACCTCAATAAATTCCCTTCATGATGATATAGTTCCATCAGTTCGCAGATTTTTTTATGATTTTTGGGAATTTTTTTAAGAAAAATAGAACATAAAAATTAAGTAAAAAATTGAGTTTGATCTTCAAAAACACCATTAAATATCGCACCTACATAAAAAAAGTTGCACGGAAGGTCTTACCTGTTTAATTGTATGTCGAAAAGAAAAAAAAAATTAAGACCGTTAACTTTTTTTAATAAAGTTACAGAGCAAAAATTGTTTGAGCTTTTTTCAAGCAATTTTAAGCCCGTTTTTGGTGCTTTAAATGAAAACCGGCTGGCTATTTTCCACTAACGATACCCGTCTTTTGATGCAGAACTTATTTTTTAACCTCATTCTATTAGAAAATGCTGGTGGAGCGAAAAAAAAAACACCTTTGCACATATGGGTGCTCTATTGTACGCCTTATACGAACTTATGTGTAAAATATCAAATCAGTACTCATACATTAATATTTGTTTAATTCAGGAAGGGTCTACTATTTTAATAGCGTCACTTTGTATGGGAAGTTGGAGTGGGTTAAACAAATTTTATACTAAAACTATTTTATTTTCAAGTGATTTAGTCATTTTTGTGTAATTTTGAAAGATTTTACCATTTTGATGACTTCACTTTGCAGTGGCGGATCTACATACGGGGTGAAAAGGGCTTTAGCTCCCCCCCCCCCTTGGAGAATTTTTTTGTGGGTAACAAATAAAAAAGTCCAAAAAGACGTTTCAGCCCCTCCCCCTTGGCATACAAAAGTGTCATTTCAGGGAAAAAAGGCGTAGTTTCACTCGACTTTGTCAAATTTCAAACTTGGTCTTAGATTAATTTTTGGAGATCTAACCATTATGGAATTCTTTCATGGTATTAGAGATAGGCGTGGTTATCCTCCGATTTGACTCATTATCTACATTCTTAAAAATCAGCTCATTCGATAGCTTCAAAATTATGTCACAATGACGGACAGAACATCAGACTGACGGACATTGCTAAATCAAATCCTAGCCAAAAAAAAAAAAAAAAATAAAATTAAATTCAGACTGAAAATATGAGAACAATCTTCAGTCTGAGTCACTCCAGTCACCGTAACGCTATCGAAACGATACACGATTGCAATATTTTCTTTCTTTTTTCATCTGCACCTTCCTTCGTTCCCAAAATTCATGGATACGTTTTTAATAAAATTTGCTTGTGCTCAAAAATTCTTCCCTTACACATTTTAATATTAAAATAAACAATTAAGTATTAAACAGTTAAGTATTAAATATGCCAAAAAGAAAAAAAAACTAAGAAAAACTTTGTAAAATAGGCCCTCCCACAATCAATGTCAAAATAAAATAAAAAAATCCACTTGAATTTTGAGCGAACCGAAATGAATGCGAAAAATACTAACCAATTAACACATTCAACCCAGTATCTCAAGCACATCCACCTCCGACAACATGCTTCATCCCACACCCACCAAACCCGCGACTTCAGCCGCATCAACCCGCCCCAAACGCAACCCACACTCAGATCATTCAGTCACTTGGTCTCTTACTCACCTTGCCATCGATAGAGATTGTACGCAAAACATGCATAAATGAGGAAGGACGGGAAGCAGGAAATAAATACGAAAGATTTGCGGTATTCTTGCCAAATTGTGCGTCCGTCGCCACAAGCCAAGCCAAGTGATCGACAGACAAGTTAATATCCGGCAATCATTGGCACTAGATACAACAACCAAAACAACCCAAAAAGAAAAAAAAACACATTTTCACCCTATTCACCTTGAGTGGTGAATAACTTAGAGTTACATTTAGTCAAGTGAATTAATTCATCGCAGCAAAGAATTTATTCGAACATTAAATAAGACAATTTAATCTTTTATGAAGCCACTTTTTTATTAGCCGATGTAACAAATTTATTTGATGATCATAAATGTGGCTGACATTGGAAAGTGTAGAATTTTGAGCAGCTATGCCGCAAAATTACGAAAGTAAATCAACAACAACAGCAACCACCAGAAAATTTTAATGTTCTTAGAAAAATTTATAGGATAGCATTATGTGGAGCACGGTCCAAGGTCGCATCAGTCCACTTGCATTCGATTGGGCAATAATTTAATTTATTTACCTAGGCTTGTCAGTTGGCGCAACGGCATGAAGTGATCAAATCCATGAACCGATCATAAACAATCGTTGAACTCGCAGCATCAAACATGCAACACCTTGAACTATTTTACAATAAATAAATAAATAAATTAAGAAGACCCCCAACAACAAAAGGAACAACAACAGCAATAACAACAAAAACAAAAAATCCATTAAAAATGTTGGAATGTCATAACGTGAATGGGGGAGGATGGATTGCTGAGAAAAAGTCCACGATACAAATTTTTGAGAGAGCTAAATATGCTCCAAAATTGCTATTTACTCAATCTGTTCTCAATTACTCACTCAAAGTATTGTATTTGTAGACAATTCTGAGTGACAGCATGTTTAGCTTTTTTAATATTTGAGGAATCTTAAAGATACACATTTTGAATAAACGAGTATTCTCTGCATCTCTGCGTCTGAGTAAGACGTGTCTCTAGAAGAGCCAATATTTTGATTTACTATGTTTTTTGTCATCACATTTTACTACTCCTACCACTCTGAAAAACTTTTAAAAAAAATTTAAGAAATCTTTAGAGCCTTTATTCTGGATCTATGCGTCTTAGAATTCCACTTTATTTTTTTCTAGTGATACTGTACAGAAGTATCCTATCTTTTTGTTATTAACCACATGCATTAGCAATGAATTCTCCTTAAATGTATTTCAGTATATTTTTATGATTCGTATGAGTATTTGAAGTGGCGACCGTGGCACTGTGGGTAGAGTGCGTGACCCAAACGCCGGAGAACCCTGGTTCAATTTCCATCTGATACAGAAAGTTTTTTCAATTGAATTAATTTTTCTGTTCGGTCGTCACCTCTCTGCAGACAATGGCAAGCCTCAGAGAGTAAATAACGCCATGTAAAGTTTCTTGAGAACATGAATATTACCTGTTCAGAGTCGGCATAAAACTAGTAGGTCCAGTTCTCAATCAATTGTGTACAAACATTTAATAAGATGCACAACTCAATTTGATCATAAAAAGTTCGGTCAAAGTCTTTTGAAGGGCTGAAATGGCCAGTATGTTATATTTATTATGAGTGTTTGAATAGTGAAAATATATCTTTAGAAGTTCGGTAACTAAATCATTTTAAAACCTATGCTTAAACCCATATTAAAAATATCCCCAAAACTGAAATATAACAAAAAAATGTTATTTTAAGTATCTACTCCCAATTTTGCTGAAGATGCCGTTCCGTTTTAATTTTTGGAACCAGTATTGCAAACAATTCAAGTTTCATCCTATTTTTGTGAACAAAACATTTTGACGTGACGAAGTTACGTTGTACTGCTCTAGTTTCCAAAAAAGTTGAACAATGAATTTTTAAAAAATTCATCTGCGTTTCATTGAATTGTTACTCGCTGGGTATAAGAGCTATGATTAAAAAAAATAGTATGACAATAAAGGTTAATTCTTTGACTATATTAAAAAAACAAAAAAAATTTAATACGGCATAGAGACGTAGTGGGAGCTGCGTAGGCAACGCAACTGAAAATTTGTTACATGGAATTATTACTCGCTGAGTATTAGTGCTAGGATTAAAAATACGATACGCCAATAAAGGCCTACTGGAAGCCCTAACAACAAAATTAGACAAAAAATTTCTGACATCATGGGGACGCTGAGAGAGCCGCTCAAAGATCGATAACGCAACATTCATACAGCTGCGTTGCATTGAATTTTTACTCAATGAGTATATAACCTACGATAAAAGTTTGAAAAGGAAAATAAAGTTTTTATACATGGCTTTACGACAAAAATAAAAAAAAATTCCGGCGTCGTCAGGTCGTGAATATAGCAGCTTATGTAACAGAAATTTTTACTCCTGAGTGAGTAATAATTCGTTGCATGGAATTATTACTCACTCAGGTGGAGTGCTACAGTTAATTTTGTTTCACGAAAGCAGGGATGTGTTATTACGCTTCACAACTAAATTACTAAAAAAATTTTGTTGTCATGATCTCAGGGATGCAATCACATAATGCAGTAAAAATGCTACAACTATTAAAAAAACGTTGCATGGATTTTTAACTCTGTGACTACTGGTGCAACGGTAAATTTTAAGGAACGAAAACAAAGGTGAGGTCTTCGGGCATATGACAAAAATAAAACAAAAGTTTGACGGCGTGTCAAAAACCCTCAGGGAACCGCCTAATGTGACGCATATGCATCACTTTTGCTGGATAAATTGAAATTAGAGCACAACCAATGGGGAAGCTAAAAGAAAAGCACCAACTCCAAATCCAACAACAACACCAACTCCAACACCAACACCAACACCAACACCCACACCAACACCAACACCAACACCAACACCAACACCAACACCAACACCAACACCAACACCAACACCAACACCAACACCAACACCAACACCAATACCAACACCAACACCAACACCAAGACCAAGACCAACACCAACACCAACACCAACACCCACACCAACACCAACACCAACACCAACACCAACACCAACACCAACACCAACACCAATACCAACACCAACACCAACACCAACACCCACACCAACACCAACACCAACATCAACACCAACACCAACACCAACACCAACACCAACACCAACACCAACACCAACACCAAAACCAACACCAACACCAAAACCAACACCAACACCAACACTAACACCAACACCAACACCAACACCAACACCAACACCAACACCAACACCAACACCAACACCAACACCAACACTAACACCAACACCAACCCCAACACCAACACCAACACCAACACCAACACCAACATCAACATCAACATCAACATCATCATCAACATCAACATCAACATTAACAATAATTGCAAGAAACTTCGTCACGTCAAAACCTACGGGTATGTCCACGGCACAGCCAACTCTTTTTTTTTCATATCGTTTTGAAGTTTCATTTCCGGTTACTTTTTAGTTCTTCTCCTACCCTGAGCTGTCATACATGAGGGTATGAAAGTGAAAAGCATAAATAGAAAATACTGCTCTCTCCCAGAAGGTTACATAGGAAAACAGTTTGTTTCGAATTCATGCTTTTATCATTACAACCCAACAAGGAAACCCTTTTTCTTGCAAACACATTTTATAAAGACCTTATACTGGCCACATTTTCACGTTCTCCAGGCAGACCTTACATGTTGGATTATCAGACAATGTCTATCGTAGCCATATGCTGACCGCACGCAAAATGCGTTGTAATTTAAACAACCAAAGCGCAAAAATCCTTCCGTACCGAATTCATTTACAAAACATTTGGGGTTTTACAGGTACTAAAATGTTTGCAAGTACCTGAGCCCATATCTTTCTATGCGCATTCCTGATAAAGAAAGATATTCAACATTGTTCCGATTGATTCTTCTTCGAAACCTCATTTTCATTCGCTTTTTCGTTACCATGTATACCGTAGTGTCCAGATAACTGAGTTGCAACAATCTTAATTCTTCTTAGAGACAGTTGAGTTAGTTAAGTCTTAGAGACTGAGGATTCTTGAGAAGTTGACAGGGCTCTTCAGAGTCTAAATCGCAACCCGCCTTTCACTATAGATGACTTTTAATTTCTCACACCAGTTCTTTTTAATTATCCAGCACGCAACGTTTAAGATGGCAAACATCTCCGTTTGAAATACTGCTGCCATATCTCCCATTTCTCTAAATACCATCCAGACCCAGTTCCATTTGAAGTTCTACATCTGTCTCTATAGAAAACATGTGTATGGTCCCAACGCTTTTATTTGGATAATTGCATAGACTCCGTTTATGAAAATTTGCCATATATCTTCTACAAAACCTGACGTTGTCGATTAGAAACACTCCTTTCCTTTCTTTTCCTTTCGTTTCAAAGGTATCGCCACACCCCACATGCCTGAGCTTGACAAACTCCAGTAACGCGTCTAATGAGCATTAGAGTGGGTCGAATAAAAAACATTGAAAAGTCCGCCCCTCATTTGAAAGCTTACCTCGAGAGAGTTTCATCATTCAAATTTCATAAAAAATTTTTTCTCAGGCGCCCTTCAAAAACCGTCAAAATCGTTTCTCACCATAACTTGGTTTTTTTTTATCGGTTTAAGCTCCGTCTTTATTCGACTCCGAAGAAAAACAATGTTTAAAAAATTTACGAAATATTACTCTCTACAACTTTTATTGACAGCATTTTTCTCATATGTAAGAGAACTATTAAATACATACATTTCGAGAAAATTATAAAACCCGATTTTTTTTTCAATTTTTGCCACGGTACCACTTGAGACATGAAAAATAAGAAATACTCCGTGAAATAAAGAAAACTCAAGCAAAAATGTATTTTTGATCATGATACAATAAATACAGGTAGATTCGCTAGATGACAGCGTACTGACGCGAATGTCAACACGAAGTTGACAACGCATATAAAATCTCAAAGCTATGAAAAAGTTCATAGAAATTAAAAGTAAGCAAACAACTTTTTTTATATGGATTTTGACAGTTATGGCAGTATTAAAAGAGAGCACAGTCAGGTCTGCATCTACCTCTATTTTTTGTATCATGTTTTTGATAAAAAAGTATCTTTCGAAAAAATAATTTAAAAAAAATTCGGTATTTATATTTATTTTTGAAATATATGTATGTAGTGCTCAAACATGCTCTGAAAGAAAATTTTTAAAAAATCGTGTTCGAAGGGTATGCAGGAAACCAGCTGATGTCATCCCAGCAAACATTCAGGTTTGAGAATAATTTGATATGAAATTTATTTATCAAAAGTCAAACGTTTGATATTGATTAGAGATTGATTTGAGAATGATTGACAAAAAGAGGACTTTATTCTCAAATTAAGAAAAAGGCTTATTCTCGAATTTATATCAGACGTTGATCTCAAACCTGTTTCAAATGTGATGTTCAAACTGTTGAGAAAAACATTAATTCTTAAATCAACCTTAAATCGAACTCAAATGTTAATATCAAACATTTATTCTCAATTTGGAATGGATTTGAGAATCATCCCAGCAGAAAATTGGACCAAATTTTAAATAGTTCTGAACTAGTTCCAAAAAGAACCAGTACTAGTTAAACTACAATACCCTTTAACATTGAACGAACTGACGCTTTTTGCGGGTTGATGTCATAGGAAAAGACAATTGCCCCCATAAACACTCCTTTTTTCCCCATATTGAACTAGTTGCATTAGGAACATTTTTAAACTGGTTGCTTTCGCAGTAGCCTGAAAGCGGTTCTTTTTTAACTTGCTTTAAAGTGAACATTTTAAAAGTGCAAACATTTTGTGTACTGAAGCAAAGGTCCTAAAGACCTGATTTGTACGATCTTTTCCATCCACAAGATTTATTAAAGAAGAAATTTTGCTTATAAATGTCTATAAACATTTTTATTTTTTTTTTTTTTTTATTATTTGTTTTGTACGCAGTAAATTTAAAAAAATAGCCAGAGCGCGTTTATTTTGTTCGGCAATACTTTTGAAAACAAAAGAAAAGTGAACTGTTCTATACTGAACGCCTTTTGTACTTTTTCAGAGCTATTTCAAACTGCACTAGAAATGAACTATTTCACTTTTTTCAATAGACTCCAAAATAACTGCGGGGATATTTGAAATCAAATTGGAGAAAAAAAAATTCTCAAACCTTTGACTTGTGTTTGCTGGGACTACACATTAAGGTGGGTCACCCCATATGGAAAAAAAGAAATATTTCAAAAGACCGCCCCTCATTTAAAAGCTTATGTTAAGGGGGTTTTAGTTACATACAAAATTTTTTTTTTGGTGGACCCAAAATCTGCCCCAAATGGTATTTTTTGTATAACTTCATCAGTTTTTGACCGATTGTAAAAACAAGTATGTCGTTGGATAGATGTCAATAAGGACAAAAACTCGTTTTAGCAACATTTTTACCTCCGATTCCATCTTTGACTAGATATTTTTACTTTTCATCTTATTTCCTCAGTAACCCCAAAACTTTAATTTTTTTTCTTTTAAAAAAATAAAAGTTCGTAAAAAATCATTAAACTTTTGTGAAGAAACTTTTTGATTTCCTTCGTATAAAAAAAAGTTACAGCGAATTTAATTTTCGGTCATGTTTGGCTTCGATTTTGGTATTTAACTTTCATCTTCGTTTGCCTTCGAAATGACTTCGTTCATCTCCGTATTTGTTCGTTAGTCTTCGGTTCAGATTCGTTTAGTTTCGTTTTTATACCAAATTTCTTTAAAATCGGTCCAGTCGATCAGGCATTATTGAGTAATATATATTTTATTACATGAAGCGCCTTCTATCGAAAGTTTTTGAAACTTCTGATAGCCTATCTTTTATCTTGCGTCAAGATAATCCTTATACCAAATGTCAACAAAATTGCTCCAGCGGTTCAGTCAGAAATTTATTATTGCATAAAAAACAAATCAGCAAGTAAAGTAGCAACTAAAGGAAAACCACTCAACCTCACACACAAGCCATCAAAATATTTTCAATGCTAAAAACAAACTATTTGCTATTCCTTAGTCAGAAGAATTGTCATTCTTTATTTCACGAAAATCGTTCTAACCAATTTACAATCGTTCAAAATCTGTTGAAGTTATAAAAAAAAGAGCATTTGGGGCAGATTTTGGGTCCACCTAAAAATAAAATTTGTATGCTACTAAAACCCCCTTAACATAAGCTTTCAAATGAGGGGCGGTCTTTTGATATTTATTTAGGTGACCCACCTTATTACACATCAGTGCTCACAGACGCACAGTGCGGTATTTTAAATTCTAGCGTGCCAAAAGTCCCAAAAATTGAAATCTGAATTTGATAAAAAAAAGAATTTCAAGAAACAGAAATATATCCAAGAAATAAGAAAACGATTACCAAAATCCAAAATAATGTTTGTATATTTTTTTAAAATTCGTCAAAGTTGAAACTTTTAACTAACAAAAAAAAATTTTAATTAGCGCAATTTTTGTTTGCATACTTCCAACAAAGATATCTCAGGACCTAACAAAGATTTTGAATTCCTTTTTTTTTTATAAAAATATTAAATTTATTGTTTATTTAATACTTAGTCTATAAAGAAAACAAATTTTTAAAAAAATATTATAAAAATTAAAGAAAAATAATGATTTTTTTTTCAAAAAATTTTTAAAATGCGATTTTCAGTAAGAAAAAAAAAACAGAATCCAACGATATCCAACGCGATGATTATAACAACAAGAAATATATATATTTTTACTAAACATTTATGAAAAAACCTCGTACGGAAAGGTGCGGAAACGGAAGGAAGCGAGAAACAAGGATAACAGGCGCTTCAGAGAGTTTTTCACGCGAAAATCCTCCAGATTTAACACGAACGAAGACTTGTTACACATGCTGTTAATTTCTTCTGATCCTGTAATAAATTCTTTGCGGCAACCACCAAAACACAAAAAATCTAATTTAACACCACAAGTTGTGGATCTATTGAAAGCTTCTGAGTTTTCTAACGAAAATTCTGATTCTGATAGAGAATAAAAATACTGTAGCAATTATAACAATTTCTGATTAATTTTCCTTTTCAGATTATTTTTTCAATTGTATGGAAGGTAGGCGTGCCAGTTGACCGATTACGCCCACTTTTTGACAGATGGTTGCAAATGGTAAAACAAAGTAAGAAACAAAATTTCATTGCCATAGCATGCCTACAACCCAAGTTAGGTCGGTTTATATGCTCCAGCTGTATGGGAGGTAGGCGTGCCAGTTGACCGATTACGCCCATTTTTTGCAAATGGGCCGTATTAAGCTGTGTGCAAAATATCATGTCTCTAGCTATAATACTTTTTGAGATATGACTTTTGGCACGCTAGAATTGAAAATAACACACTGTGAGACGTTAGCACTCAGTCCAGTTCATTGAAATTTTGACGACCCCAGTAGTCAAGTAGATAGCATGCTTGACTGCCATCCCATAGGTCCCGATAACGAGTCCCGGCCAGGTCATTGCCCTACGCTTTAACCTTTCAACCTTTCTTTCCTTATTCCAAATCAATTGAAATTGAAAACTTAACAATATTTACTACTTGATGTTATAGTTCATTGACTTTAACATAACTTGAATTGACCTAAGTAAAGGCATAACGCTTGCCTCAGATTCAAAATCACATGTTTCTATGGCTTTCCACCACGCTTAGAACCTCTTCCTTTTCACTAATCTATCACACCATTTTGGAACCAAGGCAGACTGGACTGAATTATAACACCTAAAATCCTTGGTTCAAATCTAAAAGAAATACTCAGTTTCAGGATTATTTAGAAATCATAGAGAGCGTAGTTACTAAAATGAACACTTCAATTTGCCTCATAATTTTATTGGTGAAAATCTCAGAAACCGCTACACTGCGATGAGATTATGTGAGCACAAACTCACACAACTCACAAACTCATTTCTATACACTCTACGTGAATAATGGGAAAATCTCAATATTTTCCACTTTTCCATGCTATCCCAAAGATGAACGAACAAATGCGCGTTCTACGAATGGGGTTGGATGTATTTGCAAGTGATCGTGTTCAGATACAATTTTCTGCTGCTCCCGAACGTACGCACGGATAAATATAAGCGATGTACAGCTGAAAGAACGGGGGAAAGAAAAAAAAAACCGAAACGTAAACGTGATGCGTAGCTAAAAAAACCACGAAAAAATCAAGTCAGGGACAATAAAATGGAAAATCGGCTGATATTTTAAACAAAAAGCTAAACAACGAAGTGTAATATTTGGAAAAAAAAATTACAAAAAGTAAATTCTCAAGAATAATGATTGAAGTAATGCCGGAGGATACGTGTTTTGAAAATATAATTCTATATGTGTATAAATAAATATATATATATATATTTTTTTTTTCCAATTTCAACGTCATCAATGGAACTTTTTTGGCAATACATACTCGGACATCATCATTTGTTTTTGTGTGCAAACTTTGTTCAGTGTTTTCTGCACCTGTGTAGATAAAAATTAAATGACGTCACATGTGCTGCAGTTTGTTTATACAATAAAGTGATGATAATAATGATGGCCAAAGTAATGCCTTACCGTACGTTAGTTGTTGCTCTTTTGAGTTAGTTCAGTCAAAGCTAAAACTATTTGTATACTCGTATTTTAGTTTTAAGGAATTCGTGATGCTGTAAATGTGGCTAAATGTGTATCTATGCGAGATACAGCAAAAAACGCATTGTATCTGTGCTAATTTGGAATCATTTGGTGGCACGATACGCAGCAGATCGTCTATGGTATGCTGAAAATTAATTTGGAATCAAAATAAATTGGCAAGAAAACATAAAAAAAAAAAAATATACCCAATACAGTGATGAAAATAAAATCAGTGAAATTCTGTTGTTGTGTGGAAATATAAAACAAAAACAACATAGTCGCAGATACAAATACGCGTTTGCAGTGTGCGTTGCAGTTATAGGCAAAAGTGCTGAATGGAGAACAAAAAAAAATGTTTAAATAATGTTTTGATTAATAGCGGGTTAAATTAACTACCTCATCTGTTATTTGTTGTAACTAATGCTGTTAAAATAACTAATGTTTCGTGTGCTTTTCCAAGCGAATTTTGAACGGAAGCAACGGTGGTGAGCACAAAAGTTTTATTGGAAATTGAGTGAAATCAAAATTGAGCGAACTTATGACAGAAAATAAAGCAATGTTCATCGCATGCTCTCTCTCTCTCCCTCTTTCTCCCACTAACAATACCGTGACAGAATTTGAGCTCTGAAAAATATAGTGTGAAGTTTGAATATTGTAGAAAATAGTGGATATAAGTGAGAAAGTCTATGTTTTTTTTTCAACATTGTTTACACATTTTTGTTTATGCTACAACTCGTGTAATATTCAAACATTGTTTAAGAAAATAAAACACATGAAATAAACAACGATACCTTTAGTTATGGAATTCTAAATGGAATTTGCACATCATTTGGATATTTAATTTTTTTCAACTTTATTCTAATTACAAAATTTTACAATAAATTTGTGTATCCTTAAGATTATTTATATTACGCAATAATTATTGAAAATTTTATGAAAATTTTCCATCTATAAAAATCTACAAAATCATTGCAATAAATTAACCTCAACATCTTATAGACACGTCTGCAGTTTACTTTTACGTCCAAGTGTGGTGAGTAAAATCTTCATTATTTTTCATGAATTCCATATTCAGAAAATTTTCACATTTCCACTCGCGTTCATTTGAATGCAGTATCGAAAAGCTCAAATACCATTTAGTAGCAATTATTGCAATTATATATGTACCTACAGTGTTGTGAATAATAAAAGCAACCATAATAGGCATTATAAATTATACCCTGAAACTTTTTCGTTTTTTTTACCAAAATACTAATTTGATATTTTTTTATTTTCATGAAAACATAAATCGTTAAAAAATAAGTCAAAAGTTTTTATTACTGACTGCTTTTTTTTATCTATATTAATCAAAGTCATTTCCTGTTTGTTTTATTCAAATACAAATCTTAGCGGTTGGATGGATTTAATTCAAATTTGGCACACATATTACTTGAATTCTAACTTAGGTTATGGCATTTTTAGTTTTATCCACGCCTCTCCCTCTAAAAGAAAAGCAAATCTATTTACTTTTTTAGCGAGAATGTACGTCTAATTATTTTAAAAAAATCTGTTATTTTGACACCAAAAACATTCACATATTTTCAAAATTGCTCAAACTTTAATATTAATATTTGTATACGGCCTCTTATTATTTATATTGAAAACAAGTTTTTCGAGCTCTAGGCCAAGCATGTTGTCAACAAGACAACATGAAGAACAAAGAAGGCAACAACCAACAACAACAACAACGGCTCTGTATAGAGCAAATCACACAGCTTGACTATACAGACTGTTTCATTGGCCGCTACACCAACTCATCAGTAGCCTTTGTATGACTTTACACTGTGATCCACTCAAGCTACTTAGGTTCTACATATACTGCCAATATGCCGAGAAAGTTACCCGGAATTTGTTTTTGGCAGAGTTTCAAAATTATTTTGAATTATTTGAATGAATAATTTTTCTGTACGGCCGCCACCTCTCTGCAGACAATGGCAAACCTCAGAGAGTAGAGATGAGTCGATATTTTGGTAGCAGTGATTCTTTCACAGCTACTCGAAAGTAGCAATCACAGTCTGCTACCAAAATATTTCAGTCACAGTGATTGCTACTCCTGTTATTTTTTTTTTTTTTTTTTTTGTTGTACAAGTAAAGTATTAATCACAGTAGCAGTGACAGTGATTCCCAAAAGCTTTGAGTATCGAATAAATTCTGCTACTGGTATTTTACAAGATCACAGTAGCAGTGATTTTTATTTCTGGGAATATATGTTGACTTTGTGTTAATTTAGTATTGTGAGTCCCGCGCGCACATTACAAGTTATTAATATGGTCGGTAAAAATTTTCATTAATAAAATATATTTTTTCAAAAAATATTTGAACTGATATCAGGCAATTTTTTATATAATGTGATTATATGTTTTAATTATAAAAATAATTTTAAGATATACTTGTTTTGCTTTAAAAGTATGATCATTAATAAAAATTTACCAAGATCTTGAAAATAAAATGGAAACTGCAGAATAATCAATTCTAATAAGTCAGTGTGATCTTTAATATAACAAAGTAGCAATGACAGGTATTTTTCACTGTGATTCCAAAGTAGCAATCACAGTGAGTAGCAGTGACTACAAAATAGCAGTTTTGCCTATGATTATCAGAGAGTAATAAAAATGCCATGTAAAGCTTCTTGAGAATAAGAACATTCCGTTCATCGCCGTTCGGAGTCGGCGTTAAACCTGTAGGTCCACTTCTCGGTCAATTGTGTACAAACTTAATAACACGCACAACACAATTGATCATAAGAAGCTAGGTCAAAGTCCTTTCAAGGGCTGAAATGGCCAGTTATTTATTTATTTTTTATAGTTTAAAAAGAATAATTTATTTAATTAATATTAGTAAATTAATTTAATTAACTTAAGAGTGAAGCATGAATGAAAAAATTCAAAATTCAATGATATGTCGTCTTTCGGCTGTGACTTGAAATAGAGCCAGAAATAGTTATTTGATTTTAGCCATGACTTGTGATTAGAAAATTTGAAATTTCATGTTCTGATAACTGTTGAGCAACGCCTACACTAAGGGAAAAAAATATTAAATTTATCCAAAAACTTTTTTAATTTATCCAAAAAGCGAGTCATTTTTGCACCAATAACGGATTTGAATAAATCGACTACGTAAATATTTAAAATTTATTTGAATACTTTTTTAATTAAATTAAATATTTAAATATTTAAACAGAATTAATAAAAAATATATTAAAATTATGCACGAATTTTTTTAAAATATCTTTCAAATATTTACTATTTGAAAATAAACTATCGCATTTAAAGAAAATTTATATAAAAATATTGAATTTAAAAAAAAAATATTTAAATTGAATATGTTATTAGTGGTTTTATGGTATAATTTTCTTCATATTGCGTTCATCAAATGCCATTGCCTGTATAATTTATTCTCGCTTCACTTTTTTCGTTCTCTAATTTATACTATTTTTGACAGTTGGTGCCCTAATATTGCACCAACTGTCAAACATTGTATAAAATAGAGAACGAAAAAGTAATCTACAAAATATATCTAGGTAGAAGCAAATTATGCAGATAAATGACAACCGGTCCAAGATGTTCTTGAGAAAACACCGAGTTGTCACTCCACCCTACATAATTTCATTTCGTTGCCAAACATGCATACTATATTACTCCTGAAACAATAACTAAATGAGAACTATGAGAACTATAAGAACTGCAAATGCAAAAAATAAACTGCAGAAACAGAGTGCGATGCTGTTGCTGCTTGTCGGAGTATGTGTGCACGTGTGCGATGCTGTTGCTGCTTGCTTGTATGGAATATGTGTGTACGTGTGTGGTATAAATAAAATTCAAATACGGGAAAAAAACGAGTTGTAAGGAAAACATTGGATTTATCCACGTAAATATTTGAATAAAATTTATACTCAGGCGTGGATAATGCTAATATGCGTTATTTCCCTTAGTGTAGTTATCGAATCCACTAGTTTTTGGCACTTAGTAGCTGGACTTTTCTCCCATGCGTTCTTGATTAACCTTTCATCATCTTTGTTGAATGGATGTTTGTCTCTAAGAGACACTTTAACCTCTCGCCATAAATTTTCGACAGGATTAAAGTCTGGCAACTGTAGCGGCCAGCTTAAATCTTCGATGTTTTTTTGTCTAAACGATTCATTCGTTTGCCCGCTTCGATGTGTGTTTCGGGTCGTTATCCTGCTGAAACACCCATCGAAGCGGAATATTAAACTCTGCGTACGGCATCATGGTTTCACTCAAAATCCTGGTGTATTTTAAAGCATCCATCTTTCCCTCGAAGCGAAATAAGGGACATGTGCCATTATATGAGAAACCCCCCCAAACCATTATACTCTCACCGCCATGTTTAACAGGTTTTTATAGTGTGTTGAGGGAGAAATTCAGTATTTGGGAGGGGGGTCTTCTCATAGAAAGGCTGCCTCGGTCTAAGTTAAATAAATTAACTTTGGTTTCATCTGACCAAAGAATGTTTCGCCATTTTCTCGTTGGCCAATCAGCATAATCCTTTGCGAATTGAAATCGCTGGCGGACATTAACTTTGGTCAGGAATGGTATCTTCCGAGCAAGTTTAGCCTTAAATCTGTTTTTAATTAAAAGTTTTCGAACCGTTGAAGTGTCCACATCCAAGGAATATTGTTTTTTGAGATCGGATAAGGTCACAAACGGATCTTTTTTTACTTGACGTAGGATTCGCCTTTGAAAACTGGTACTTATTTGGGTTTTTTCCTCTGGTGTCTTTTTTTTTTGTGTAAACTTTAATGCGTTTTCAACCATTTTCTTTGAGCAGCCAACTATTCTGGCTATTATCCTTTAGCTTTTACATTGTTTACGCAAATTTTTAATAATTTTTCGGTTCTCAGAACTGCAGTGGCTCTTCCCATTTTTAGACCTAATTGTTTGAAACACAAAAATTTATTTTAAAATTTAAAAACTGAGAACTCTTACTCAAGTTGTGTAGTAAAATTTTATTAAAAAAGATCTTTTTCAATTAAAAAATTTTTAGTTATATTGGTTGGCTCTATTTTAACGCACACACTTTAAATGTAACAATATCACAGTTTCACAGATAAGCGACAGATTAGCGACGGTTGTTGTATCAACCAATAACAACAACAACGGCTCTGTATGGCAGTATTAGTAGAACCTAAGTGGCTTGAGTGGATCACAGTGTAAAGTCATACAAAGGCTACTGATGAGTTGGTGTAGCGGCCAACGAAACAGTCTGTATAGTCAAGCTGTGTGATTTGCTCTATACAGAGCCGTTGTTGTTGTTGTTGGTTGTTGCCTTCTTTGTTCTTCATGTTGTCTTGTTGCCAACATGCGTGGCCTAGAGCTCAAAAATTTGTTTTCAATACAAATAATGAAAGGCCGTATTCAAATATTAAGATTAGAAATTTATTTTTTTCAAAAGTTGTTTTTGTTCTTTTTAGAGAATATTTAAGCTTCAAGAATAACTTATATGAAAAAATTATACCAATATCTCTTTCCGATCAAAAGTTATCGCTATAAATATATTTTCCCGGCCCCTCCGCATCTTTTTATTTTCAACCGAAGGAAAAAACATGGATCTTTTAATATAAGCTTCAAAGCAATTTAATAATCACTTTAGTGTAGCTTATTTTTCATTATTTGCATTTTTTTAAAAAATTAAAACGAGGACTACATAACAAAATTTTACTAATCTTTAATCTGGAATATAGAAATTTTTATTGATTATGCCAAAATACTGTTTATGTCTTAAAAGCAAACCTTCGTTCTAAGTGTTTTTTTTTTAACAAAGGCTTCTTTGCTGGTCTGCAACTTCTTAAGTCTATACGCCAAAGCACGTCGGGGAACAGTGGACTCGAGTTCACGTTTAAATTTAGTTGATTAACAACATACTGAGATGATAAAAAAGGATAGTTTTGAAAGGCTATGATTATATACGGTCCTCTCTCTGTGTTGTTTTACACTTCGGTTCACCCAAGTGAAGGGTTTTCACAGTTTTTTTAATTACCTTACTTTTTTATAAGACGTGAAATTATTGATTTATTTTTGAACTTTTTTGATAAAGAAATTTGTGATGCTCCTGATTTATGCTCATCAATTATTGCTGTTTAAAGGATTCTGGGTATTTTTTACGCGAAATGTCGTTTTGATAATTTCAAATGACTTTGAGAATTATTTGCATGACTCTTTTCAGTCTAAATCAGTATTAACTAAGCAAAAAATTAAAAATATAAACGACACTTACCGTTAATCGGAACAAAAACTATTTGACTCAAGTAAGTTGCTTTTATTATGCACAGTGAAAAGCGCTCTTTCCGTATACTGCTCTCATTGCTGAAGTACCGTTATTTTTTACTTCATTTCTTTTGATACTATATTGAGTGCAATTCATCATTAAGTAAAACTTACTATTAAAAGTTTGAGGGAAGAAATAAGACGATAAAAAAAATATGAAAACGTTTGCTCCGCCAATTTGGTTGCTTTTGTTATGCACAACACTGTATATATTACAAATGCAAACAAGCCATTTAATTGATCTCTGAAATGAGCCATAAATTTTATAAATCACATTCATTGGGAACATGTTGGTTTCATCCAACAACAATGAGCGAAGGCAATGTAACCATAAATTTTAAACTTTTACATGAGAAAAACTGAAGAGATGGAAATGTTTTTTTTTTTCATTTGGAAAATGAAAATAATTATACACATACCGGCACATCTCTAACCTCAAATGCCTTTTAGGCGTGTGGTACAATTGTTTTACTCGTATCCTCTGTATCGTCCGAATCGTCTAAAAGGTGTTCAAATTTTTGCACTTAAATTTAAAACTTGTTGCCACACACATTCGGCTATTCGGTCATTAATTTTTTCTTGTTCTTAAGCTTCTTGTTATTTTTTGTTGTGCTTTCCGTTGTGAAAACGTAAACAATAACATTTTTTTAAATCTAAACAACGAAAGTAAGCAGAAAAAATGCTATAGACACCATATTTTAATTCTTTCTTCTTTTTTTTTATGAATCATAAAATATTTTTGGAATAAATACAGTTTCATGATACACCACCAATATCAATAACACCGGAACTCTGTAGATTCGAAATCAACTCCTCTGCCATTAAAGAACACTTCCGTTGAGTGAGCGTTAACGTTAAAATAACTGAAACGAAAGTGAAAAAAAGCTTCTCGTGTTGGGAATAATTTGATTTTTGCATCGTTTTGATAAATTCTTGAAAAATTTTTTTTTTTCAAAAAATTAAATTTGAACGAAAGGCCTTACTTTTAGGTCTCTAAAGCAAGTCCCTACTTTTGACCTCGGAAAAATATTACTAATTTGCGCTAAAGAGAATAAAAAGGAAACGATTGTATAAACTTCTTAGAATTTTTGAGACATATTTTCGAATAAAAACATTTTTTTGACAAAATGTTATCAAATAACAGAGTAAATGAAAACCTTGTTTTGAGGTTCACACAAATGTTCGGTGAAAAATAGAACTTCCCTCAATAAGAAAGACTATTTTCAGAAGATTACTTAACTACACTAAGTGGGGATGAAAACAGATCGTAACCTTACTAAAGATGAGGCAAATATTATATTGAAATTTTTTCTTTGGAAAGTGATAAGACCCTTTATATTCTCGTTAAATACAAATATCCTCAACCTTTAAGATGATGCGCATGGGCCGCCAGCATGAGTTTAAGATGTAAAATAATGTTTTTTTGAGTGCAGCAGCCGCTTCTTCCGATTTTGAAAATCGTTCACCACATATTTTTTTTTTTTTTTTTTTACGGGAATAAAAAATATTCCTTTGGTGACAAATCAGGGCTGTACGGCGCATGACCCATCAATTAGATTCTGTGGTTGGTCAAAATGGTCTTTCAGCAGATGTGTGAGGGCTCGCATTTCATGATACAGAATAATTCGCCTAGTCTCCGACTTTTACCGAATTTCCCCGATGACAAACAAATGATCGTGCACCATTCAGATTTAACGGTCCAACGTTACATTAATGCCACTGTCGCCGCAGGACCGGTAAAAAACAGGCAAGCACTTGCTTCGATGTGCTTCTTCCACTAATATTTTTTGTTGGATTTAGCTCGTTTTGGAGGACACATTCAGTCGATTGGTGTAATGATTCGGGCTCATACGCATTAATCCATGTCCTGTCACCTGTGTAGATGTTATGCACAGCCTTTGATGCACCTTGATCGCATGTTCTCAAAATTCCCCTGTATTAACATTTCATTGATCCAACGCGAACAAATATTTTTAACGGCCAAATGATCATACAATATCTTATTGATGTTTGTCATACTAATACTCTTAGATGCCTCAATCTCACGATATGTGACATGACGATCTTGCATTTCGATCAGCATTCAATTTTGTACGACCTTTACGGAATTCGTCCTGGAAAGAACGTCGGTCACGATAGAATTCATTATAGCAGTTTGCTATAAGAAAGTGCTTTATCTTCGTATAAAGAAAGATAGAATTCATTATAGCAGTTTGCTATAAGAAAGTGCTTTACCGTCGTATAAAGAATTAAGTTCAACGATGAATTCTTGCTTCGATAATCCACGTTGAATATTATGAAAAATAATCGCACGAAAATGTTCACGAGCTAATTTCAGTTTTTGCCCCAGATGAATTTTTCAAATTACTTTAAGAAACACAAATCGCGCACAAATGGCCAAATGTTCTGAATGAGGGTATGTTCAACAATACCAAGTTTCCAATGGAAACGTTAAATGGTAAGTGTTGCCAAAGTCAGAAATATAAAAAAACAAAGTCTGTTCCTAAAAAATAAAAATAAACCTTGAATGGCCGTCGTTTTTCAAACATAAATGAGTTTAAAAGTGTATTGCTGAAAGGGCTCAAACCAAATAACTAATTTCAGAAGTGTTCTGGAGATTGGAAGAAGTCTGGCATATCTCATGGGAAATACTTCCAAGGGGATAACATTAATGTTTAATTTATGTTATTCCCTTAACATTATTAATTTTTGACACATCTCTATACACACCTATATACTCGTATTTTATATTTTTATGTTTACTAGTATCGCCTGTGGTTGAAATTCGACCATATAAAAATCGATTTCTGTTTTGTCTTTTATTTTTATTTTTGGTTTTATTTTACTGAAAAGCGTTTGGCAGAGTTAGAAACATTAAATTGAAAAATAAGTTATTTAGGGTAATACAATGAATGAAATTAAAATTAATTGTTATTGAAGTGAATCAAGGATTAGTTTGATTTATTTCGTAGAGATTATATTGAAAAATTAATTGGCATGCATGCATAGCGAACTGTTGTTAGTGTTGAGGTTTCATAGTCTTCTGGATTGGTAATAATAAACTTTCCAGAAGAATTCGACTTCATTTGAAATTTTAATTGTATTGAAATAAAGTTCGATACAAAACTAATGTGAGAAACATATTTATTCCATAAAAATGTTGGCATCACTTTTACTTTCCTAATGAATTCGCCACCAGTTCTCTGGCTCAGAAGAGAGCACAGTGGAGCGGTAAACTGAAAATGGAAAAAGAGTGTATTTTGGTGTCAAGTGGCGAGCTTTCTTTCTTTTCACTTTGTACTGATCTTTTATATGGAACTTTCTTTGTGTGTTCATTCTGTGGCCATCAAATATACACAGAAAATCGAATACAAAACGAATTGCCCAAGAATTGACGATACGTTCAAGTTTGTTCTTTCCCCTTGCTACATGGGTAAATCGCCCTCAAACACAAGAATTGACCAGTTAACTCTGGACGTGTGTAAGCCAGGACTCTCTGTTTAAATTCTCCGTTTTTTTTTTCTCTTTCGTCGCTCATGTGCCGGTATGAGCACCACTACATTTAAAGCTTCTGTGTTGTTTCTGTGTTTGTCTTTTGTCTTTGCTTTGTTGTTGCGTTTTGTGTTGCTACATAAGCCTTCGCTCTCAGCTGGCTCCGAAGCTTGCTCTGTGCCCATAGCTGCTCATGTGCGAACGTAACCGAACTCACGCCGCTGTGTAAGGAAATAAAAAATCTAGAGAAACAATGCCGAACGTTTTTTTTTTTCTTTCTCTCCTTTTTATGCGGATCTTTAATGGGTGAAATACATTAAACATATTTGAAGACATAATTCCTAAAAATATTTAAGACATAATTATTATATTTTTTTTTTAAATACAGAATATTAATGGGGAATTTTTTGATTTAAATATGAAAAATTATATACCGCAAGTGGTGGCCATTTTCAACTTCGCATATTCGTGCTCTTTCCAACACATTTTCCATAACCGTTCGCAAAACTTCAGATGTTTTTCTGTTAATCTCCTCGCGTATATTGTTTTTAAATTGTTGGATGGTTGTAAGCTTGTTACCATACACTTTTCCTTTCAAATAACCCCAAAGGAAATAGTCGGGAGCAGTCTGGTGAACGCGGAGGCCAATTAAAATCGCTTCTACGCAAAATAATTCTGTCACCAAAGATGTCGCGTAAAAGAGCCATTGTGTCCCTCGCAGTGTGCGCTGTGGCTCCATCCTGTTGGAAACATACTTGTGGATGGTTTTGCACAGCTGGCCTTAAAAAATTTTGCACATTGTCCGATATCGAACACCAGTGATTGAAATGGCGAGTTCATTCTCAAACAAATATGGGCCAATTATCTTTTCCGAAAAAACACCGCACCAAACAGTACATTTAAGAGGGTGTAATTGTCTCTGTTGAACCGCTCTTGGATTTTCCTTAGCCCAAATTCTGCAATTTTGCCTATTAACGAACCCATTTAATTGGAAAAGGGCTTCGTCACTCATACTTAAATTATGAATAAAATCATGATTTTCTTCTGCTTTTTGCCGTAAATAAATTTCACAATCCAGTCGTTGCTGGTAATCTGTCGGTTTCAATTCTTGGACAAGCTGAATTTTGTATGGAAACATTCTTATTGTATGCAAAATTCTCTGCAACGACCTTTGTGAGAGGCCAACTTAAGTAGAACGTCTCCTTGTTGATGTTTCTTCAGCTTCCCGAATACTCTCCTGTACACGTTCAATATTGTCATCCGTGTGCACCGTTCGTTGTCTGCCTACACCAAGAAGGTTCCTTACTGCTTTTTGTTGTCGAAAATTTGCAACCAGACGGTTTATTGTTGAACTAGAGGGTCCAACCTGCACATTAAAATATCGACGATATGCTTGCCTAGTCAAAATAATAGACCGTTGATTTGAAAAATAAAGTTCACCGATTTTGGCGCGTTATTCAGTTGTGTATTGCTCCATTTTAAATTTCCCAAGTCTTCTTTACAAAATTCTGAAAATAAATAAAAAAAAAATTAATAATAAAAAAGTTATAAGGAATTCAAACCCGTTCGTTCATTTTGCGCCTCCCGGTACATCATTCCACCTGTTCGAAACAGATTTATTTCTATAAAAAATATTCGGTGCACTCCTTTTCCCTACTCTAATTCATTTAAAAAAAATTTATCAAAATCGGTTGGTAAACATGGGAGAAAATGGTTCTTAATAGTTTTGTCTACGCCTATTTATAAAGAGACTAGCGCACAGGGAGCGTTGAAAGAGATTAACTTTAATTTTGTTAAATAGACTTATGGGCTTTTTTCGACTTACGACTATAATGTCAAACGAAAAGGCAAGTAGGCATAAATAAGATTGTGTATTCGATATCAAAATTTAAACGAAAAAATACTTTAATACATTTTTTATCCATTATTTCAACCTTCCGAAGAAGTAAACAGGGTAAACAAAAAAATTTTTTTTAAGTATGTAAAATAATTTTGTACGTATTACAATAGAACAATTAATGGGAGGTAACAATAAGAGTTAAAAAATTTTTAACAAATTAAATTTTTATTGGGCTACAAAGTAGACACATGCATATTATGTACGAAATATAATATCTTTTAAATGTCTGCCTCAACTAAGATTGCAGACCTCAATCCTTTTTTCAAAATTTTAGATCACTCTCGCATAATTGAGACTATATTTTGGCGATGGCGACTTCAGTGTCCGCTTTGAAAGTTGAAATTGTTTGGGAATGGTTAGCATTGACCGTACTCTTAACATAACCCAAGGGAAGAAATCTAACGGAACTTAATCGCAAGATCCCGGTGGCTAATTCCAAAAGTCCTTATGTTTTCATTTTATAATATTCATAAATTTATATATTCTGATATCATAAAAATTATTTATTACAAATAATTTTACTAACGTTTTCTTCTGAAATGGACTACCCACAAAATTTTAAAAGAAATCTTGCGTGTATTTTCCTATTTTCAAATTTGTAAGAATTTTCTTAATATTTTCAATAAAAAACCGAAAATTGGTCGAATTCTTCGGTTTCAAATACTACCTTTGTTTAATATACTCAACTTTTATCTACTTGTTTATAAAATTTCGCATATTATAAGAAAAAATTCGCTATTATGTGGATGGATGGCAATAAAATATATTTTTAATCTTTATTATGAAAACCTCAAGCCATTGAATTCTATATATAACCATATTTTATTAGAGAATAAAAATAAAAATCTACAATATGTGTTCCCAACGCCTCATTCAAGAGCTCTTAATAATAATAATAATAACAGAGCAAAAAAGAAAACAAAATTAAAATTTATCATAAAAAGTAAAAAAAAAAAAAAAATCACAAAAAAAATATAGAAAAGAGATATTAGGAAAAACAATTTTATATATAAACAAATGAGTTGAAAATGCGGCAATCCACTTTGACAGTGAAGAAAATTGGACATTTGACGAATTCAAATACGTTTAGTTTTTCGCCATACGCTGTCGGTCGGTAGTCTGTGATGACAGTCGGTAATTTATGTTCAACGCGAGGGTGATAGAAATTGAAGATGAAACATTGGAGAAGATAAAATGGATTCTATGATTGTATGATTGTATTTATTATTTAAGAAATTTATTTAAGTAATTATTTCAAAATTTTGAGTATCTTTGAAGTGGCATATATTTCAATTCAAAGAAGAGTTTCCATTAGTTCTTTTTAGCATCAAATAAATTCGTAGAATTATCGCTGAGTATCTATAAAAAAGTATTATAATTAATTACAATTCTTGAAAAATTATTAAATTTTATTTCACTCAGCTTTTAGTTTTCTGATTTAAGGGCAAATAGGAAAATTAGTAAAAATAGTGATGTTTTTATTTAAAATTTACCCTCCTTGCTTATAATTCATAGTAACTTTTTTATTTTTTTTTTATTTTTTTTTTTGTTTTTTTTTTGTTTTTTTTTTTTGTTTTTTTGTTGAGTTGAAAATATACATAAAATTATATTACATATATTTATTATACATGAAATATATAGTATTTTATACATGGGTCAATTGCATATAAAACGCTCTTTTTTTGTCCCCGCTCTTTTAACTCTGTTTTTAGGTAAAAACAAAAAGAAAAAAAATAATTAAAAAAAGAGAAAGTGATCGCTGAAGAATATTTATTGACAAAACATATTTTTCAGAATCCTAAAATTGTTTGCATATTTGTTTTGAAAAATATTATATTGCTCTCTCGAACTCGCTTAATATAAAAACATGTGTCCCCAGTTACACTTTTTGATGAAAAACGTAAAAAAAAGTTGAAAACAATGCAAAAATATAACAAATATTAACTGTTTTGTAATGATAGCATTTATATCTTATGTTTTATTTTGTTGTTAGTCTCAAAACATTGTCATCGCGAATTAGGCTTTCGATTTACATTTAGTCCCCGCGCATTGTATTGAACGTCACTTTTTTTTACGATTCGTTAGTTTTAATTTAGGTGTGGTATAGATGACAAGAAAGATATATTACGAAAGTGCAGAGATTAGTTCTCACGAAATTCTTAAAATTAAGACGATTAAATGATATTAAAGTACATTTTTTTGTGTGTTCTCAGTTCATCTTGATAAGTACGTGTAAAAATGTATTGAACGTCACGCGGAGTTTTATTAAAGCAAAATAATAAATTAAAAATCCAAGTTTAAAATCATTGTTTCATAGGTTTTGATTAATTTCTTTGTTTTCCTATATTTGCAAAATAAAATTCCTAAGAAAAAAAAAACTTAAAAGTGGCAAATGGATTGAACGTCACTTTTAAGATATGTCAGACCACCGGCTGAAGTATTCATTTTGTATTTCGGTTTTGTATATTTAAGAGTAAAATAGCAAAGTTAACGTCAGCAGGCGTTAGCACGAGATATCGCACGATGATATCGGGAAAAAAATAAAACTAGATAAGAACGAAATGAAGAATATAAACGAAAGCAAAAAGAATGGTACCTATGTTTGACTTTGACCTGATTTTTATTTTTACTAACTGATATCGCCCATTTCACATTGAAGTGATCAGTTGCACTGACCATCTCCGATTTCTCTCAAATATTTTTCTTGCATTAGTTTATTGATTTGAAAACCAAATTCGATGTTATAAATTTTTAGAAAAATTTTTCGCTGCCAAAATAGGGTCTATTTTGAGACAATGTAGCTCAATCAACTTAAGGCCGATTATCGGTAATATAGTATCATTGGAAAAGTTCTTTCATCTATTTTGAGGAAAAGTAAGCCATTTTGAAAATATTACAATAAGTTGACTCATTTTTAATTTGTTTAAGTTTAATACCATGCCAGCAACACGTGCTATAATTTTTTCTTTTTTATAATTTTCATTTTTTACGTTAGGTTATACCTTTCCAATGATATAAAATGAAGATGTGGTTTTAAAGTGTTCAGAAGTTATATTGTAAAACGTATAAACGTAAATAATAAATTTTCAATACAAATTCAACTAGCTATTGACTTTTTTAATTTTTTGTAAAATAATAAAGAAAAAAAAAATTGGATGAAAATTGTATGTATAGCTGAATTATATACTTTATATTTACTTTTTGTTTTTTTTTTTTTTTTTTTGTAAAAGAATAAACCTGTTTTTTGTTAAACTCCTAATTTGATTTACATTATTTGGTTAAGCGCAACAAAATGTATTGAACGTCACCTTGTTATTTTTCTGAAATTGTTTATTATTTAACAGTTTTTTATTATTTATTGCTGCAAGTCTACTACTTTAAAAATAATCTCTATGTTGATGTCTTTTTGGAGAAAAATTTTTATTTTTTCCCATTAAAATTGTAAAATATGTAGGTATTTTTGGTAAAAAAATTATTATTTCTGTAACTGAAATGGCGATTTTTGCAAAAGCTGCTTTAACTAATTAAATAACTTAACAAACATCACAGTAAGCTTTAATTTTCGACATTTTTCAAATTTTTAGTGATTTTTCCCGTATATCTGGTGTCACACACCAAAACAAAAATCGTATAAAAACCATAGAAAAAATTATTTTTTGCAGGGCCTTAAAACAACTTCGAATTCTACATTATTTTTCACTTAATTTGACTACTCCAACGGGAAAATTTAAAAAACTTTAAAAAAGAACATAAAAATACCTCTTTGTGTACGTTTTTTTTGTAATTGACCCATATAGAATATACTGAAAAATATATTTTTAGTCCTCTTCAGTAGCAAATTCGCAGAGTCATCGCCAAGAAGCTATAAAAAAATTGATATTCTTAAGAGTATAAAAAAATTTCATTAATTTTACAAACTTTCCTAAATGTAGAGCAAATAGTTACAACAGCATAAAATCATTTCCTCTTTAAGTTTTATATTTAAAATTAACACTACGTGGTTATAGTTCATGATAACTTTTTTTTTAATGTTCTTTTTTGTTTTTTTTTTTTGAGCTTACAGAAATGTTTCTAATAGTTCTCTGAATCAACTTAATGAGTAGAATTATCGCTGAAAAGTTATAAGAATTGATTCCTCAAAATATTATAGAATTTTATTTATAAGTTAAATATGTGTTGTTATTAATATATGTGTATACATATATATTAATATATGTGTTGTTATCCCAATTGTTATTATTATTAATTATCCAAATTGTTGCATTTAAAAGATTAAATCTTGTATGCTAATAATTACTACAAATAAATTAAATTAAATTAAAATTAATCAAAAAAAAAGTTCAAACCCAACTATACATTGAAAATAACAAAATTTATATTCAGTGCTTCTAATTTATATTTTCTTTTTTATACCTACACTAAGAGAAAAAAATATTAAATTTATCCAAAAACTTCTTTAATTTATCCAAAAAGCGAGTCAATTTTGCACCAATAACGCATTTGCATAAATCGACTACGTACATATTTATTAAAATATTTTTTTAATTAAATAAAATATTTAAATATTTAAACAGAATTATTAAAAAATATATTAAAATTATGCACGAATTTTTGTAAAATATCAACCTTACATCACTCAACCCTACATCATTTCACTAAGCGACCACCCATCACACTCACAAATCATCTTGGCCAAACATCCACGCTATATTACCCTTGCAACCAAAACTAAACGAGAACTATAAGAAACCTGCAAATGCAAGAAATAAACTGCAGGAACAGAGTGCGATGTTGTTGCTGCTTGTCGGCTATTTCAGCTGTATGGAATATGTGTGAAGGTGTGTGGTATAAATAAAATTTAAATACGGAAAAACACGAGTTGTAAGGAAATATTTCATTTATCCACGTAAATATTTAAATAAAATTTATACTCAGGCGTGGATAAAGTTATTTCCCTTAGTGTGCACAGGGGAGTTTCCATTAATATACTGAGGCATCAAATCAATTCAAAGAATAATATCCGCGAGGCTTTAAAATAGTATTGTGGAAAAATTAAACAATATCCTCCAAGTCATCTATAAATTTTCATTTAATCTATTGATTGATTGATCTTTTTGATTTTTAATCGAAATACTTACAAACTCCACAACGATGGTTCTTCTATGTGGTAATTTTGGTTAGGGTGACCAAAAAATTTTACTTTTTTAAGTATTTAGGAAAGTATTTGATTCGATAATGTTTAAAAATAAATTACTGAAGAATGTATTGAAAAATATTAATGTCAACTCGTTTTTTACATTTTCCAGTACCATTTTCAAAAAAATCTTTGACATACCAACTTGATCAAAAAGTTCCCGGACACCACCGTGTAGTGCTCTCAGTCACCCGATTTGAGTTCTCTTTTTTTAGGTGGCCACATCTGTCATTGACATTCTATGAACTTTTCAGCTTGATAGCTTGACATTTGTAGAAGTGACGCCGTATTGAGTACATCTGCGATTGTTCGTGTTATCGATTTTGTACAATTTTAAAAATGGAACTGAATTCGCAACAACGTGTTTGTATTAAATTTTGCGACGACATTGCAAATGTAAGAAAAGTGTTTCGGCAACGATACTCTGAAGAAAACAGTCGTTTATCAGTGGCACGAATGTTTCAGAAGTGGCCGTGAGTCCGTGAACGATGATGAATGCAGTGGCAGGCCATCGACATCGAAAACCGAAGAAAACATCAACAAAATCAAATAATGTATGACCGTAGACCGCAAATTGACCATTCGAGAGATGGCAGAGAAGTTAGGCATTATTTTTGGATCCGTTCGAGACATTTTGGTTAATTATTTGGGCCTCAGACGTGTCGCTGCAAAGCTGGTGCCGAAAGACCTGAATTTCATGCAAAAAAGGGACGCGTTGACGTCACAAAGGACATGATTTCCAAGACCGAATCCGATCCAACATTCATTACTGGACACGAGACGTGGATTTATAAGTATGACACGCAATCCAGACATCAAGCAAGTGAATGGCGTACACCAAATGAGCCACGACCGAAAAAACCACATCGTTTTCATTCAAAAAAGAAGGCTATCACAGTTTTCATGGATTATTAGGGTTTTGTGTATAATGAATTCCTTCCAGAAGGCCAAACAGTTAACAAGGAGTTATGAGACGTTTGCGTGAAGCAATTCACCAAAAAAGACCGGATTTGGGGGCAAACAACTAGTGGATCTTGCGCCACGATAAAGCACCGTCGCACAATGGCATCGTTATCAGTGAACAATTGGCTAAAAACGAAACGAATACCATTTAATAACCACCGAATTCATCTGATTTGGCTCCCTGCAACTTTTTTCTATTCGGTGAACTCAAGAAACAGCTCAAGATTAACATATGGTTAAAACAAGATAAGAGAATGGAAAAACCGAAGATGGCTCTGATGGCCATACCGCAAAACGAATATAAAAAATGTTTCGAGGATTAGATCAAGGGCTGACATAAGTGAGTTGCAGTCAATGGAGAGTACTTTGAAGGGACAGTATCGATTTTAATGCATAATCTTGTATTTTTCATTTCCTGAATAAATTCCGAGAACTTTCTGATCAAGATTCCTTATTAAATTCATTCTTCTCTAGAAAAATAAAGAAAATATTTAAAATTTAGTCATAAATTATATAACTATATTCACAGATATTTTTTCGAAATATCAACTAATTAAAATTACCACAGTTGGTACTTCGTGTATAGATTCTCGATCTCGGCCATCAATATCTTATCGATTATAAGGCAATTACGCCAAATGATGAAAACAATGATTTTTATTTAAAATTTACACTGCGTACTTATAGTTCACAAATAAGTTTTCGAATTTTTTTTTCAATATTTTTATTTCAATACAGTTTTAACTAAATTAAATCATAGTTGATATAAAGTGTGAAAGAATTTTATTCTTTAAAAATTATAAATTTCATTTAACTCAGCTATTTATTTTCTGATTTTGATGCAAATAATGAAAAGAGTAAAAAATCAACTCTACAGTGATATTTTTATTAAAAATTTTCACTCCCTGCTTATAATTCACATATATTTTTTCGAAGTTTTTTTTAAATTAAAATCTCCCTAGTTGACTCTTCCTGCCATAAACCCTGTCATAAATTTTCCATTTTTAAGGCAGAGTCCAAATAGTTAACAATAAATTTCACAATGAGACTTTTGAGTCCAAATAGTTAATACTCAACTTCACAATGAGGCTTTTGATTAAAAATTTACATTCCCAGCTTAAAGTTCATAGCTATTTTTTCGAAATTTTTTATTTATATTTTTATTTAAAATTCAAAATTCGTCTAATTTAAATCACCATAGTTGACACTTCTTGTGCGGATTCATGCGACTCCCCAGCGGGCAGTTGTACACCAAACCAAACTGATCAAAATTCGACAATGTCCTGAGTACTCGCTCACTATCCTCACCATGTTCGCTATGATCAACGAGCTTCGCTCGTTTTCTGGAACCACAAAAGAATTGAGCGAAATTGAGGAAAAACAAACGCGGCATATCGGTCAATTCCAAAGGGGTTGGATATTCTGGTAACTCAATTTCTGAGAAAAAAGTCTCGTAGGCAACACGCAAACCATTAACATCGGCAATCTTCTCATCAATGAATTCCGGTTGATGAGCACGCAAACAGTTGAGCGAGCGATTAAAGCGAGTATTACTGCTAATGACTTGCGTCGGTTCAAACAGAGAACCCAAACTATCAATTTCAATTCCACTCTCATCAAAGCCATGCGTAATTTCATGGGCCAGTAGGAAACCAATAGAGCTGTAGAGAAACACATCCATAAGTTGTTTATGATAGATCGGACGTTGCAGTAGCCCTAGTGGCACAAATACAATGTTCTGACGCATCAGATAGTAGGGCGATGAACTGGCGCCAGTTTCATCGTTTTCGAGATGAAAAAATCTGCCGTCGATGGGATACGTTTTCTGTACATATTTGTGTTGTGCTTCAGTGTAGTGCTGTAGCACATTTAAATGATTCTGATAGAATGACCCTAGAGTGGCGTTGACATGAAGACCCTCATAGAACTCCCTGATGATTGTCGTTTCATTGGGTAGATTTCCAAAGCGCAGTTGCATTAACTTTAGTTTGTTCTGCAAGATCTTCACCATCTTGGAACTCAAATTATTTGCATTTGCCTCAAGGGTGGTCATAAAATGTTTCTTCAACTTCACAAATATACCTCCCACAATTTCACGATCCTGCACCAATATTGCATGATTCTGTTGCTGCAGCCAACTCATGGCCAGGGGCAACATGCTGCGTGTGTGGGAGACGCAATCTATTTTAAGAAAATTCGACGGCCCCTTCAAAATGAGATGCCAGATAAAGCGAAACATCAGATAACGACAGATTTCTTCCGAATCGTACTGCTCCAGCATGCTGAAAAGCTTCCGCAGATAGGGTAAATTTTGCACTGAAACCGTTGTATTGCCCGGCATAGGTCGACCCATTAGAGTGTCCAGATATTTCTGCAACTTTGGCATCTTAAGATCAGCCAGCTGTAATTCTCTGTTGCCCTCTTCATCATCTTCAATTTCACTCAAACGCTCTAATTCACATTCAAAATTTACAATTTTTTCCAATAAGTTTCTACCTGTTCCACGCTCTGAACGTACGCACACTGAGTCCAGCAGCGAGATAAGCTCATAACGATTCATTGGCTTAAATCCACCTTCTAACACTGGTTTGTCCAGATCAATGATAGATTTTGTGACATCATCTTTGCGCAGTATAACAGTTTCTTCGAGTAGTATTCCATTCAATCCATATTTTCTGAGTACTGCCAGCATTCTGAGCCAATCATAGCTCTTTTTACTAGCTTTAGGTCTCTGATGTATCGGTTCAATCGCTGGAAACTCTATTTCCTCCATTTGCTCCACCATTCTAAGGTACATTAGCGGATTATAGTTCTTCATAGTAGTGCACACTTTGTAATAGTTTATTACATTTTGTAAAAATGACTCTCTATCCACTGTTGCTGATCTAGTTCTCATCAACTTTTTGAATATGCGCGCAAAGTTCTGATCGGTTTTAAAGTCTATGTAGCCGATGGTCTCCTCATAATCTTCCAGCCGATGTTTTGCTTCCCAGTTACCGCAAGCGTAGCTATAAAAGTCCTCACATGGATTCACACTGGTATCCATGCAATTTTCAATCGTTGATATTTGTTGCATATTTTCGTTTCGTGCCTCTCCAGTTGGTGCAATAATCACACCAATCCCCACAATTAAAAGCAAATGCAATGCTTTTTCCATTTCTTTAGAGTGAATTTCTCTTTAGTCGTGTGGAGGTAACAACATTACAAGTTCTCAAATCGCAAAATACTAACTGCATTCAAACATTTGCAGTGTTTTCACATCAAACTATAGCACATTTTTATTCATACTTGAAGCATTTTGCTGATAAGCACATCAGTGCTTGATTTTCAATATCATTTTTCAAGATCAATTTTTGCATTTTGCTTAGTTGAAAGCGGACTTAATCTGCTTTGAAGTTCCCTAAGTGACTAATAACGGAATTTTTTACAAATTTAATCATTAATAACATTTTTTTAATTTGTATTTATGAATGTGAGGTAGATTCTTTTAATGAAACGAATATACAATTGTTTCTGAACGATAACTGATATCAACCTCTAATTCTAAATTGAAAAAATGTGTCACTTTTTAAGTTACACAGGCCAACAAATAAAGCATTTTTAATTGAAACACTGTAATCATGGGAACCATTTCTGAAACAGGACATGATGCTAATAATTTTTTAACGAACAGAGTTATAACCGAACAAGTTGGGTTTTTTCCTTTTTCTTTTTACATTAAAAGGTTACGAGGGCAATTTGATACGTAAGTGACTTTTTAAAGAAAAGTTATTTTTTTCGGAAAAAAAGCGTTATATTTTTCAAGAAAGTCTTCTTTAAGATCAATATAACGTAAGCGTTTTTCAAATTTTTCTATTCTTTCCTATCATGTGATAGGTTTTATCAAGATCCTCAAAATAGGCATTTGCTTCAATGATGACCTCTTCAATGATTTTTTGAGGTTTGGAAATAGGAAATAGTCTCAGGGGGCTAAAGTGTAGCAGTTCGTATCCCAATTTATGGTTTTTTGCCATAGCGACAACAGACGTGTACGCTGGTGAGTTGTTATGGTGGGTGAGTGAGTTGTCATGGTGGAAGAACACTTTTTTCACCAAATGCAGTTTTTTTTTATATCCGATCTTACGATATCCAATCTGATTTTACCGATCGGTTTCCAGCATGTGGGAGCTATGTCGTGAAATGCAACGGATGTCCGTAACAGGAAGTCGGGGCAAGCGCCATTTAATTTATCACACAGTTAATTGCAGCCTTTTAGGCTCGAATATCTGCTACACACAACCACAAACGTGTGTTTTAAGCACAAACCACATTGATATAAACCATATTGATATAGCTACAATCGTTGGAAAAGAAATCCCACAACATCTAATTGGGAGCAGTACAAAAGGGCAAGAAATGAAGCTAACTTGACTGTTAAATTATCTAAACGCCATTTTTTTATGAAGAAGCTAGATTCATCATTGCCTTCCAAAAAGCTCTGGAACAATTTAAGACAGGCTGGGGTATGCAGTGTTAAAATTGATAATTGTGACATTGATTCCAATATTCTAAATGATTATTTCATTTCTAGTTCAGGGTCTTTTGATAATGTGTCGACTAACATTCCATGTACTACCCTCTGTAAGTTTGTTTAATTTTGAGTTCGTTTCTGTTAGTAAGAGTGATGTTGCTCATTGTGTTAATAAAATAAAATCAAGTGCTATGGGTGTAGATGGAATATCTATTAAATTCATAAAAATTCATAATATAACCGCACATTTTAAGTCTATTAACTCACATTCTAAATCACTGTTTCACAAGTTCTTGCTTCCCTGAGGTTTGGAAAGTAGCGACAATTGTTCCTATTGCTAAAAAATACAATGCTTGTGATCCATCTGACTTTCGGCCTGTAAGTCTGCTTTCATCGTTATCTAAAGTACTCGAGTCTCTCTCATGGCGGCACAAATTTCGGAACACATTACAAAATATGACCTCATGTCTCCACTTCAGTCCGGCTTTCGACATGGCCACAGTTGCGCTACAGCAGTCTTAAAGATTTTAGATGACATTAGATTGGCTTACGACTTAGGGCACTTAAATTTACTCTGCCTGTTGGATTTTTCCAAAGCATTTGACACTGTTGACCATTATCTACTGTGTCACAAACTTGTAAATAACTTTAATTTCTCTGGTATGGCCGTCCGTCTGTTATACAGTTACTTAGTTGGAAGGTCTCAAAGGGTAAGGGTGGGTAATAGTCTGTCTGCTTTCCGTAATTTTACCTGTGGGGTTCCTCAAGGCTCTGTACTTGGTCCGATTTTATTTACATTATTTATAAACGATATCTTCAGCAAATGTAGGTATGTTACCATGCATGCGTATGCTGATGATATTCTGATACCTTGTTGATGATTTATGTAGTAAGATGAATGAAGACTTAATGAAAATAACTGAATGGGCTGAATCGAACAGGCTCAAGCTCAAATCCCTTAAATCATAAGTCTTGCCGATTTCTAAATCCAATCACTCTCTCTCCAGGATACCAATTATTTATCTTAATGGTGTCGAACTGGAATTTGTTGATAATGTGAAGAATCTTGGCTACCACATTAACTCCTCACTTTCCTATGTACACCATATCAATTCTGTCGTTAGTAAGGTCTTCTTTGTCCTGAGGAACTTGAGGTGGACTGCGTCATTTGTTCCTATTGCAACTAGAAAAAAGTTAGTACAGCAGCTCATAATGCCTATCATATCTTACTCAGACGTTGTTATTATTCTATTTACAGTAGAATTGATTCCAGGTCTAAACTTAAGTTACAACATGCTTTTAACAACGCAGTAAGGTATGTTTATGGCCTTCGGAGGTTTGACCGCATCAGTCATATAGGCAATCAAATACTTGGTTGCAATATTTTTAACTTGTTATAACTAGTTGCTTATTCAACTCATTTCTTTCTAAATAACTTAATTGTTACTTTAAACTAGTATTTAGTATTATTTCTTTTTCGGTTGTTTATTCTATAACTTGTTGAAAATTGTTAGTTCGCTGTGCATTTAAAAGACTATGTCTTACATGTAAACATTAATTTAAATAAATAAAATAAATATCTGTTTTATATCACAGTAAACTGAACGAAGTCACTTTTTTATTTTTTTTTTTTTTAATTTTTAAACTGAACGAAGCCACAATTTCCATTCAATTTTATTTAACTACAGCGCATGCTACTATTTAGTTTAGACACAAACCTGTGTAGCCTTCATGTGAAAGAAAAATAATAACCTTATTTTTTCCAGCATCCAAAGTTAAAGTTAACAAGACCAAACAGCTCTTTTTGGCATACACGGTTAATATTTTAAATATATATAAATCTAATTTGATTGTAATAAATTTTGTGATTTGCAGAGATGGGTAAATCTAGAGCAGAGTATATCGTCACATAAAATGCAAACAAACGTATGATCAAAAACAAGAGCAGAGTATATCGTCACATAAAATGCAAACAAACGTATGATCAAAAAATTCGAAATTGTGTTTTTTATTGATTACGATTCAATACATTATATTACATGTGTGTTATGAATTTAAAACTTCTGCCACCAAAAATAACCAAGTTATTTGATTTGAAAATTTCGTTTCAATATCTCAAGTTGTTCGAATTTTATATCGTTTTTTGCTTCTCCTGTAAACTTATCAAAAGTGATGTTACGTTATTTTGCATTTTAGGTGACGATATGCGGGATTACCGGCAAAAAAGAGTGAGGAAAAATTTAAAGTTGAAAACGTAAAGCCAAAAGAAAGTTGAGAATAATTCAACTCAGCGTAACAGGGACTTGCGGAATGTTTTTAAAACTTTTCAGATGATTTTAATCACTATCAGGCGCGGATCCAGGGGGGTTTTGGGGGTTCAAACCCCCCCCCCCCGAAATTCTAATGGAACCTGTATTTAAATGTGATGTACTGATGTTTATTATGTGGGCTAAGAGTACCAAAAAGAAAAAAAATTTGTTTTTTTATAATTTACTTTAAATATTCACACCCCTATGCTGTAAACTTTTGTAGCTGTTTCTACACGTATTGCTAAAATACTGAATTCTGTTCCAGTTTTTGTTTATTTTTGCGATATTGCGCCTGTAGTTGTAAACAGTCACACATAAAATCTTAACCTGAAATTACAAAAACACCGCATTTTTTGGATAAAATATATCCAAACACCGCACAGTCTTAATTTAAAAACCCACAGTTTCGATAGTATCGGAAGTGTAGACTAAAAATTCCTTTTTATACAGCAATGGAGAAAAATTCCGGTTTTTGTAGTTTTTAGTTATTTTGATGTTGGTTTTATGTTGGCCTTTAATATTTGTATTCGAGTCAAATAAACAGAGAAATCACTTTTATTATTATAATTATCTTCACCCCAGCGTCAGCTTGTGGTATTTAACACAAAAAAATAATCCTGAGCACCACACAATCATATGGAGTGAATATGGAGTGAAATGTGGATGGCTATTTTTTTCGTAGCAAAGTTTTTTCCAATAAGTGGAATAATTTTTTCACATATTGCAGCAAAACACAAATTATAACCTTCTTTTGAAAAACCAGAGGCTCGAAATAGATTTTAGACTAACGGTTTCTTCCCACGCCTACGATTTTTTGAAAAAAAAATTATCCCGCTCTAATGTATATAAAGGGTGGTTAAATTTTAAGGGCCGATGTTGAATATAAACCACACCTAAATGTCAACTTTTTTCTGCATTTCATTTGACATTTCTCAATTTCAGACTAATTCAATTTGAACCGTTAAAGTTATTCAGGCTTATTATGAAAATGAGCTTTCAAATCAAAATGCATATCGAGCACTTCGTGATTTTTTCGGTCAATTTAATCGTCCAAATGTGCGTACAATCGGAAAAATCGTGCAAAAATTTGAACAAACCAGGTCTGTAGGAGATGTGAAAACACCAGTGCATGCTCGTACTGCAGAAAATATTGCTGCTGTTCGCGATAGTGTGGCTGAAGAGCCGTCCACCTCAACTCGTCGTCGTGCCCAACAATTGCACCTCTCACGTTCGTCGTTGATGAACATTATGCATAAAGACTTGCATTTACACGGTCAGAATGGTGGCAAGAAATGGCAACAGTGGATGATCAATTTTCGAAGAAAATCATCTTCAGTGATGAGGCACATTTTCACCTCAGTGGATTCGTCAATAAGCAGAATTACCGCATTTGGGCGAATGATAATCCAAGAGTGATTATCGAAAAACCAATGCACCCACAAAGAGTGACTGTTTGGTGCGGTTTATGGGCTGGCGGCATCATTGGGCCGTATTTTTTCGAAAATGAGTCCGGCCAGGCAGTTACTGTGAATGGTGTTCACTATCGTGAGATGATAACGAACTTTTGATGGCCCAAATTGGAAGATATGGATATGGACGACATGTGGTTTTAACAGGACAGTTCCACTTGCCACACAGCTAACGAAACAATGGCTCTTTTGCGCGACAAATTCAATGGCCGTGTTATCTCACGTGGTGGCGATGTCAATTGGCCGCCAATCATGTGATTTGACACCGTTGGACTTCTTTCTTTGGGGTTATTTGAAAGAAAAGGTGTACGCCGATAAGCCAGCAACAATTCTAAAGCTAAAGGATGAGATAATTCGGCGGCGGGGTGCAATAAGGCCGAATTCGGCCTTATTTCCATTTGAAAAAGAAATTAAGCCAATTTGGCCTTATTTCCCTTTAAAAGGAACCAATATTAAAACGCCATCAAATAAGTTTTTTTAGTTTTATTTAATGAAAAATTAAAGATATAAAGTATTGGAATAATTGTACTTAAGGGCCCATGCTCCTTTTTTCTTTTTTTTTCTAAATGTGCATTTGGAGCTCCTAATGCACATGCTGCAAAAAAAGGTCGGTCTTAAATGGTTTAGGAGATTCAAATCGTGAAAGTTTGAAAAATGTACATATTTTGGAATAATTGCACTCTAGGTACACGCTTCTTTTTTTTTTTTTTTGTTTTTTAAATGTGTATGTGTACTTCTAAATCTAATGCTGCAAAAAAAAAAAATAGGTAGGTCTCAAATGGTTTAGGAGATAAAAATCGTGAAAGTCTGAAAAATTTACATATTTTTTTTTGAGAAGACTAGGATATCTTATTCTAATAATATAAATATATATCCGTTTAAAGCGAAAGATATGATCGTTTAAATGCTAAAGAACATACATCTTTTTGTTAGTGGTCGAGAAAAAAATGTAAAATATAAACGTAAAAGTTATGAATGAAAATTTATAAAATATGCGCGATTTTTACTAAAATTTTTAATGAAGCTTTAATATTATAAAGAATATGCGCCGCAGGTTTATAATAAATCGCCGCGATTTTTAATAAAAATGTTTTGCCTGCGGCGCTCATTCCTTATAATATTAAAACTTCTTCACCTTCACTATTGAACTACTACTAATAAAATTTTCGCGTTGATACGAAAACAAGCACATTGAGGTTGACAATGGCAACTGTTCTCTTGCAAATTGAGTACCTGCGCTGAGTCCAGTAACTTTTCAAACAACAGACTACAGGGTGCGTACTTTTTATTAAAAATAATTATAAAAAATAATCCTTAGTTGGCAAAAATTATTTTTCAGCCTTATTACCATTTTGCTAAATTTTTTTTTAGGCTTTATTTCCTTTTCAAATGGAAATAAAACCAAATTCACAATTTCGGCCTAATTTCTCTTTGAAAAGGAGACAATTCGGCCTTATTGCCGTTGGCCTTATTGCACCCCGCCAATTCGGCAAATTAACGGCATAGAACCTCACTTATGCCTCGGCGTCATCGAAAATTTGGGCCATCGGATGGAGGTGTGCCGCCGAGGTCGCGGCGGCCATTTAGCCGATATTTTGTTCCATGCATAATTGAACCATACCAATATTATCATAATAAAAAGAAACGACAATAATTTCCTTAATAATTTGTGTTTTATTCAAAATCAACATCGGCCTTTAAAATTTAACTACCCTTTTTATATATAACGTACATAAATATTTTTGAAACCCCCCCCGATATATATTCCTGGAACCGCCCCTGATCACTATAAATGTTTTTTTAACCAGGGTTATTACCAAGGCAGACAATGGTAAACCTCAGAGAGTAAAAACCGCCATGAACAGCTTCTTGAGAACATAAGCCGTTCGGAGTCGGCATAATGCTTGTAGGTCTAGATCTCGATCATTTGTGTTCAAACATTTCGCAAAAAGCACAACACAATTGATCATAAGAAGCTCGGTCAAAGTCCTTTCAAGGGCTGAAACGACCATTTCCTTTTTTTTTTTTATTACCAAGGTAAGGTGTAAGATGTTACATATCATATGCGACTTCAAATCAATATCAAATCTGTCCAACAGCTGCGAATAATATAAGCCGGTGATCGTTTTAACATTCTCAAAGAAATTGATGTGAATGATCTTGTTGGCCGACAGACACACTCTGGAATTCCTTAATACACGTTACTGTTACTTGGTCTCTGGTGTGTTGTAATGTATCCATGTTTCGTTTACGGTTGCGAAAAACTTCAAAACTTCAAAAACTTCATCGAATTCCAGTTGATTTTGTCGAGTGTAAACAATCTTGGCACCTATCGCGTGGATAGCGTTTTCATGTGGAAATATTCATGTAAAATGTGATGTAACTGCTCAGTTGAGCTCCCTATAGCCTCACTTAATCACACACTTGCATTCTCCCATCGTCCAAAATTCTTCCATCGATTTTATATGCAGCATAAAACAAAGGACTGACCGTTTACAAACAATACACAGAAGAAGACAATTATTTGATCACGGCAACTTTGAATTAAATTTCTGAACGCGCCCTTTCACTAATCATCGAACTGTCACTCTCAATTTATTTAGTAAACTCAACATTTTCATCATGTTAAAGTACACGTACGAACAACGACTGCAAATTATAAAAATTTACTACCGAAATTCAGAGTCGGTGATCGCAACTTTAAAAGCGTTAACTGCAATTTTCGGTCGTAATTCTCGCCCTAGTAGACAGACAATAACAAGTTAAGTGCAAAAATTTGAGTCTACATATTCGTTATGTGATGTTGCCGTGACAACGGGTTGGTCGAAGTGTCGAAAATATAGCTGCCGTTCAGGTGTCCGTAGCAAACGATACAAAACAGTCAATTCCACGGCGTTCTCAAGAATTGGGCATCATCCATACGAATTTATGGCGAATTTTGCGTTAGGATCTTGGCTTACAACCATACAAGATCAAGCTGACTCAAGAATTGAAGCCAATGGACCATTTGAAGCGACGTACGTTCTCCGGCTGCTCTCAGGAAAAAATGCGCCAAGATGATAATTTCATCTCAAAATCATCTTCAGTGACGAAGCTCATTTTTGGCTTAATGGGTTCGTCAATAAGCAAAATATGCATTATTGGTCGGGTGAAAATCCACATGATCATGAATCACCATTTCATCACAAAAAATAACTGTTTGGTGCGGTTTGTATGCCGGCGGCGTCATTAGACCATATTTTATCGTCGACAATAACGATCGTAACGTTACTGTGAATGTCCATCGTTTTTCACAATTGATCCACGGCAGTTTAAATACTATTTAAACCCGCGAGGGGGCTCTGTGAGTCTAATGTCATCTCTCATTTTGCCTAAGATGAAATCGGATATCTTTTTCTGACTAGATATTTTTGCTTGCCATGTATTGTCGTTTATAATCAGTCAATCCTGAACTTGTCCAAAAGAAAATTTTGATTAACTTGTATGCCACGTAAATTTCAGAGACATGAAAGTTTCGGAGAAAGTTAAACAAATAGTAAGGTTTATTGGATAATGAGCATCGACACAAATTTCAAAAATCGGTATCGGCTGATTTAATCCAGTATCTCTTCATTATGGCACTCCATTAAATTTTCAAAATAATTTAAATCAAGATGTAAAAAACTTTCTAAGAAATTATGAAATAAAACAATTCATAATTATAACAGATATAAAAAAAATATAGTTTTGAATATTGCTTTCTAAGTGAATTCAATCAAGATCCACTCATCCATATCGAAAATTATGCCGGGCACTTAAAATTGCGCTGATGCTTTAATTGATGATTTCTATTTTGATAAAATTCACACTTGTTTAAAATAAAATTTTGTTGTTATTTTTTTAATCAAAGTGTTTGTTTATTTATTTCCTTAAACCGCTGTGAATCAAATTGATTTGTTTGACTCACAGTGGGCAGCAACAACCTGTCTAAGCTTAAAGCAAAAAAACACAAAAAAAATATGAAAAAAAAAAAATAAAAAAAAATACAAAAAAATACCAAAAAATACCAAATTAACAAACAGCAACAACTAAATCAACAAAAACACAAAAATTTTTTAAAAAAATATCAACACACAAAGGAACAAATATTAAGCTTTTAAAAAAATATTGAAATATTTTGGGATTTCTTCGAATGGAAACGCCCAAACAACAAAGTCTAGTTAACATTGCTATGGAGCGGATGTGAAATTTCACACGAGCTGCTTAATTAAATTGGTGTGGTAGGTACATTTCATCCAGATTAGCGCGTTAAGCATTGAAAAGCTTAAATTATTGCCAGAGACAAAAAGCGGACGTCTTTTCGAAAATTTGTTCAGTAAAACCACCGATCGGATGGATGATATTCAAATAACAAAATAGATTTTCTTTAGCTTTACTCTGTACATGTGATTTAGCTCGCCAACACGATTTAATACTCAAAAATACTCACAAGAAATATGCGGTCACATTAATTTTATAAATATTTGAACTTATAATAGCCAGAACGCAAATATACTGCTTCTATTAATGGGGGCGAACACCTCATTTCCTTTTACGTTTTGGCATCATATCAATATAATGGCTTTCAATATAAATTACAAATTAAAATAAACATGGAATCGACAAGAATGTGAACAAGAAATATACAAAAAATAGAACATTTATATAAATTCAAATACATTTCAGTCAACTCCTGGTTATTTTTTTATACATTGTTATTCTAAGTCTTACTTTTAATACCTTTAAAATTAGTTTAATTTAATTGTTTTTTTTATCAAAACAAAAGTAATTGTAATATTTACAGAAAAAAACTTTTCCAACTGAGGACACAGTTTCTTTTACTTTTTGATCTGAACTCATAGAATGTTGCTTATCCTGGTATTTTTTTGAGAAACTTCAAAATCATATACGTAGATTGCTACATATATTTCGGGATCTGGCAACGCCAATGTCATTCCAATCAAATTGATGTTTCCATTAGAAAGTTTGACATTTTTAAGCTTAAACGTACTCACAACGTTTAAGTGTTCGTACGTTTATTGTGATGTTTACAGGGCTTTTAAAATTTTATTTCAGCAAAACAGTGAAACTAACACGTGAACATTTCTGTGCAAGGATTTTTTACAACGTTCGAAGTGAATTATCTGGACAAGAGTGCATCATATACTCAATTCAACTCTCTTTATCGGTGCTACAGAAAATTCAAGCGGTTACGTACTTCGCTCCTTGACGAATTTCGTAAAGGGATTCCAATTTATGTACATGAATACAAAGTTGTGAAAAAGATTTGTTCACATACGAAATCTCCACGATGCCTTGAAATAAGTCCAGATTATGTGATTTTACCATAATATTGTCCAGTAGAACCAAAATTTTTAAGTCCTACTGGACGCTAGAGCAGTTTGAGAAGAAAATTATGGGTGTTGTTGTCTAATATAAGCTTCATGTCCGCAGTTCCCATGAATTCCTTCCCGTCAGATAAGGAGAATGGTATGAGTGACTGATTCTTCTTACGACTCTTCCACATAATTTGACAATCGCTCAAAAATAGGCTCGTGCAGATTGGTGCAAAGAAACGCTAAAAAAAAACCAATTTCGGTGCTTCAAAGGACCTATATAAAGTCGTGACTGGAGACAAATTGTGGACCTATGTGTATGAGTTAACAGCAGTTGACTGTATGGTTCTTTTAAGATGAACCAAATCCAACAAAAGTTATTCAAGCTCGAAGCAAATGGTCGCCTATTTCTTCTCAAAAATTGGTCATGTGACCGCGGTATCACTTGGGGCACGTACAATGGTACACAACCATTTGTTTGCCAGAAGTTTTCAGTGACATAAGGAAAACGAACTGAAAACATCGAATTAATGACTCATTCACCGTACAGTCCGGATTTGACACCCAATGACTTCTTGTTGTTCCCACACTTTAAAGACAAATTGCGTGGACAGCAATGTTCGAGGCCAGAAGAAGACGTTGAGGTGTTCAAAAACTATGTTTTGGAGATATTTTAAGCGGAATGGGATAAATGTTATTGTTAGAAATATACATTTCATATAATTTTTTGTTAACTTCAATTTTTATTATCAATTATTATTCAATATCATATATTCAATTATTATTATAAGTTTTATTAAATCTTAACGTGTAAAGCTCAATTGAATTTAACACCCTTTGAAATAAATATTTTTTGTATGGTAACTCTGTACTTCGGTGCTAAATGAACTGTCATTGTAGAGAAAGAAAAATATGTACATATTGCAAATAAATCGCCACGAGGCATGCAACAGAAAGATTTGAACAAATTAGCTTAACCTTACTATATATACCACACGTGTTTCCAACATAATAAGGCACCGTAAGTTTTTTTTTTTTTTTTTGGATTCGCCCGGAGGTAAGAAATCTTCATAGATACGTATGACCCGCGCCATACGCATGCACGATTTACATTCTAAGAAGTTCCCGGATCAGCCGGACTGATAGAATGCACCTACGTGCTAAAACTTACCACCTGTTGGCAAATAAAAGCCTCCACTAAGCACAATTGCTTGGTCTTTCAGCGGAAATTAAAATTAAATAAAATTTGAGAATTTTTGTGCTTTAGTAAACATCATAAACATCATCGAATAAAAGCACATTCTTCATAATACGAAGCAATACAAGATGACATCCAAAATAATTTATTAGACCATATATAACCACATTTATAATTGTTGTCATTCAGCTTGGGGCCACTGTCCAACCCAAGATCCTACGTGGAAAAGAGATGCAACTCTCAAACACCAAACCAATACCAAACATAGCACAGATATACATGTATATATTTTGCAGGCACAATATATTTATATATTCGGGTCACTAAAATAAGGGAACACCTAGCTAAAGTTATTATTTGGATATGCATTTGGGCCAACTTAAAAAACTGGTAAAAACTTGTATGGAAAAGAGATAAACTCTGACACACCAAGCCGAGAGACACGGTAAACATGGTCCCATTTCAAACTTGGGAAGCTATAGAACTAAAGATCTAAAATAATTTCATGAAAAAATAAAGCAACGAAGTTGAATAAAACGAAAACTTAAAGTATCTATCATATTCGATGATGCTTATTTGTTAAATAGTAAAATCTACATAATTATCGCGAGTTATATTTGTTAAATCGTAAAATCTACACAATTATCGCGAGTTGTATTTGTTATCACAATGAATGTGTTAACTATTCAAATGTAATATCATTTTGCGTTTCAAGACATCCACCGAGTCAGAAAAATTTATCAAGTTCAAGTTGCCATTGAAATTACTATGTACACATACATCGCAAAGGGTCGTGAAGGGCATAATTAGAAGTGAGTCAGTGCTCAACTTAAAAAGCTGGAAATGTCTGGCTCCGCTCCTGGGGAAGAAAGGAGGTATTGTGAGTCTATATCACCACTGAGTAATTTGTATAAAAAAGAGATATTGAGCATAATTCTTCTGCTTCTTAAGGAAGGCAGGGAAATTATTTTGAGGCGTGTTTCATAAGGGGGAAGAACAATATTGAGGTTCCAACGATAATGTAAAGCAAAAAGTCAGAATTGTTTTTGAACCGATTCTAATGCATCGGTGTGGACATTGTATTGAGGGTTCCATATTACGGATGCATATTCAAGAATTTGTCTAACAAGAGAGGTATAAAGTATTTTCAACTAGGCTGTTTAAATCCGATTGTAAGAGTTGTTGATCTTCAGGCGATTTGTAAGTTAGGAAAAGTTTAGTTGTATATATTATATATTAGTGGTATTCACGATCTAGTGTTTATGGTCTTGTATTCTGTATTTTTGATAAGTTTGATATTTGTAGTAAATTTGACAGTTTTACAAAAACAAAACATGAACACTTTCCAAATACTATAAATACTAAATTTACAATTGTGGAACCCTATTGTAAATTTTGCATAGTATTTGTGTATTTGAAAAACAGCTGACTTGACGTTCTATGGCAGCACTCCATTGTGTACAAAGCAGCACTGCAAATTTAATTTGTTCTAAGAAAATATGGCAAAATTTATTTTTCTCAGAAAACTATGAAGTGCTCACAATCTGTAGAAAATTCTTTTTCTTTTTACTAAAAATACTCCAAAAACTCCAGATCGTGAATACCGCCATTGTATTATTATTTCATTCATATTCTATAAATTGTATCTCTTTATTAGAAATTTCAACTTTCGAACTTTATAATGCACTGAGTTGCAATTAATACAAGGTTTTACTGAAAATTTGCCGAATTTGTTAAATTTTGCAACAGTTATGAAGAATGGTTCGAACTCGTGCAAAAATATATTAATCATAAAGAAGAATATTTTGTAAAACATAAAAGCTATTTTCTATATTTATCTATATATTTACTCCCAACATAAATGTTGCAGCTCAATTACCCCCACAAACGGTCGCATATATCAACTCCGCTCATCAGTGTTTTTTGCTATATTCCTTCGCAATTGCTATTTATTGTATTTCTATATGACAGTTTTCCTGCTTCGTCTATCTGGTAACTGAGTTTGCAGAATTCTCTCCTAAAGGCGGGAGGAGTTACCAATTTTATTACCATCTATTTTATTACTTCCTTTTTTCGTCATCTCAAGCTTTTACGTCATTTTCTGTCTGGGCATATTTTTTTCAGGCTTCATTGCAATATTTCGAATACGGTTACTCGGAACTGAACTTGTGATATTTAGGTTTTTGTTTAGGTTATCAGTTTTGGCACCTTAGTATACTAAGAAGTCCAATACGATGCCTTAAGATAAGTGAAGATAATGTGATTTGCGACTTTTTATTTTGATAAAAACATTTATGGCCAAAATATTATCCAGTAGCATCGACATTTTTTAGTTATACTGGATTCTAGAGCATTTTAAGTAGAATATTATGTGTACTGTTGTCTGAAATAAGAGTAAAAGTCACGACACGTACATGAGATCTTCATGTCCAAAGTACCGATGAATTCCTTCCCCATCGGATAAGGGTTATGGCGTGAAGAACTGATTTTTTACGATTCTTAATGACTCATATTTGACAAGAATTGATATATTCTGGGTCAAAACGAACGATAACAAAATTTTTATGCAAAATAGCGGCTGCAAACACACGACTTACAGTGTTTAAAAAACTTGAAAACGTTCAATTGCTTTTGCTTTTACTTTGCTGTGCTTATTGAAAATCAAACAGCAACAGCCAAAGCAGAAAGCACTATCTCAAACAAAATTCTGCTCATTTTGCTTTGCTTTCTAAATCTTCGAAAGGCTAAGCAAAAGCAGCAGCACTAAAAATAATTTGTTTTGCTGCTTAGTGCTACGAAAGCATAAGAAATTATTTTAGTGCTTTGATTTTCATTTTGCTTTTCTAATTTGTCGCAGCACTACGAAAGCAACAATTATGCGCTCTGCTTCGATTTGCTTTCGGAAGCATTTTATTTTCATTCGTTTGGCTTTCGGGATTTACTTGTCATCGTTTTTATGCTATATTTCAGAGACGCATGTCTTTTTGTAAGTTGTTGTTTGTATAATATGCGCACTTGTACGCAGTCGCGAATGCTTGGTGTTGTTTTTGTTGTGTGTAACGGTTTTATTATATATCTATCCTTAAAAGTTATAGAACTATTTTATATGCGCATCCAAATTTATTTCTGCAATCTCTTTAAAACTCATGCAATAAAAAAACCGTTACACACAACAAAAACAACACCAAGCATTAGCGACTGCGTACAAGTACGCATATTATACAAACAACAACGTACAAAAAGACATACGTCTCTGAAATATAGCATAAAAACGATGATATGTAAGTAAATCCCGAAAGCCAAACGAATGAAAATAAAATGCTTCCGAAAGCAAATCGAAGCAGAGCGCATAATTGTTGCTTTCGTAGTGCTGCGACAAATTAGAAAAGCAAAATGAAAATCAAAGCACTAAAATAATTTCTTATGCTTTCGTAGCACTAGGCAGCAAAACAAATTATTTTTAGTGCTGCTGCTTTTGCTTAGCCTTTCGAAGATTCAGAAAGCAAAGCAAAATGAGCAGCATATGCTTGTCTTTAAAAACTTTAGGTAGCACTACGCAGCAAAATTATCGTTGCTTTTGCTGTTTTGCTGAAAGCAATTTAAACCCTGACGACTTATATGACTTATATAACCAAAAAGTGGTTTGTCAAGAACTGTTTTAAAGTATTTAATTGGCCTCCCCAAATGCCTGATATTGATCTATGTTAATCAAACAACTTAGGACATTTTTACAACAAAACATTTTGATCTAAACAAATTGCGCAGGAATGTGTATGAACTTTGGGAGCAAACGATGTGGTCGAGGGAAAATATAAGTCCGATAATGATTTTGAGTTCAGCCTAATTGATATTTAGTTAGCTCTGGCTGATTCGTTAGTGGCCGTTTGGCGGCTTCGGCAGTCGAGTAAGTAGCATGCTCGACTGCCACCAAAGATGCCCCAGGTTCGAATCCCGGCCCGGCCATTGTCCTACACTTTAACCATTCTACATTTTCTATTCCTATTTGTAATCAATTAAAATTGTAAATTCATCCATATTTTTAGAAATGAAGCTGAAAATGAAATGAAGTTCTTGAAATATTGTATGTATCCATACCTGAAAAAGTAAGCTCTAGCCTGCTTACAAAAATACAAACAGAGACAAGTCATACCCTTGCTCTCTCGTTGACTTGACTTGTTGTAACTTACTTTGTCGGTCCGAAAGTTGAAAGGCTTGAAACGATCAGCAAAAACTTGTAAGCTCGCAGTCTCTTTTTAAAAAGTCTTCAAAAAGTCTCTTTTTTAAAAAAAGAAACTCACGGAGGCCCTTAATTCAAGTATCCAAATAATTGAGGTTGTGTAGGAACAGCTTAAGCGTATGACTTTTAAGGGTTCTATGGACTCCGTGGTTGGCAGTTTAAGAGGGAAGCTGATTTCGAATCTGATGTCAGAATTTTAAAATTGAAAGTGGCTGATAGGGCATCCGTGAACGAAACGGCTTTCGTATGAGAAAAAATTAATCGTATGAGAATCTCATCGTTCTCATCGTTTCGTTCACGGAAGCGGCGATTCGGCCCCTGGTCGAAACTGCTATATAATCATCAATTTTTGTCCAAGAAGTTCACAGAACCCTAAAAAGTCCAATACGCTTAAGCTTTTCCCACACGATCTTATTGAATTATTTGGAGACTTGATACTTGCTTTCAATTTCAAGCTTTTTGCCGATCACATCAAGTTTTTCCTTTACTTGGGACTTCGTATTGTTCGCTTGTAAGCTAGCAGTGTTGCAAGTCGGAATCTGTCGTAGCCGTATTTATATTCAAGTACAAGTTATACTTGATTGAAAATTATCAAGCTCAAGCAAGCTTGAACTCATATTTTAAGCAAGTACTTGAAATAGATTTCAAGCAGGCTTATGCAGTTTTCTGGTGGAGAGGTTTTTAGATAAGATTGCCTTATAACTTGAATTGACTGAGAGGGAGGAAGCATAATACTTGCCTCAGACTCAAATTAATTTGTTTCTACGGCTATCCAACATGTTTAGAGCATCCTATACATACCTTAATTGATTTCGTTTTCCTTCCCACAAATCTATTCCCCCATTTTGAACCAAGGCAGACTTGACTGAATAGGCATTACACCTGAAATCCATGGTTTAAAGCAGTGTTAAACAGCTTTTCCCCGAAATACATCCACAAAAGCAAAAGCACGAATATAACTCACATAAAGCACGACGAAAGCATCAGTTTGAAATTCTCCGTCGAGCAAGCAATATCTATGCTGCTAGTCTGCTTATGTGCTCAGTTTTGTTAGATCGTCTTCTTACACTGAATAAAATTTTCATAATATGTGACTCAATACATTTTTATTTCAGCAAATAATGGCATGGCGCATTGCATGGTGTGGGCATGATACAATTAGAAGGTAAGCTCATTTTAAGATGGCTGTTCAAATGAGAAATTTTGCAACAACAAAGCTGTAAGAGCTACAAACGTCAAACGACAAAAGCAACAACAACAATTAGAAAAACTAAAAATTACCAGCTGATTTTGACAACTAGCGCACCCTGCTATCCAATATGAGCATACCTTGTAATTGTATCATGGGTGTGGGCACAATGAAAACTCAAGCTTAGAAATCAAAATATGAAAAATATATATACACACTTTTTATTGATTCTTTTATTTTAGTTTTTGAGTTATTGATCTCAAGTCTGTATTTGACTTTTTTTATTCCTACATTCGCTTAAAAATTAATACCTAATTTTTTCAATGAATAAATTTATTTTACAACTTGAAATATAAACTGTGAGCAATAGCAAGTCAACTTGCTTCAGTCTTTTTGCAAAATACTATGCAGTTTTCTTTCAGTGAAAGCTTAAAAGCTCACTAGATTAAAAGCAAAACGAGAATGTAATCGTTGGGCTATTAGCTATTTAACACTGCCCAGCAGGAAACCGAGCGCTTCATTAGCGCATTTGAAGCGCTCCTAAAAAGCAGTAGAGCGCTTTGTTCTCCTTGTGGATAGAGCCTTTTTTAACATTGGCATGTCATCAGATGTAGGCGCTTCGCTCTCATTGTAGTAAATAACAAAACGTAGCGAGAACCGAGCACTTGGATTTAAAACAAAGCGACAAAATTTTAGTTTTTCTCATACGCGGGGATTGAACTCGGACTGCTGGTATAACAGTCAAATGTCTTAACGCTCTGCTATTTCCTTGCTTGATTACTTGTGAACAAAATGTATTTAAAAATATGAACTCCACAACTCTGAACTCTGAAAAGCGCATCCTCAAGCGCACCACAAATGCGCATTAAATGCGCTATTTCTAGGAGCGCTTTTTATTTTCCCGCTGGATGGTTTAGAGCTAAAAAAAAAATTGCGAAGAGGTCTTCCAATTTTTTTTTTCGTTTTTTATTTGCATAATAAATGTATCTACTTTTTTTCCTCCTTCCAGATCGACATTTATAAAAAGTTGGATTGATTTATTGTTGGATGGTCATAAAAAAATTAAGCCAATCAAAACAATAAAATCGAAAAAAGTAAAAGAAGAAATCCAAAAAATCCAAGAAAATGCCTGATAAACGCAGAAAGTGTAGCTGACAAAAAACCATAAACTTCCAAGAAATTATTCAATAGGAAACGTAAATCAAAAAAACCGAAGAATAAAAAACAACGAATTTAATAGCGAAAGAGCAATAAAAATCACAACATTTTAAAACGGCCAAAGTATGATGTTTACACGTGCCCAAGTGCGCAAACGTACAAATGGCAACACTAGCAGTCAACGACCGCGTGCTGGACGCACTCAACATGGCGTCTACGACTACGATGATTACGATGTAAATGGCAAAATTCTATTGAAAGGAATATTATCTTTATTTTTTCCAATTGCAGACCCGCTATAAACAGTTCAACGCAGCAGCAGCTGGACGTACACGTGATCGCGACAGAGAACGTGATCGTGATCGCGATAGAGATCGAGAACGCGATCGCGATTCTAATAATTCTGGCAACACCAGCTGCAGCTCCAGCGGCTACTACAGCAACAACAGCAAATATCATTCCTACAACCTGCAACGACAACGCTCTAAAGAGGATGCCTACTATGAGCGATCATACGAGGAGGATCATCGCACACGCCCGCGCAGCATCACAAATCGACGTGGCGCCATCAAGCAGCAAAAGTTTGCATCCACTGAAGTTTTCCATTAAAATTTGATTACTTCGTAATTATTTTATCTATTTCAGAACCCACGACATTAATGGACATCGTTTTGTGGCCAAGTTTTTTCGACAGCCCACATTTTGCGCCTTCTGCAACTTGTTCTTGTGGGGCTTTGGCAAGCAAGGATATCAATGCGTTAGTAAGTTTTTTTTTTCACAGAACTTAAATTTTATGCTTTTATATAAATTTTTTTAACAAATTCAGACTTTGTTGTATATGTTAAGAACGAAATATTAACTCAATCATTTCAAAATTGTTAACAGTTTTTTTTTGTTTATAAACATTTTTTTTTCCCATAGCCTGCCAAACAGCGGTTCACAAGAAATGTCATGAAAAGTTGCTGGGAAAATGTTCCGGTTCCGTTTTTAATTCGGCGAGCACAATCGTGAGTTTCTTAAATTTAAAAAAAAAAAATAATTTTCATTTAATAACATGTTCGTCTTTATTTTTAGTTCCTGCGCGAACGCTTTAAAATTGACATGCCGCACCGCTTCAAGCCATACACCTTCATGTCACCTACTTTCTGTGATCACTGCGGCTCATTAATGGGTGGCTTCTTTAAACAGGGGCTGAAGTGTGAAGGTAAGTTGATTTACTCTTAAATTAATCAAATAAAAAACGTACGTATGTATGTTACATTGATCAAAGAATTAATTGGTACACGATTTTACGAATTAAGTGCGCAAACTTTTCACACAATGAGCGTTAAATTTTAGTGGAAACGTTTATTTTGTCCAAATATCCTCTTTGCTTGCGATAGCAACATGCATATACAAATTAATGTTGCCTCAATACTTGTTATAGACGAAATGTTTATAATGACTGCTAGCGACATCTAGATTGAAGTAGATTTAACACAAACGAGCAATCATTATAGATTATCTAATACAGCAACCATGCGCTGAATGAATAGCAGTGCTTTGCACCCAATCACTGCAACATATTCATGGCATTAAAATTTGTGTCAGCGCGTTTTTGTCGCATGATAGTTTTGTGTATTTATTGTTTTTCTAATAGGCTGTAAAACTATGAGGTAACTCTTCTGTCTAGAAGTGAGCTATTAATTATGAAAACGTAAAGTATGTATGTGTATTTTGAATTTTTAAGATCTTGCAAAAATTTAAAAATTCATCAATTTATATGAACTAGCATATTAATGTGAGTGTTTAATTGTAAATTGATTTATGAACATTATAACACAAAGTCCATCAATAACATTGAATATTTAAAAAGTTATGTACACCAACAGATAAGGGGACATATGGAGACATTACTATTGTAAGGTAGTAGTAGTATTTATTCATTTTTTCATTTAATACAATTAGTACAATATTTTATAGTAAGTACATTATTCACATCGGTTGACAGATATTATTAAATGAAAAAATAACTGCAATCTATAGCTCACATGGAGCTAGAGGCGAAAGCAGTTGAGTTTTTAAAAAGAAACAAAATACATTAATGAATTAGTGTGGGGTCGTAAAAAGTAAATGTTTCGCTTAACAAAATATAAATAAAGTATATAATATAACAATTTTAAAAAATTTAATCGAAAAAAAAATTTGGTGGAAAAAATATAAAAATTTTAATTTAGTATTATATAAAATTAAAATAAGGTTAATGTAGCAAAAGTCCAATAAAATTAGATAATAAAAAAATTAATAAATAAATTACAAAGAAACTAATAAGGAAACTAATAAAGAGCAAAAAGATCCCTACCATGACTGAGAAGTCCTGAAACAAATATACATGAAGCACAAGCAAAAACCTTAACAATTTAAGTAACAACATTTATAAGGACATCGACCTCATTATAAGAAAGATTTAAAAGCCATAATTTTACGTTTTAGACAAATGCTGGTTTATTTCGGATTATTCTTAAATGAAGAGGCAAGGCGTTGAAAAGTCTAGGTGCAACAGATGTGTTAAATTTCAGGAGAAGTTGAGAGTTGTGTTGTGGTACTGAAACATAATTCTGATAGTTTATTCTTAAATTGTAATTTGTAGAACATCTACTCAAGGAATATCCTGATTTTATAAAAAATATACGAAGAACTTTAAAATAATATAAGTGTCGTAGCGGCAAAATGTATAGATTTTTAAAAAGCTGCAAACTACTACTATTGCGACTTCTGTTGCAAATTAGTCGAATAGCATTTTTTTGTAAAATTAACAGTTTATTTATTTTTTAATTATGCGTTCCACCCCAGCAAGACAAACCGTACTCCAACTTTGATTGGAAAATGCCATGGTATATGCACTTAAGTAGGCTATAGCTGCAATACTTTTTTAATAGGAAAATATGCCTGTTGACAGCCAAAAGATATTTCTTAAGAGTAAATGTATGCTCTGACCAACTCATTTTACAATCAAGAAGCAGGCCTAGAAACTTGAACGATTGAACACATTCAATACGAAAACACTTAGAGGAGCAAGAACCTTCTTCAAAATAAGTTTGGGCACACGTAGATGTTGGACAAACATCTGTACAAAAGCGAAATTTCGCGCAATTACTGCTATGAAAGTATAGTTCTCCAAGGTTTAAGTCTTTTTCTACCACATTAAAGAACATAATTCTCGTTTTGTCACTTATAACTAACCTATGGACTTTAAACCAATGGCGCAAAATTTCGAGATCGTGATTAATATCCGCAACGAGATCTAACGGGGACTTACTTGTAAAAGTACAGGCCATATCATCAGCAAATGCATTTGTTTTACTTTTAAAGTTTGTAGAGCAGAGAGAATTGATGAAGACCAAAAAAAGAATCGGGCCAAGCACCGACCCCTGAGGAACTCCTAATGAAATTAGCTTAGCAGGGCTTAAATGACCATTAATCTTTACTTTCTGCTGCCTATTATTTAAGTATGACCTAAACCAGTTATATATACAACCCCTAAAGCCAAAGTTATGCAATTTATATAGCAAAATTTTGTGGTCAACAGAATCAATTAAGACCCGAATATACACTTGAACAGAAATTCAGTAAAGCATCTTCAGTAGATAGCCCTGACCTAAAACCAAATTGCGAATTACTAAAGAGTTTGTTTTTTTCAATAAAATTGACAATTCTGATTTTCATTGCCTTTTCAAACACCTTAGAGATGATGGGTAGAAGTGATATTGGTCTATAGTTGTTGATATTAGAACGGAGATCTTTCTTATATAAAGGTATTACCTCAGCAATTTTCATCATTTTAGGAAATATCCCTAGTTGGACGCTTATGTTTAAGAGATGGTTTAATACGTCACTGATGTTAAACGCAATTTTTTTAACAAAATTATTGGAAAAGCTGTTAGAAGGAGATGAATTTGAATTTTATAAAGACATAATAATTCTGTATACCTCAAATGAAGAAATTGACTCAAAGAAGAAACTATTAAGAAGACATGGCTCGAGTGAAAGACAATTACATTGTAGCTCGGCATTAGTGTGGTCTGCTACAATTTTAGGACCTATAGAAGAGAAGTATTTATTGAAACATTTGGCTAAATCTTCAGAACGCGTAATGATTTTATCATCAATTAACAGACTTTGTACACTAACATGATCTCTGCTTTTATTTAGTATGTTATTTACTAGTTTCCATTCCTTTTTTATGTCACCTTTAACTTTATTAAATTCATTACAGTAGAAATTGGTTTTGCAAGACACAAGTTCCTTGGAAATATCTTTACACATCGTTTTATATATAGTTCGAATTACAACATCATGAGGCCTTCTTTTTTTCTTTTAAAAAGCTCATTTTTTAATTTGATTTTATTCAACAGCATTTGCGCATTTTGTAATTATTGTCAGTTGTAATTGTAAAAGTTAGCGTTTGCACGCAAAAATCATGCATTAGAGGGTTAAAAGTAGATATTTTCAGTTTTACAGATTTTATGAAATTATATTAGGTCAGAAGGAAGGGTAGCACGCAGGAACTCTCGGCTCTTGCTCGTCGGTTAATGGGGTGGTTTGTTCTCCTTCTTTATGAAAAAAAAATATCCAATCTACCAATTTATTTTGAATTTTATGTGACCTTTTCATTCAATTTATTATTTTAAAATCGTGTGCTGAGATAGGATAGAAAAGCGGATAGGAGAAGGTTCACAATATAAGAAAAGAATAGGGTTATTGTGTCTAAAAGATTAACATTTAAGAAGACATATGTTTGTTGAATAGATGACAAAACAACAACACTCTGCCCACCCAGCGATTATCAGATTAATGAAAATAGTCCCTTTAACCATGTCAGACCACTGTTGACATGCAGAAAATTAAAAATGTTAATCTAGGAATTCATTATTATTTTATTCAACTCAAAACATTGAAATTTTAACGCATGGCTTATTGGAAATTACTAACAATATTGTGCATGTAAATAGCAAGAGCAAAAATAAAGAACATGAATCAATATTTTAAAATTTCTAAATTTACAATAGATTTTTTCAGAAGTATTATTCACACACCAAATAAGAAAAAAATGCATGAAAATATCGATTACTATTTTATGTAGTAGTAACTAAGCAGAAATTGCAAAATAAGTAGTGTTGAATGTATTCAAAATTAAAAAGAAAACGTGAGAGTGCAAGGGTTAAAACATTATTTAAATTAAGTTTAAAAAATAGAAACAGCTGTTCGCAATATGTAAAATTCAAGTTCAAGGTTACACTGACCTAGTTTTAAGAACTATAATTTTTGTTCTCACTTCACTTTATTCCGACCATATATTTAAAAGAAAATAAAAAACAAACTTATACTCTCCTTATTATGTGTTTTATGAAGCGAGGCTCCCACGAAGAAAGGTCGTTCTGCGCTGTGAACTCTGGGGCCGAATCGCCGCATCCGTGAACGTAACGGCTTTCGTATGAGAAAAAATTAATCGTATGAGAATCTCATAATGAGATACGAAATTAATCTCATGAGATACGAAGAAATCTCATGAGATTCTCATACGATTATTTTTTTCTCATACGAAAGCCGTCGTTCACGGATGCGGCGATCCGGCCCCAGGTGTCAAAAATAATTGCATGATATAAATGTTTCAAAAGCACTGACATAACTAAAATATATCACTAAAATAATATTGAATAATATTGACACTAGGGTGCTAAAATTTAGTACATGGGTAGGTAAAGCTACTACGAATTACGGCAAAAAAAAGTGGGTGTTATTCAACAAAGGGGCGTGTCAATATTATTAAAATACTATATCTTAGTAAATATTGAGACTAGCGTACTAATATTTGGTATGGAGGTAGGTGGGTAGGTAGAATCATTAAAAAAGTGAGCGGAATTGTACACAGGGTGTGGCACTTTAAGGAAAGTACTATATTACGGTTAATTTGATACTTGAAAGCTGAAATTTGGCACAGGGCTAAGTAGAATCATTATAAGTTACGGTAAATAAAGTAGATGGGGTTAGAGAAAGGGCGTGGCACTACAAATTGTAAAGAAACAGAAATGGAAAATACCCAACAAACTTTCAGAAATTAATAAAACAAATTTTTTAAGAACAAAGTTTCATGTTTGAAATTTTCCTCAAGAATACTATTACATTAAATATTTCATATTATCTAAAACGGAAGAAATAAAAACTTTTAAAAAAAAAAAACCGACTTCATAAATACTACAAAATAAAAAATAAAAAAATATTACTGAAAAAATCTTCTATGATATCCTAAGAGTTTAAGAGTTGAAAAACAAAATATTTTTTTCATTTCACTTATTTCACTTTACTTGTATATATTGAAAAAATATCCACAGTTTGAAGAATGTATCTTCTCACGTATAGAAGATAGAAAAAAGCAAAAATTGGATCTATAAAATTTGGTAATTTTTATGCAAGAAAATGGCAAAAATTTTCAAATTCCAATTATAGATTTTTTCGATTTAAATAATTTTTCAGCACATTTCGCCCAAAAATTGCATTGTGTGGTGTTATTATTTTTTTTTTTATATTTTTTATCGTAAGACCAAGCATAAATCTTTCATTTCTGTTAAATTAAAACATTAAAACATTTACCGTGCCGCATATACTCACTGAGTAATAATTCCATGCAACGCCGTTGCATGATTGTTTTATTTTCGATCTTAAAGCGGCTCTCTCCGCGGCAACATGACGTCATGAATTTTTCGTCAATTTTTGTCAAGAAGGTTTAGAACCAGCTGGCGTATAAGATTGTTTTACCGTAACACCTATAGATAGTGTGGAAAGAGGTCCAAGGAAGGAAAGAGGTTCAATATTATGTTCAAAAAGAAAAACCAAAATAAGGTCCAAAATAAGGAAAGAGGTCCAATATTATGTTTAAAAAGAAAAACCAGCATTAATAGTCACCCCTTTTTTAGTAGACGCTTTCCAAATTTTCTGTTTTTGGTACTTTTTTTTAAAGTTCGAAAATTCAGAAAAGTTATATTTTTTAATATTTTTCAAAAACTTAAAAAAACAACATTTGAGATAGTTTTTTTCAGAATTTGTTTTTTTTAATTTATTAAATAACATCTTTTTATTTAAGCCTTAAAAAGCATCTTACACCACCTTTGAAATTCCCGCAAAATAAGTCAACATTAATCTGATGCCTACATGCTTAATTCTTAAACACAAATATTTTGGACTTATCTTTATAATAATATTACCTGCCAAATGATATTTTGGACTTATCATAATAATAATAATATAACCTGCCAAATAATACTAAATATTAATACGCAAACATCGAATGTTGTCGTACACCTTTTCAAAATTTGTTTTAGAATAAGGACAATGAAAAGTATATCATTCGAAAGGTACTGCACCATAGATGTGCCGAATTATGTAAGATTTTAATTTGATGACCTTTGACCTGAAATATTGACGTTGAAAGTTTATATTAATTTTAGTTAGGGATCTCAGAACTGGGAAGAGGTAGAATGAAGAATGAGGTATCGGATGAAAGGTCTGGCTGCACAATATGATTGAATATTAGATTGGTGACCTTTGACCACAAATATGAGCGGAAAAAGAGCATTTATTAAATAAAAGCTAAACTGTAAGAGATGGAAAAACATGGCATAAGAGAGAAATTTAGAGATTCATAAAATGTGCAAAAAATACTTTGATATTTTTCACCATCGTTTGCGGTTACCCTACAATGAGCACTTTTTCATGTAACAAGTGTCAATATATATCGTGGTGGTAAAATTGCTCACAAATAGTAAATTTTGAAAAATGTCCGTTATTTTGACATCAAAATTATTGTGATATATCGAAAACTATAGACGTTCTCAGTACAACGTTTTTTGTATGAAAATTCGTTGGTTGAGAAAAATAACGGTATGCGAAAACTTATTTGCTAATATTTTCGACGAATAGTATGTTTAAAAAAATTGTCCGTTATTATGACACCAAAATTATTGCGATATTTTAAAACCTGTAGATTTTTTTTCCATGCAATGCATTTCTTAAAGCAATGTCATTGCCTCAGAATGAGAAAAAAACAATTGATATTTCAAATTTTGATTTTGCAAGCAAATATGTTATCTCAACCATTTTTCCATCGATTTTTATTAAATTTCCTTTGTCTTAAAGTTTAATTAAAGGTCTTTGGAGGAATAAGAAAAGATTTACCGTTATCTCACCAATTCAATTTCTTATGTTGTTTTCAAAAAAACTCTAAAATATTCAATTTTTGCTCAAAAATTAGACCAGACATTCTTGTAATACTAAATTTGTGCTATTCGGAGACTAAAACTTTTTTGATTTATTTCCACTAAACAAAGCACTGTGCGTCGTTACTTCAAAATAATAATAAAATCATCTGAAAAAGATGAATATTATGAAAAAACAAAAATGTAATTAATTTTTTAAATTTAAACATAACCCATGTTTCATTGTATTCTGACAACTCCTTACATTTTTTGTCCAATACTAGTATGGAAACGGAGCACTGTCCATCAGTTTGATTTAAAATTCTATTCTTGGTACTAAAACGCATTTGAAAATGGCTTAAATCATTTAATGTTAAATACTCATAATACCTACGCTGCGTTGCACACATGCCGTGTTTCTATTTTATTTCATCCATTATTTTTCCATTCATTAAATTTGCAATAAAAAAAAACAATTGAATAGTATTTTTGTTTTCTAAATTTTATTATAAACTCAGTAAAAATTGTAAATAACAACAAAAATATTAAAAAACAAAAATCAATTCTCAAACAGAAAACAAAACGATTTCCCTGAACTATGAAAAGCAAAAAGCAAATTCAGGAAAAACGTACTGTACCACAAACTAAACAAATAAATAAAAATATTTTAACATTTTTGCGCCTAATGTGAAATCTTGCTGATTGTTGTTATTTTATTTTTTGTTTTTTTTTTTTTTATTTTCTTAGATGTTATTTTTGACTCTGCATAGAACTGTCAGATTGTAAAATGTGTCAAAACTGCTGATTGCTACTGAAAAATATCTTGTATGTTGCTTGTGTGAATTTTAAGCTGTGGGTGGGTGGTGGGTGTTGATGGAATTATTTGAATGTGGAATTTCGTAGGGAATAGTAAACTTTTCTAACCATACTATTAATATGGTCTTCACACGTGAGTGAAGTGTTCATAACGAATCCTAAATTTACTACTTTATTTACAAAGTCGAGCTTTGTACCACTTAGGAAAATAGGAGGCAGATCATTCAAAGGAAGTCTAGATTTGACTACTGGTAAGACATGCGATTTTAGAGGATTCAACCTTAATTTATTTTCCCCAGCCCATCTGCTGATTGCAGCCAAGTCCTCATTAATTCTTGCACATAGATCTTCAATGAGGCATGTGGGTCGGGAGAGATAGAGTTGCAGGTCATCCGCATATGCATGCATTGTTACATTCTTACATAAAGAAAAGATGTCGTTAAGGAACATTGTAAACAGAAGTGGTCCAAGTACAGAGCCTTGAGGTACCCCGCTGCCAATAGTACTGTAGCTTGAATATTTATTCCCTACCTTGACCCTTTGTTTTCTTCCAACCAAATAGCTTTTCAAAAAATTTACAGCAGGAACCGAGAAGCTGAAGCAGATTTCCAACTTTTTGCAGAGCATTATATGGCTTACACTATCGAACGCTTTAGAAAAGTCCAAGAGACAGACTAGGGTGAGATCGCCTTTGTCAAAATAAGTTCTGATATCGTCCAGAATTTTTACTACAGCGGTGGAGCAGCTGTGGCCAGTGCGAAAGCCAGACTGAAGAGGAGACAAGAGATTGTGTACACTAAGATACTTGGAAATCTGTTCAGCAATAAGGGATTCGAACACCTTTGACAAGGACGAGAGAAGGCTTATTGGACGGAAATCACTGGGTACAGCTGCCATTGGCTTTTTTCCAATAGGTATAATCGTGGCGACTTTCCAGATTGAAGGAAACGTTGAACTTGTAAGGCAGTGATTGAATATGTGAACGAGAGGGCTAATAATAAAGGGTAGAATAAGCTTAATAAATTTGATTTCAATTCCGTCTTCGCCAATAGCATTTGATTTTATCCTTGAGATACATCGCATAACATCTGACTCATTTACAGCGGTAAACTGGAATTTTTGAAGCAGATTGGGAGTAGAATTATTAATGTAGGTGCTAGAGTTGGTGGTTTCTGTCAGAGGACTAGATACGAAATAAGTATTAAGGAGATCTGGGTCTAATACACATCCTCGAACTTTATTCTTGTTTCCTATTCCAATTTCCTTCAAGTTATTCCAAAGTTTTTTCGATGGCAGTGACGTGCTTAGCTTAGAGAAAAAAAACCTTTTTTTAGATAGCTTAACTGCAGATGTGGCATAATTTCTAGCCCTTCTATACTCTTGCCGATTGATCTCAGTTGGATTGCGCTTCCATCTAGAATAGGCTTTATGACGTTTTTTCAAAGCTTGTTTTATGGAATTCGTGAACCATGGACATGCGCTGTTGATAATTCTAGATGAACGCAAGGGGACGTGAATGTCAAAGATAGATGAAATTTTTCTTAGTAAAAAGTTTAATTTATCATCAACAGAATAAAGATACCAACATTCTTCCCAATTCACTCTAGAAAGATCAGCATAGAGAGCATCAAAGCGAATTGATTTGTAGTCACGATACATAAATATTCTGCTTGTATCGACACGCGTAAGATGTATATCCAAAGTGCAAAAAATTAGGTCATGATCGGAGATAAAGGATATCTGATCAAACAAAAGGACCGTCGAAGTATCAGACACTGCATACAGATCAAGTAGACTTGGCGTAACATTGCTGCCAAAACGAGTTGGCTCCTCAGGATTGACAACAGAAAGACCGACTGCAGACAGATCATCAAGAAATTTTTTTGTTAAATTATCTTTGACAAGCAGATTAATATTGAAGTCACCACACAATATGAGATGGTCAAAGTCGATTACACAGCTGGATATAGAGGAAAATAACGGGTCGAGGCTATGACTGCGGTTAGGATTGTAGACACATGATAGAAAAACTTTAACTCTGCAGTCATGAATTTCGATATTTAGAAACTCAACATCTGATCCACTAGATTTACTCAAAAATTTAACATTTAAGTTAGTTTTGCAATATATTGCAATACCTCCTCCCCTTTTGCTCTGTCTATCATGGCGGAACAGATTATAGTTGTTTATTTTTACTACTGAATCCTTTATACTATTACATAACCAGGTTTCAGTGATGCAAATTATGTCTACGGAGGAGCATTAAAATGAGCTATTTTTAATCCGGATTGCTGTTTGCATAGTATATCAATCATTATCTTATGATTTCCATTAGCGTCAAGGTGGTTGTTATTCCCAACCATTGAGGCTTATGAAAACGCCAACACAATAAGCTGTAGAGGTTAAAAAAGTTAATTTGGTAGAGATTAAAAGAGGAAAAAAATGAAAAGAAGAAAGAAAAGTGTGGTATAAGAAATAAGTGTAGCAGAAGAGAATTAAGAATTTGGGTACCGAGAAGTGATAAAATATTTTAAAATTTAACAAATATGAATTAATAAACAGATGAAATAAAATAGATATTATATAAGAAGTCCAATTAGTCAATGCAAGATTCTGGACCTCCGGCGACTCTGCAAACTGCATTTTGCAATTCATCCAAGCTGCAAATGCGAAGGCTCGTCTCATTTTTTCCCAGCCTGATGTGAACTGTGCCGCGAAAGGTAAAAACATTAAAAATTTTTTTCTGGCGTTTATGGGCGATCGCAGCTTGCAAGATTTTTCTGTTGATCGCATTAAGACTTTCGTGAATAAAAACGTTGTTATCAGAGTCAAAACCTGCAGCTCGCAGATTTACAGCAGCTTTCGCTCGTCTGCGATAATCGCCGAAAGCTTTCAGAGTGCGATTGCGATCGAATTGGGAGCAAAATTTAGCTATTACCACCGAATTATGATTATGCGGGCTTGGCTTGACACGGAAAATATCTTTAAGCTGCGGCGGCTGGAAATCAACGAAGTGACAGATCCTGTTAAAAATAATTTTTAGATTTTCATCTGCAGAGAGCGGCACTCCAAACAAGATAGCATCCGATGAAATATCTTTGTTGCTCGAGTTATTGCTGTTGAGGTGCGCAATTTGTTGTTTCTCTAATTCATCGCACCGTGAAGTTAAAGCTTGCAGTTGATTATTGAGCAAGATGAATTTGTTTTCACACTCGCTGACGATAGATTTGAGTGCGTTTATTTCGACATCGATTTTAATGGTCAACTTATCTTCGATGCTAGCTATTTCTGCGGTTAGCCGCTTAGCAGAATTTTCATACTGCTCAAAAAGACGATCTTCCAATATCTTTCTTTCTGTCTTTATGTTATTGCTCAGTCGCTGTTCCATTTCTAGGAGGTAAGTGCGTAGAGACCGCGGTATTGAATCCCCACTCTCATTCAAAGACGTACCTTCATTTTTGTTGCTAATGCGAATGCTGTTTTGTTGTTGTTGACGCGTCAATCGGGGGGACGGTGACATTGGCTAGCAGGGATCAACAGCAGGAGGACTCTAAATTTATAATGGAAATAGGTGCAGCAGCACAGACGTGATCGCACGTTAACGACAGCAGTGTTTCAGGCAGAGTAGCAAAGCAGAGAGAAGGTGAAGTAGCCAGGCTTAAAACGTAAAAATAGGTAGTATAGTTAGTTAGTTTGCTAGCATACTTTAAGGCACCACGTGTAAATTAAGCTTTAAGATCGAAGACTGTAAAAGTTTTTGGTTCGAAGTGTACTCCAATATATTACTGGTTCCTGTCCAAGATAACAATACGATCAGGGGCCGAATCGCCGCATCCGTGACGTAACGGCTTTCGTATGAGATAAAATTAATCGTATGAGAATCTCATGAGATTAATTTCGTATCTCATGAGATTCTCATACGATTCATTTTTTCTCATACGAAAGCCGCTACGTTCACGGATGCGGCGATTCGGCCCCAGATGTTTTGTTTACGATTGCACGTTTGAGACATTTGAGAGGCAGAGCAAAACACAGATGATAGAAGTCAACACAGGACAGAAATTTTCTTGAGTTAATCTGTTTTATTACGAATCCAAGTATGACAGAATCCGGCCAGCCGATCACACATAGAGCAGGATTGCAATTACTCTCAGCTGACAGACACACCGGGTACACCTTCCAGCCCTCCTATATGTTTGCTTTGGCTCAAGCAGAAACCAATCCAGTCAAAAGCGAGTGGACAGAACAGGTTTACTCATCTTATTCAATCACTGGACAGTCAGGGCAAAAGCTTAACGCGCGCTTGGATTTTTAAAGTTAACAAATTCCGCGTATAAGACAAAAATTTGATAATTTAAGCGCACCGAATAAAAATTTCCGACTTCTTAGTAGTAGAGTTGCCAACTGATTTAATTTCTTCCTTATTATTTTGTTCAGATCTGTTATGTTAACAAGAAAGAATTTTTGTCTCTGTTAATATACGTAACACAAAGTATTTAAAAGTCATTGACATCAGACCCCATTCTGTCAATTTCATAATCGGTGTTGCTAGGAAAGTTCTGTACAACTAAACCAAGTGAGTTAACTCTAAGACCATGGCCTCTGATGTCAAGTAGTTTTAAGAGGAGACTTGAATTAAGTACACACGCAAAGAAAAAAACACGTTTATCGCCAGTTTGCGGCAAGCGAACTTCATTTGTCTTGCTTAAAATCGTTATTTGCAAACGTTTCAACAGATGTCATAATAATAGTCAGTTGCGAGAAACGCGCCTTTTAGTTGCAGGAAATTAACTTCGTTTGTCATAAACGCGACTGATTTTTAAATTGCAGCAATTGAAAAATTTATTTTTCCCAACTGAAAACTTCGTTTGTTTTTCTCTTCGTCGTATAAACACAACGCTTATAACGCTTATAGTTCAGATTTACTTTTTGGACAAATTGCTGCTATATTAACAAATTGTTAATTTACTTAATACACGGACGGTGATAGTTGCAGAGGTGCAATGAGTGCAATCCATAGGAAGACGGGCAAAAGGAGAAAGATAATTAATATAATAAATAATAATGACCGAAAAAGCTTGCGAAAGCTTTATATATGAAATTCTACTGCACATGGTTCTGTCTCTAACTCCTCCTAAACGGCTGAACATATTTTGATGAAATTTGGCGGCTGGGCCTGTAGATGGTTTAGGTCATAACTTTGACCCGGTAGGTGACGCTTTTGTTGCTATGGCAGTGTTTAAAGTGGTATTTGGGAGTATAACTCAGAAAAAAATTGAGAAATTGTCATGATTTTTCCACTACTAACATAAGATGTTGATTTTTCCAACATCTTATCAAATAAATATGAAAATTTTAAATTTTTTCGCCCGAGTAAAACCGGGTGTATCATCCAGTATAAGATATATTCTTAAGTTGATAACAACTGAATATTCGTTTGCGGCAAATACAACTCGTAAACGAAGTGTAGTTGCGTGAATTTTTGGTGAATTTTTCAGTTGTGGTAAACGTAAAAAAAACGGTAAACGGTAAAAAAGAATTTCTTTGCATGCATCAGACGAAATAGACCTTAGTGGTCCACAGATGCATACGGAGACAGTTATTTGCAGTGTTTTACAATTTGACTATGATTTGAGTGCTGCCCACCATACACCGCAAGTCCTAGGTTCTTGCAATTTTGAAACTCTTTCAAAACTTAAAACTCAGGCAAGTGTTACCTCAGTTGATCCAAGCTGTTAAGCTATCCTCTCCACAAACTTTCTCTACCTCCCAAGTAAAGCTGGAAGTTCATTCACTGCATTTGCATAAGCGTTCGTCTACACTAAGGTAAATAACGAATATCAACATTATCCACGCCCGTGTATAAATTTTATTTTAATATTTTCGTGGATAAATCAAATATTTTCCTTACAACTCGTTTTTTTTCCGTATTTAAATTTTATCTATACCACACAGTGAAGCTTCTGACTTAATCCAAACAGCTGCCGACAAGCAGCAACAACATCGCCCTCTATTCCTGCAGTTTATCAATGAAGTTTTTAGAATTAAGATTCTTGCTTGTCTCTGAATACTCCCAGTTTGTTATAGTTCTCGTTTGGTTCAACGAGCTCCGCACAGATCCCCACAAAATAATTTGTATTTTGTGTATTACAAAAACCAAACGAGAACTATAGCAAACCATTAATAACATATTTAATTAAAATATGTTGTTTTTAATTTCAATATTTCTATTTAAATTTTTTTAAATGCGATAGTTTGATTTTCAAATAGTAAATATTTGAAAGATATTTTAAAAAAATCGTGCATAATTTTAATATATTTTTTAATAATTCTGTTTAAATACTTCAATACAATATATATCTCGGTGGTTCCATGTCAAAACGCCCACGTTTCTGACATCACTATTTTTGAAAATTTAGAAAATCTTTGGGTTGATAGTTCTCATGAAACGTGTTATATCTGCATACTTTGTTTTTTTTTTTGTAATTTTTATTTCTTTTTAAAAGATATACACTGTAAAAAATTGAAAAATATCTTGAAAAATAAAATAAGTGCATGTATTCAAACAACTGTAACTTCGAAACCGTAAGTCGTACAGAAAAAAATCCAAGATATATCTTAAAGATCTTGAATGAGTCTTTTTTGTGGTGTACTCTTTTTGGACTCTTTTCATGCATTTTTTTTTAATTTTTTTAGTCTGAAGTTTTGTGTCACATTTGTGTCACATGATAAATTTACTGCGATCAGCCTGAAAAATGTGACACAAAACTTCAGGCTAAAAAAATTAAAAAAATATTCATAAAAAGAGTCCAAAACAAGTGCACCACAAGAACGACTCATTCAAGGTCTTTAAAATATATCTGGGATTTTTTTCTGTCCGACTTACAGTTTCGAAGTTACAGCTGTTTGTAACTTCGAAAGTTATTTTCAAATTTCAATTATTTTTTAAGTTATTTCCAATTTTTTTTACAGTTTATAGCAGTTGTTTGGGTTTAATTTAAGTTATTTTCGCGAGCATTACTAACCTTCAAAGTTTAAAAAAAAAATCTGAATCACAAAGGTCAGATTTTGCTTAAAAAAAGTCGAACTGATATGGAATCATCGATCTAAATAATAATTATTTAACATAAAATTAACAATATACATGCGTAATTTAATTAAAAAAGTATTTAAATAAATTTTAAATATTTACGTACTTGATTTTTTGGATAAATTAAAAAAAAAGATTTTGGATAAATTTAATATTTTTTCGCTTAGAGTACTTGCCGGCACAATTTACGCAAGAAAATTATGGCAGAGTACAATGATTGCGTTTTACATTCATAGTAAGCAGGGCTGCAAAATTTTAAAACATTTAGTATGTTCTAAATTTGGAATTTTTATAAAATTCTTAAAATGACTTCACTTATAATAACAAAAATCTTAAATCCTGATAATAAAATTGTTCTTCTAAGAAATTAACAATAACTAGTAAGAAATGATCTTCGACTGGGCCGAAGTTAAAATACCCCCACTGCCGAACCAAAGTATATTCAAAGTCTTAAGCAATCAATAAAATGTTTATCTGTAAAAACGTTTTCGTTATATTTTTAACAGAAAATATTCGCTTTTGTTTTTTGATAAAGTCACTTTGTATGGGAGGTGGGCATGGTTTTCACTCAATTTGGTTGAATTCCATACTTAGAGTGTATTTTGAACATCAAAACTCATATGCACAATTGCAAGTCCATATATTCATTTTTGTTGAATTCTAAGAGATTTCACCGTTTTGATAAAGTCACTTTGTATGGGAGGTAGGCGTGGTTTTCAGCCGATTTGGCTCATTTACGAACTTTACCTTCATTTTTTAGATAAAAGCTTAAATATTGAATTTCGTGATGATGGCTTTAAAATTACGGCTGTAATTGTGATCACAGACGGACAGACGGACAGACGCATAGACGGACAGACGCATAGACGGACAGACAGACGGACATGGCTAAGTCGACTCGGGTGGTGATGCTGATCAAGAATATATATACTTTTCTATACCTACCACGCCTCCTTATGGGCGTTACAAACGGAATGACAAAATGAATATACCCCCATTTACGTTTTTTAAACGTGGGGGTATAAAAATATTATAGACATTTTAAGTTTTATGTACAAGAACCATCCCTGAAAGTAATGAGCTTCGAACTCGTTTCTTTTCTTTAATGTTATGCACACATTAACGACGACAGCGACATTACGACATCTGTTTACATGTATTTCTATTGCATACATGTACATTTTTTTAACATGTATTTCTTATCAAGAAAATTTGGTATAATGTCGCGTGTCGTCGATATAGAACTATTCCTAAATTGACAGCTTGTCGCCGCTGTCGTCGCCAATGTGTTCAATATATCACTGTTCGTTATAAGTAACGAGCTCTCAAAAAACAAAAATGTTTCAACTTTTCTTGCGTAAATTGCGTTTTTCAACGTTACATACGTAGGCACGTAGGCTCTCTCATAAGCTTTCACACATTTCGATTCCATTGTGTTTAGCGAATTGATAGACGCATATCCAAATGCAGTGAATGAACTTCCAGCTTAAAACTTTTGTGTCGTCAGTATTGATGACTTATTAATTTTAGCTTATTAGAAATATTGAAATAAATGAATAAATGTTAAAGCGTTAGACCATACCTGGCCGTGATTCGAGTCCGGAAGTTCTGAGGAGGCAGTCAAGTGTCAGCCGCTGCCACTCAACTACTGAGGCAACCCTTAAAGGGGTCAAAAGTTAATGATAAACTTTTAAACAAATTGTCGTCAAATAATATAATCATCTTACAAATTAACCTTTGTACGTAAAAAGAACATAGTTCTTATTGTTCTAATATTAATAAATGTATAATAATAAAAATAATAATAAAATATTAATATTGTTATACTTTTTGTCTTTAAATTTACTCTGTCTTCTTTCCAAAAATATCAAAAAATATTTTGAAGAAAGCTTGTTTAGATTTGATTTAGAAGCATTTCATAAATTTTTGTTTTTCTTTTCTATTTCTGTCGTTTCGATGTGATTTGTTTTAACCAGTGATTATATAAATATGGCTATGAATATTTTTGCGCATAAATTTAGTCATAAATGTTCATTGTTTTTACGAAAATATTCTTTATTGGTTTATATTTTTTTTTTTTTTTTTTTTTTGGCACTGATGAGCAATAACTTGGCAGCAGATACTTTTTTGTATATTCGCAATATATCTAGAATTACTTTCGTTTTTTACGATACTTTGATATTTTTTAAAAAGAATATTAAGAAAAAATTTACTTTAAATTATTTCAAAAATATTTTCTATAATTAAAAGCTACAATTTGACATGTGGTGCTATATTTAGAGCTCATATATACGAGTATTAAACTTAAATCAATATGTTTAAAAATTTCAAAATTATTTGCTCATTTTTCAAATGTTATTATAAATCATAATCTTGCAATTAATTAAACGAAGACAACAGCAAATCAACGAAGACGTTTGCCAAAATCGTGTCATTGCAGCCCACAGCCCAAATGAGCCAGCGGTAAAGAAACAATCCGAGCGATAGAAAAAAAAAATTCTTTTTACATGCATTTCCTCAAATAAGTTGCCGCAGCTAGTTTCACATTTTATAAGGCAATAAAACGTCAATTGACGACGTCAACCAGACAGACCAAAAACGAACAAGCATTGCAAAACTGCCTGAACTAAAGTAAACGTCACGCATTCCTTTGGCTAACATGAGTTTTACACGATGTGAATGTGGATGTGGATGAGGAAAAACTGCTCTTCTGTTGAATATTTATAACTGTACATTTTAAGATTAGCTCACGCTCTCGGCGTGCGTTCGTTACACTCCAAAATGTTCGAAAATTCGAAATAGAAAATTTTCCCAACACGATCCATGCAAAACCAAGAACCATTTCCCTACTCCTGTTGCGGGAGTCAATTCACACACACACACACGCACACACGCGATGATTTCGAATTCGAAAACCGTTGATTCTACAGCAGATAACAACTCGATTTTCTCGATCTCTACACAACAGCCACTGGCTCTGCATATTTTCCTCCGAAAATATGTATGTATATCTTGTTGAGCGTAATTTTTGTGTAGAGCCGCAATATTTTTCTTTGGGTTCTTGTTGTTGTTGTTATTTGTGGCGTTTTTTTTTTTGCAGAATATGTCGAATATTATTATACGAAAAAATTCTGTCATCTATTCGAAAATTTAGTTTCGAGCAGAGCGTCGATCGGGAAAAGTCTCAGACAAACTTTTCATTGACAGTTTCGACTGTAGTTTCCTGGCTCACGGTTGTGTGTGGTGATACTGCTCAAAAGTGATGAACTTTTGTGCCTTTTAAGCAGTAACAGTTGTTCGAGTTGTGCCTTGAGTTGTGTTAAATGTGATTGACTTCAAAATAAAAAGTTTTACTAAAAGATTTTATAAAATTATACAAAAGTCATGCTAGTTTTTCAGTAAAAGCTAAACTTTGGTTAAAAAACTACTGAAAATACTTGTAATGTTCTGGTATTTTCCACGATTACGTCACAATTGCTGAAATGCAGATATGTTTTCGCCTGGATTTGAGAAAATTTCAAGTGTTTGTTATCACCAATAAAATTTACTTCTTCAGTCTTAACACAAAAAAAAAATGATGATTTGATTGCTTTTTTATATCATTGAGGTTTATCTACAAATCCTCTCAAAATCCAATGTCAAGTTCACTTTTCTTGGTTATTCTTAGCATTTAGCCAAGATATTTATTTTTATCGTGTCTTTGAAGGTTAAGCAAAAGTGAAAATTCTTTAAGTATTGAAAAAAACATGTCCAGTTGTAAAGTATTTTTACTAAACTTTGTGTAAAAACAAATGTGTCTTGAACAATTTGTTAAAAGTAAAATTTTCAATATTTTTGAAAGAAATATATGTTCAATATTATTTTCAATTTGTACTTGTAACTGTCAAAATTGTCACAGCAAATTTATCATAAAAACTTCTGAAAGATTCTCACTTGTACTTGACTTCAATGAGCTGCTTGAAATTGAATAAAATTAAACATAAACTGATTATAACTTCCTTACTCTTTCTTGTGAATTATAAAAGCTTTTCACTCTATAATGTCCACCTACTATTTTTTACTGTGAAAATTCTTGCCTATTTCTGTCTCGTCATGTTGTTTATATGTAATTTCAAGACAATATTGACCATAATATCTGCCCTTATTTATGTTAATCCTTAATTGATTATCAAATTGATTTCAATTCAACATAACTATTCCTTTTAATCGTTTTCTAAAAAGCTTAAGTTAAAAGCCAAAATAAAAAAAAAACAAAGGGAAAAAGTAATTAATACATTATTAGGTAAGAAAGAAATGCTTGGATTAAAAAAAAACGAAAATATTTCGGAATTAAGTGCTAATAAGAACAATAGTTTAAGTCTCTTTTTTTCAAGAAATTTTGACGCAATGTTTTCAATCTCTGTTTTAGTTCCAAACAAGCATATTCGGTTTTTGTCACATGACTTTGTCCGTTATTTCTTTAGTCGACTTACTTACATTTCAAGAACCAAACCAAAAATACCAAGTAAATCAGATTATTAATCGAAAGTGCGCGATTTGACTCTACTTTTTCGTTATCAAACCCCGAAACGCCCCCCCCCCCCCCCCCCCACACACAAGGAAATCCTGCAACAGGCCTGGTTTGGTTATTAAAAAATCACTTTCCTTCTTAGAAAAAATTCAAAAAGATCGTTTTCCGAGTTCGAAGAATAACTGTAGGCTAGATATCGGTGTTCTAGTTATTTTCTGTAGTTCAAAATCACGTAACTAATATATTAATTTAAAAAAAAAAAAAAAACTTGGCTGTGTCGAGGACAAACCCATAGGCTTTGAGGGGACCGCGTATCTTTATTCTTTTCCTTGTTCTTGTCCCCACCCTTTAAAAATAAAAATAAATAAATAACTGGCCATTTCAGCCCTTGAAAGGACTTTGACCTAGCTTCTTATGATCAATTGTGTTGTGCGTGTTATTGCGTTTGTACACAATTGACCAAGAACCGGACCTACAGGTTTAACGCCGACTCCAAACGGCGATGAACGGAATGTTCTTGTTCTCAAGAAGCCTTACATGGCATTTTGATTACTCTTTGAGGTTTGCCATTGTCTGCAGAGAGGTGGCGGCCGTACAGAAAAATCATTTTAATTTAAATGATTTTCTGTCGCTGCTGGGGTTCGAACCCGGGTCTCCAGGTTCGTTGATATAGAGGCCACGCACTTTAACCAACTACGCCACAGACGACACTGTCCTTTACTTCACTCTTAAACTTCTCCACATCCATTTTTACTAACTAGAATCGCCTTTGGTCGAAACTTGACCATTTAACAATTAATTTTTTTTTTTTTTGTATTTTTATTGAAAACAATTTTTTTCTTTCTTCACTCATGTGCAAACGTAACCGAACTCATACTGCACCATACGCACCACCAGCAGAAAATCACAAAATGGTAACTCCGTTCTGAGTTTATATGTTCTGTGACTTTTACTTTCAAGCTATTCGATAACAAAAATTTGGCTTATACAGTGAACGTCAAAATAAAGTGTACACTTTTTTTGTACACGAGTTATACCACATAAAGTCTTCAACACTGTGATTAGTCTCAAAATTTATTATGTTTTGAATTCTTATCAAAGTCTATCTTAATTTCTAAGTATAAAGTCTTGCAAATCATTTTCAACAACAACAAAATATTTAATAAAAACAAAAAAAAGTCCATATTTATCGCGTCAAAACAAAGTGTACACCTGCATAGTAAGCTTAGCAATTTCAAATATTTTAATCACATGTAACGGTATCTCTGTAGTATTTAAATGGGTAGTTAAACTTCTATTGAATCACAGGAATTAGTCATAAAATTCCATAAAGCAGGAAAATCACTTCGTGAAATAGCTTCAATAGAGATCATAATACCATCAAGAAAATTATTGACGAATACAAAAAATTTGGAACACTAGAAAATCGACCATATGCTGGCAGACCAAAACAACTCTGTGAAACCGCAATACGATCAGTATTCAGAATAGTGTGAAAATATACAACTGCAAGCGCAGTGAAAATAGCGGATGATTTTTTCGTATCATCAGGAACCAACGTTAGTGCCAGTACAATAAGATATGCATTAAATGCAAATGGTCTATTTGGAAGAGTCCCTCGAAAAAAGCCGTGTATATCAGAAAAAGTATAAAAGGCTACGCATGGATTTTGCTAAAAAGTATGAAAATAATGAAATTTCATTTTGGAAAAATAAAGTTTTCACTGACGAAAGCTTATTCGAAATTTTTGGAAAGAAAAAATCTGCAAAAAATATGGAGAAGCAAAACTCAGGAGTTCAAGGAGCAAAATATTACTTCTACAATAAAGCATGGTGGGGGCTCGATGATGGTGTGTGAGTGTATGACAGCAAACCGAGTGGGAAATTAAACGTTGATTGACAGTACAATGAATAAATTTTATTACTTTAATATTTTAAAAGAAAATTTGCCGGCCAGTGTTAATAAATTAAGACTGGATCGCTTGTAGATGCTTTAGCAGGAAAACGATACGAAACATACAGCCAAGGTAGTGAAGGAATGGTTACTGTGCAAAACTCCAAAATAGCTGGATCACACCCCACAATCACCGGACCTCAACCCAATAGAATATTTGTGGGAACATCTGGATAGACAAATGAAAAAGAGGACGATATCCAGCAAGGACTCGCTGACACAAAATTTCATCAAACGTAACAACGAAATTTGTGGAATCAACGCCAAGACGGTTGAAAACTGTCATATCAGCACGAGGAAAACAAAAAATATTAATAATTGGACTGAAGTTATTTTTTCTTATTTACAACTTTAAGTGTACACTTTGTTTTGACTCGAAGAAAATGGTGTATTTTTCGTTTTTGAATTATGTGAAAATTTGTTGTAAAATATATATATATAAAATATATATATATATACATATGTTTAGTTAGTATATAATAAGAGCATAAATTATTGATTCCAAAAACACTAAAATTTTTTATAAAACTGCTTTTAAAGATATTGAAATAAGGTAAAAAATTATTAAAACATATGTTGTACACTTTGTTTTGACGCTCACTGTATATGCAGAGTCACACCTCTTTGTCCAATGCCCTACTACTACTTTCTATTAGAAGGATATCACCAAGTGGGAACTCCATATTGAGTTTCATTGCTATACGGCATTTACTTCCAAAGCTGTTCGATATAAAAACTTTGAATTGGTCTTTTTCCAAACCTTATCTGAATTATTGTCCTTATCCAATTCCATCCTCTATTCTTTGTCCAAATCTTTGCTCTACTCCTTATCTTATTCCTGTTCTTAGTTTTTGTTCAAATACTTGTCTTCTTCTTTATTCTAATCCTTGTTATGACCCTTTTTCAAATCCTTGTTCTAATACTTGGTTTCATTTAAATTTAAATTGAAGTTATTCTATTTTTATTTTTATTGTCGATTTGCTTTTGCTTTTGGTGTATTAAGGTAAATTCAAGGGTTCCGTCAGAGAACTCATGATGCTATTATTTTATTTTTTATTATTATCATGGGACCGGAAACCTCAGCTTTACTGTGGTTTCATTAATTTTACCGTAGTTCCGATAGTCATGCAGTTATGATTCCATACAACTTGTTTACATCGTTGATGCATTTTCACTGCATTAAGCGTTTACCTTCGTAATATCGTGGCTTCAAGAATAATTTTTTTATTTCCGTCATGTGATCAAATTTTTGCTGTTGTAAAATAAAATTTTTGTCATACTTCTACTCAGATTGTACTGATTCTATGCAACATTATTGCAATTTTGTTGCATAAGTTACTACCTACGTTTTCTTACGATGTCATGATTTTTTTTTTTTTTCTTTCGTAAGGAAAACTTTAAATCGTTCATTTCTGTTTTATAACATTTACCGTGCCGCATATACTCACCGAGTAGTAATTACATGCAACGCCATTGCATGATTGAGGCATTTTCAATCTTGTAGTGGATTTCTCCACGGCTTCATAACGCCATGAATGTATTGTCAATTTTTGTCACCGGGGCTCACAACCAGCCCTTACTGCCGTACAATGTTTCTTACAGTATCACCTATACATAGGGCGTTATAATTCCATGTAACAAATGAAGTTTCGTTGCTTAAGCAACTCTTTCCGCGTACCGATGACGTATTTATTTTTTTTTATATTTTTGTCATAACGTCAAAAGATTGACCCCTATTGTCATTACAATCATAGCACCAATACAATCATACAATCATAGCATATTTATCATAGCACCATAAATGGGTCTTCTGTATTTGATAATCTCGTCATAAAAGTACTAGTACTTTTATCGAAATAGTTTACTCTCTTAAGTTTCCTTTGTGAGGCCGTGGCGCAGTGGGTAGAGTGCATGACCCATACGGCAGAGAACCCTGGTTCAATTCCATATGACACAGAAAGTTTTTCAATTGAAATAATTTTTCTGTTGGGCAGCCACCTCTCTGCAGACCATTGTCGAACCTCAGAGAGTAAATAATGCCATGTAAAGCTTGTTGAGAACATGCACATAAGCCGTTCGGATTCAGCATAAAACTAGTAGGTTCAGTTCTCGATCAATTGTGTCCAAACATTTTCTAACACGCACAACATAATATGATCATAAGAAGTTCGGTCAAAGTCCTTTCAAGGGCTGAAATGGCCACTTTATTATTATTGTTAAGTTTCCTTTTGTTTTAACGAGATTTTTTTCTTACTGCAACTTCTTTCATTGTCTTACGATTCAAAGTTCAAATATTTTTTCACTTGAATTTTAATTGGTTCTTCTTTTCAAGCGTGACTTTTGTTGATTTTCATAAATCTTTTTTTAAGAATAAAATTCAGTATAAAATTATCTTAATAAATACAACACAAATTCAACAGAATGTTTTATAAATCTAGCAAAATAACTAAGAATGACTAAGAAAGGCGTTACCAAAGCAAAAGTAATAAATTTCAAGTAACTTAAATTTACCGGAACAAAATTCTTCAACTGCCTTCAAAGGAAGGAAACTAAGCTGAATAAAAGAAGAAATTTAATGTATTATGTAAACGTAAAAATTCAAATTCAATAATTTAAAGAAAAATTTGTGAACACATAAATTATATGTCAAAAGAACAACAACAACCACAACAACAAGGAAAAGTGAGTGTGAATAAGTATTGCCAGCTTTATTTTTAAATATGAAGAAAAAGTGAATCTTCTGAGCGAGCAACGAACGGGACAAAACGTCGCCGAATTTTAGTGATTCATGTTATGGAGAACGCAATTCAAATAAATAACAGATGCAAAGCAAAGATGTAACATAACTAAAAACTATTCCAAACGAGTGAGTAGTCGTTATGGACCATTTACACTGAGATTTATAAGTGTTGAGTGATTTTGAGATTTAATAAAAAAAAACAATAAAAAAACAAATAAAAAAATAAATAAATATATTTAATAAAACATAAAAAAATGTATTAAATCGGGAATTAGTTTGAACAACTTTAAAATACAAACATTTTGTGTGTATTAAAAGTAATATTTGTCGAAAACATATAAGAAGTGGTCAATAATAATTGAGAGAGCACGTATATTCTCTCTAAAATTGTTTAAATAATAATGAAACAAAAGTGCAAAATACCACAATAACACAAAAAAGCATCCGAAATCAATAGAATATAATAAAAATTATATTTATAAACCCGTCTTCAAAATAAAATAATTACCATACAAAATATAAAGAATTACGATGAAGTTAAAAAAGAAATAGTGAAACTCAAATAGTGCGAAAACCAAAGCGATAAAAAACAAAAAGTTGCCAGCCAAAAAAATAAAATTCAAATTTTAAAAAAAAAAACAAAAAAAATAAATAACTATCAAATTGTTTAGATTTCAACTCATTTGGAACTTCGAAGAGTTAAATTAAAGTGAGAGATACATTATTCTCCAACCAAACGCTCTCCTGTCAATATTGTGCTACCATAACTCTTCACCATGCCGCTCTATTCCGACTCAAACTATTACTACAGCGGTGGCAGTAGCCAGCTGTACTCGCCCTACTACTCACCCGGCATGTACAGCACTCCGACATCGACCTCCGCTTCCAGCGGTAGCTATGCGCCGTACACCTCAACCTATAATCGTGCAATGGGTGGAAGCTATGCAGTACCCCTATCACCACAACGTTCTCCATCATATACAACCTCATCACATGCCCTATCATCGCGTTACCAGCCCAAACTATCAACCATCACCGAAACGTTGCCACTGATGGGCACACCTCGGCACAGCAGTCTCATGCCTCTAACACGCATACAATCACCAAAGTTCTCCACATATACCTCACCCAGCACCAGCTCAACGCCGCCATATGTGCCCAAATACACAGCGCCACGTCCTATACTCATCAATACCGCCGATCTTGATGTTTCCTCGAACTCACGTTTTCGCAAGCACCATGAAGAGGAGGAGGCAACGAAACTTGAAGCAGCAAAGAAAGTCGAAGCGGAAAAAGCAACAACTTCACCTAGTTCCTCGTTAAAAAGACCCGCCGAAACTAATGCAGAAATTTCCGATTCAAGCTCGAATGAACAGTCTGAACAACTCCCGGAGCGCAACGATGCCCGCTCTACCATTAAAAGGAATCGCGCTGTTGTTCGTCTCTCCACCATACGTTCACGCAGCAAAGATCGCTCTGCAAAGTCCTCACCAGCCGAAAAATCAACGCAAGAGTCCGCTGGAAGGAGATTCAGAGATCTACCACAATTAAATGACCCGCCTGAAGTTAAATTTAGTTGGCGTCAAAAACTGGCTGAAGATTTAGCGGCAATACCAACTTATCCATTGAAAAAATCCCCAGGCGACAAGATACGGGAACGTTATCTCATACAGGATGAGAAGGCCGAGATCTCAGTGCCAATTGTGACTCGACAAACTCGTGACAACGAGCAATCCACTGAAGAAATGATCGTTGAGATTGATCCACTACATCATACAATACGACGTCTAAGTATACCGCAGTGTCCAACATTTCATGAAATTTGCGAAGATATATCTTCGGATAAGATCGATGATGATCTAAATGCGGGTGTACTGCGAAGACGTGCCTCGCTCATACAGGAACAGGAGCAAGAGCTATTTAATCAACTGCAAAAGTCACCTTCAGGGACCTATCAGTTAATACACCTCGAACGTCAGGGAAGTCATGACAGTTTGAATGATGAAACGTCAAGGAAATCAAAAACGAAGCGCAAATCGAAAAGAGGTTCGAAGAAGATACGTCACAAGATCACCGCCATTGTAGGTGTAGAGAATGCGGGATTGACACCAGTCATACTTGAAACTTATGAGTTTCCGGCCGGCCGAATATCACCTAAGCCCAAATTTACCGCCAATTTAGAAGAGGTTGAGGAACATCATGAAATTCATAAAGTATTCAAGCTACCTAAGAAGAAAAGCATAAAAAGGACAGCAAAGCCGGTGAAGGACATAGTGCTGCCAGAAGGTTTCGTGCAGTCAGTGCCTAAAGCAAATAGCTCACCCTCAACTAAGCCGAAACAAGAAAAATTCATCAGTACCGCAGAAATATTCACGTTCGATCAGATGAAAGAGAGCGAAAAAGTTGAGGAGGTGGTGGAAGATAAGGAAACGAAAGCAAACCAAGCTCTCCTTGTCGAACTTAATAAATCCACAGAAATTCCACATGCTATACCTAAAACCGAGAAACTTCTAGATACTTTAGTTAAAATACCAGTGACCATTGCAGAAATCCCAACGACTATACTTCAGCCAGAGATACTCTGGGATTCGCCAAAATCACCAAAAGCAACAATTGCGAGCGAAAGACAGAAAAGTGTCGAATCGCCAAAAACAATTATAAATGAAAAAGATAGAATTGTAGAATCTCCAAAGACTCAAAAGAAAATAATATCTCGCGAAAAAGATATACGCGTAGAATCTCCAAAGATTCCAAAAGTGGCAAAATCATTAAAAGACGATAGTGATCCACAGTCACCAATATTATTGAAAACTGTGCCAACACCAGCAACTAATAAGATTGTCGAAGAGAAAACCGAGAAAGGTCTAGCAGTAGATATAAAAGACAAAACCAAAACATCAGCCAATCCAAACTTACAGTCTTCAATATCCAACGATGTAACGTCTACGTCAATGATAACACCGCATCCTTTAGAAAAATCACAATCCCTAAATATTGATGTTGGTGCCCTGGCTAAGCCAGGCGCAGTCAAAAAAAGCAAACTTAGTCAAGAAGATGTCTCAAAATTTACTCCACCCAAAGTTATACCCAAACCACTAATTAAAAGTGATCCAAACATAAGCGCTTCATATCAAAAACCTTTACCCCAAGCTGCTACAGTCGCGTTTCCATCAATAGGCAGTTCTAAACCTAGTTCAGAGAGTGGAGAAGATTTTTGGTCCCAGTTTAGCTCAAGTGAAAACATTAATGCAAAAGTAGCTTCTACTCAAGATAAACCCAATCAAGCACCAGCATCTATCGCCAGTTCTAAGCCTAGTTCAGAGAGTGGAGAAGACTTTTGGGCACAATTTGATTCAAGTGAAAACCTCAATAAAGTTAAACCGAAACCAAAGAAAGAAAAACCAATTCAAACGACAACATCCATCGGTAGTTCCAAGCCTAGTTCGGAGAGTGGAGAAGACCATTGGGTACAATTTAGCTCAAATGAAAACCTAGATACAAAGCTAGATGCTACTCAAAATAAACCCAAACCAAAGGAAGAGAAACCAATTAAAACAACAACATCCATCGGTAGCTCTAAGCAAAGTTCAGAGAGTGCAGAAGACCTTTGGGCACAATTTAACTCAAGTGAAAACCTCGAAGCAAAACAATCCCTTACTAAAGATAAACCGCAACCAAAGGAAGAAAAACCAATTCAAACGACAACATCCATCGGTAGTTCCAAGTCTAATTCGGAGAGTGGAGAAGACCCTTGGTCACTCTTTAGCTCAAGTGAAAACCGCGATGAAAAGCTAACCATTACCAAAGATGTCAAGCCGAAACTAAAGGAAGATAAACTCATTCAAGCAAAAACACCCAAGCTAACAGCAACTAAAATTATTCACAAATCTAGCGATTTATCTAAGCCTGTTCCTCCAGCAAAACAACTCGAGAAGTCACAATCCCTAAGTACAGAAGAAACTCAGCCATCGGTGGCGACACCGAAACCAATAAGGAAATTCATACAGAAATCCGATAGCGATGAAGATTTCTGGTCGCAGATTGGCTCGCGGGAAACGCTCTATATGACAAATCGTAAGAAAATTTTGCTGGATGAACAGTTAAAAAAACTTGAGGATCATTTGGAAACGCGGGTGGAAGAAACGATAAATGTGTCGGAAACAGGGATACAGAAGTCAAAATCTGCTCTGAAAGATGATATTAAGAGTGAAACTGAAGGGTCAAAGCTATCAAATCAAGCCGCAGTGATTGAGAAATTAAAAATCGAGCCAAAAAAGAGTGAAGTCAATAAAAACGAGACTGATAAAAAACCTGACCCAATTCTACAAAAGAAGAACAAATCGAGTCCAACGAAACTGAGTCCCAAAAAGGATCTTCCCAAGCTCCAGACAGTAACTAAGACTAAAGAACTAAAACCAATAACAACGCCGCCATTAGCTAAGTCAACAACAACAACAACAACAACAGTAGCGACAACAATAACGACAACGGTGCCAAAAATAAATACCGGGCAGGACGCCAAGTCACCTGAACAACAACAGAACAAATTCGCCACAACAGCGCCAGAGACAGTGACAACAACAGCAACAACAACATTAGCAGCAACAACAACATCAGCAGCAACAATAACAGCAGGAAAGATAGCACCAACGGCAGCAGCAAAGGCAGCCAATAACGACGCAACCCAAACGCTCATTAATAATACTACAGCAATAAAAACAACAAAAACTGTTTCTGCTGCTGTTGGCGAAAAAAACAAAGATTCGACAAGCAATGAAACGGTACAAATAGGAGCAACGACTATAAAAATCCAACCGGAAATAAAGTCAAACAAAACAGCGGAAGCAATCAAAAAGCCTTCACCCAAGAAGATAGTGACCCCTATAACAACAACAGCCACAATAACAGCCACAACAACAGCCACAACAACAGCTACAACAACAACAATTAATAAAACCAACGTGCCGACAATTAAACCAAAAACTGCAACAAATATTGGCGGCAAAGTCAAAACATCACCAACAACGAAAACTTCACCCTCGAATGTTGTAGCATCACTGTCAGCAATCAATGCTGACAATTTTATATCGCTTGCCAAGCCAAAAGTCGCGTCACCAACCAACAACATAACGAAAACAGCAGCAGCAAATGCGTCATCAACGGCAAAGAATGCAGCTACAACGCAGCAACAGCAGCAGCAACACAAGCCAGCAATGCCAACTACAATCACAATAGCCTCCACCCCTGCAACAAAAACTACGGTACCAACAACAATAACAACAACAACAACAGCACCAATAACAACAACAGCATCAGCAAAAACTACAACAACAACAACATCTACAACGTCTACAGCAACAGATGCCAAAACAATACAAACAACGACAGCAGCAACAGCTGTCGCGCAGCCTGCAAAATACCCCGACAACGACGGCAACAACGACAACGACACGCGGAGCGGCAACAATTTATCAAAGTTCGCAACAGTATCGAATTTGGCACAGTGTTTACAAGACGTCGACGCCGATCTCGAGGACTATATACCGTCATCCGCGGAAAACAGCGACGACGACAACAGTTCGTCCAACTACTCCAGCATAGACGGTCGTGATAATCTAAGTGCAAGCATGAAAAAGAAACTTAAGCAACGTCGGAAAAAAGAAAAAGCCGCCGAAAAGGCTCGTTTCGATCCGCAAAAAAAGATCAAAATAGATACGGGCAACAGGTGTTACGTTAGTGATGAACCACCACGTTATCCGCTCGTCGCGACACCACGTCCTCTCTGGAAACGTGAAAAGATCGTCTATCCGCCGGAATCGGAGGATGAAAGTGATAGTGATGAAGAGGATGGCTCCGCCGAGGAGACCGACGATAGCGAGGAATGTTCTACCACATCGGAGGAGTATGACGATGAGTTAAATCCATCGTCTACAGCATCGCCTGCGGGTACAGCTGCAACCTCCTCCGATGGCAAGGATTCAAATTCAGCGATTATACGTATGAGTACCTGCAGTAATGATTCGGGATTTGAGGGTGGCACGGCACCATCCAGCCCCAAGAAAATGCTAGGTGAGTGAAAGAAATGAATGATCTTCGTTTATTATCATGTGGCAATCATAGAGATTAAGTATTTCTATAAGTAAATTCACTAGTTTCAAAGTCCTTTGTGTTTCGTCTGCTGACTAGACACAGCCACCCTGTGTTTTTGAATTAAATTTATTTATTTTGTTGCGAAAAAAATACATAAAATTAAATTTTATCTGTTTGGCTCTTCGCAGCAATAATAAATTCCGTCATACGTTAAGGAAGATCGGTGGCGATATTTCGCATTTATTGATATTTTCCCAACAGCAAACAAAAAAAAAAAAAAAAAACAAAAAACACAATGTGTTTGTGTTTACTCGTGAGTGTGGTTTGTTTTTATCTGTGCAAAAATAAAACACCCAGCGTATCTTAACCCTGGTAGCGCACATGTGATCATAAGTTTTCTTAGAAGAAAAATTTCAGCTGAATGATCGGTATTTATTGCGTGCTGCAGTGTTTGAAGGTTTATTTTTTTCTAAATGTAATACTTTGAATGTAATGCATTATAAGGAATAAAAAATTTTAGTGTCAGTTAGGTAATGAGCAATTGTCCTCAAAATAGAGACATACTGTTTGAACACTAACAATTTGAGGTAAAATTTTCGCAATTTATAGTAGTAATAATTCTAATTCTATATTCGGCTATGGATAGAAATTTTCTTATCACAAATTACAGCTCAGGATTGTAAGAACATTATTAAAGAAATTGATAAAAAACCTACTGCAATTATTCAGACCGTTTTAATAGTCTAACAACGATTCCTCTCAAATATCACTCCAAGCTCTAGCTTACATCTACTCTTTGAATCCAATACCTTATAACGGCGACTTATTCGGAGAGCTGTAAAAACTCGTTATATATGGATTGATTATCTGATTAAGATTAATTCGATGCCTTAGGTACTTCAACCAACCTTGCTTATTTTTTAAGATCAGGTATGACAAAGGAATGATCGATTCCCGTGTTTCGAATCTCAAAATTGTTGTGGCCATAACCGAAAATTACTTTACCTTACCTTACTTATCGCACATTACATTACATTACATTACCTTACATTACCTTACCTTACCTTACCTTATCTTACCTTACCTCACCTTACCTTACCTTACCTTACCTTACCTTACCTTACCTTACCTTACCTTACCTTACCTTACCTTAGTCTATCTGAATCTAACCTACCCTAGTAAAACCTAACCTTATAACCCAAAATATCCTTATTCTCACTAAAGGCTTTAACTTATACATTTAAGGAAGTTAATATGGTCACCATATTAATAGTTTAAGAAATTATATTAGAAGGTATTGCAAGTGTTTCGAATAATTATGTGCCGAATAGCGAAAACCGCTGCAGTCACCTTTCTGCACCGGAAATTAACGTCCTCTTTTAACATTAATTTAAAAAAAGAAGTTTGTATAGATTTTTTTATCGGAATCACGTGCCACGTTTTGTTTTTTAATCGTTATCACTTTTTGTGAGCAAGTTTGCAAATTTTCAATGCTAGATCGCTACAAATCAATTCATCTTCCAGAATAATATCAACGCAGTTTTGATGTTTTCAAATTTTTGCCACATAGTATTTATTGTTGGAAATGGATTGCATGGAATTTTTATGAAGACATATAGGCGAGTTTGGTGATTGAGTCAATACCTGTCGCCCCAATTCAGTTTTTTTTTTGTTTTTCCAGAGTTCACCTTGCGCCTTTTCTGGCAACAATCATTGTATTCATCAATTTGCACTTAAAGATTAATTACCTTCATCTAATCTCCTCAACGGTTTTTCCATGTTTGAGTACTTCAAAATTAACGATTTTCCAAATACTCCACTACAAAAACAAAAGTCAACTTTTTGGGATGTAAAGCACTTCGTGGTGGTTCGTTCGGCGAAACCACTTTCTGTTTTGTTTTAGATTATTACAAAGAACCTATTTTTATCTGTTTTTGGTGTTAACTCTCCATATGATCGAAAAAGAAACAAAAAATCCATACAAACCAGATCATTAATCGAAAGTAGAGCTTCTAATTTCACATCAACACATGTTACACGTGTTTTCGTGTTTTTAAACATATCAAGTGAAAAAACGAACCTGAACTACACGTGTATTTTGTTCACGAACATCTCGTGAAGTTGTTTAAATTCGTATTCACGTGATTTTGCATTCACTTGATTTTGCATTCACGAGAATAGTATTCACGTATTTTAGGCAAAAGTAATGTTTTCTGAGAGCAAAAGGTTTCTATAGGATTTGAAAGCTTCCAGCTGCTTTTTTGTGACTTTTTTGTGATAAGTGATTCGACTGGAATTTAATCATTAATCTGGAACCAGATCATTAATCGAAAGTAGAGCTTTCAATTTCACATCAACACATGTTTACGTGTTTTTAAACATATCAAGTGAAAAAACGAACCTGAACTACACGTGTATTTTGTTCACGAACATCTCGTGAAGTTGTTTAAATTCGTATTCACGTGATTTTGCATTCACTTGATTTTGCATTCACGAGAATAGTATGCACGTATTTTAGGCAAAAGTAATGTTTTCTGAGAGCAAAAGGTTTCTATAGGATTTGAAAGCTTCCAGCTGCTTTTTTGTGACTTTTTTGTGATAAGTGATTCGACTGGAATTTAATCATTAATCTGGAACCAGATCATTAATCGAAAGTAGAGCTTTCAATTTCACATCAACACATGTTACACATGTTTACGTGTTTTTAAACATATCAAGTGAAAAAACGAACCTGAACTACACGTGTATTTTGTTCACGAACATCACGTGAAGTTGTTTAAATTCGTATTCACGAGATTTTGCATTCACTTGATTTTGCATTCACGTGAATAGTATTCACGTATTTTAGGCAAAAGTAATCTTTTCTGAGAGCAAAAGGTTTCTATAGGATTTGGAAGCTTCCAGCTGCTTTTTTGTGACTTTTTTGTGATAAGTGATGCGACTGGAATTTTACCAGCTCCTGGGTGCGTTTTGGTGTTCTGTTATGTGTTCTGTGGATTTCTAAGCAAAAATTAAGGTTTTAAAAGAGAACTACATGGAGTTCGAACTTTCGTGAACACGTGTAGTTCGAAACACTTGTTTGACCTGAAGCTCTAATCGAAAGTATAATCGAAAGAATATGGCGATTGACTATATATTTTTGATATCATAGTTTTCTCATTAATTGAAAACTCTGGGCCATCCCTTCTTAAATGGACTTACCGAAGTCTAATGCCTGGAAATCAGGCAGATAATAAAATTCATAATCCGTTCGAACTGGTTTGTTGAGGAGAGATATCTCTCATAGGTCAAAAGAGATTATGTGGTTTCACAACGGGCCTGCACTGGCCAAAGCGCACGAGTCCTATGCCGGCTCAGCCATAAGAACCTAACCTTTCTCATTAAGCAATAAAAAAAACCTGGAAAGATAAACTGAAAAGCTCATAAAAATTTAACAGTCAAGTACCTGATCATAAGAGTAACTCCATTTATAAACGAGATATGATCAGATATATGCCAAAAAATCATTAAAATTTTCAGACTTTTTCCAATATTTCACAAATAACTTAAAACCGTTCATTCCACAGACAAATTTTTCAGAATGAATTGAAAGCATTAAATTTTGCGACAGTTGAGCACAAGATATTAAAAACATCTTACATAATAAGTCCATATTTGATCAAAAAAGTTTTTCTTACTTTTTCTTAAAATTTGTGAATTTTTAATTGTGAACCAATTTGGGACATAAAATTGGTTGAAATTCACCTTCATTATTATGAGGAAACGTATATTGCTTCTATGGATATTTTCTATATGTGAAGTTCCACCGAGTATATTTTCAGGACTTAAAAAAATTCGGGTTGATATCTAGTTTTAGGCATCCGATAGGAGCCTTATGAGGGTAAAGAGAACAAACGAAATTGCTGTCTCTAAAACTGCAAAGTATTTCAATAAGTTTTTATTAGAAGCACTATCGAAGTTAGCACAAAGTTTGTGTAATTTTTGTGTAACTCCTTAAAACTATCAGAATTTAATTAATAGAAGCTTTATAAAGGCAAAGCTAACTTAATTCTTCCAACCGAAGCTGTAGGAAGCTGTTTTTTTTTTTATGTTGACACAAAAAATCACTTTTATATTTTATTACTCCTTTATGTTAATAAAAATCGAAAATTAAACTTTTTTAATCTTATAAAAGTTTATATGTGGTGAGTTTTTGAATATTTTATTTTGTTCTAAACTAAACCTTACATGCAGTCTAAATATAAAGCTTAAAACTCTCGTAGGTACACTAAGGGAAATAACGCGTATTTACTTATCCACGCCTGAGTATAAATTTTATTTAAATATATACGTGGATAAATCAAATATTTTCCATACAACACGTTTTTTTCCGTATTTAAATTTTATTTATACCACACACCTACACACATTCCATACAGCTGAAATAGCCGACAAGCAGCAACAGCATCACACTCTGTTCCTGCAGTTTATTTCTTGCAGTTGCAGGTTTCTTATAGTTCTCGTTTAGTTTTTGTTGCAAGGGTAATATAGCCTGGATGTTTGAGCAATATAAATTGTGAGTGCGATGGGTGATCGCATGATGAAACTATGTAGGGTGGAGTGACAACTCGATATTTTGTCACGAATATCTTGCAGCGGTTGTCATTTACCTGCATATTTGCTTCATATTTTCTATCTTACTTTTTGTTCGTCTTTTCTTCCTCCTCTTCAACTTAAATATGTTGTTTTTTAAATTCAATATTTTTATATAAATTTTCTTTAAATGTGATAGTTTTATTTTCAAATAGTAAATATTTTAAAGATATTTTAAAAAAATTCGTGCATAATTTTAATATATTTTTTATTAATTCTGTTTAAATATTTAAATATTTTATTTTATTAAAAAAGTATTTAAATAAATTTAAAATATTTACGTAGTCGATTTATGCAAATGCGTTATTGGTGCAAAATCGACTCGCTTTTTGGATAAATTAAAAAAGTTTTTGGATAAATTTAATATTTTTTTCTCTTGGTGTACCGTATAGAAACTGTTACTTCCTGCTATATAAGTAATAGGAGATGTAACCTATTATTCGAACTCCAGCTGAAGCTGCCGCTTCTCATTTGTATTTAATAGAAGCTTCGCATTATTTATTGCACGTAAAAGAAGCTGAAGCTGCAGTTGAAGTTTTTCGTATGCACCTAATAGAAGCTTCGCACTCTTTATTATACAAAATAGAAGCTGTAACCTTCCTTTCAAACTGCACTTGAAACTTCGGAGACTATTTTATGTATGGAATAGAAGCTGTAGCTTGTTATTATGATTGTTATAGAAGTTACAACCCCGTCAATTACATTTTAATAGAGAGATGTTATAGAAGTCATAGTTTTCATAAGCCTAAAGACATGCAACGTTCGACCGTTTCGTAAATTAAATACTTAACGGTGAATTGGATAGTGTTATAAGCTAGCATGCGATAGGTTGTGGGTCGAATCCACTGAATCCGGTTCGAGTACAATTTTGGAAAATTTTCAGTTTATAATTGAATTCATTTGAAATTAATAATTTATAAGCAAAAAAACAAAGCTATAGTATGCAAAAGCAGCAAATTTTTTTTACACTGAAAAAAATACTAGCTTAAAATGAAACACAATGTGTTTATTATTTGCCTTTTTTTTTCATATATTTTTCAAAAGTTTTAAACATATTTGCTCTCACTTTGACGAAATTTGCTGTCGGCTATTTTTTAAACACAAAATTCGTCAAATTTATAACAATTTTCGTAAATTTTAAAACATTTTTTTCGGTGTATATTTATGAATTTTTATATTTTTATGAACATTTTTGTTAAATTTTAAGCTTTGGTAAAGTATTATTAAAATTTCGGAAAATATTGCAAATTTCGTTCCGGAGCTAAATAGAAGTACAAAAAGACTTTATTGTGCTTGTAGAAGCAACTTCGCAACAGTCTTACGGAAGTTGACTACCTACTTTTAAGTTTAGTTAAAGAAGCTTATGAATTTATTTCCATTTTTAAAGCGGCTTTTAAAAGATTTATTCTTCTAAAACATAATTTCTTGTTCATAAACAAATAATAAACAGTTTCTATAAAATTACAAATAGTTCGTTATTTTGCCTTTAAGAGTCAAAACGGCAACTTTTACAAGTTCGCAACAGTCTTACGGAAGTTGCACAATAAAAATGTCACCTTTTTATTCTTATAGTAGTCAAAATGAGTTATTTTATAAATACTTCAGTTTCGATAAGAAGCTTCTATAAAACTTTCTGCAATCTTTATTGGAGCTTTTTATATTAATATTATAACTTTTTATACAAGTTCGCCTTTTTATCCTTATGGAAGTCAAAATGAGTTATTTTATAAACACTTTAGTTTCGATAAGAAGCTTCCATAAAACTTTCTGCAATATTTTTAGGAGCTTTTCATCTTTATATTATAATTTTTTATAAAAGTCCTTACAGAAGTCAAAATAAGTTCTTTTACATATCTTCTATAAGACTTAAGTTTCGATAAGAAGCTTCTATAAAACTTTCTGCAATTTTTATAGAAGCGCTTTATTAATATTATAACTTTTTATAAAAGTTCGCATTTTTATGTTATGCTTAAAATAAAAAATAAAAATAAATAACTGGCCATTTCAGCCCTTGAAAGGACTTTGACCTAGCTTCTTATGATCAATTGTGTTGTGCGTGTTATTAAGTTTGTACACAATTGACCGAGAAATGGACCTACCGGACGCCGACTCGAAACGGCGATGAACGGAATGTTCTCGTTCTCAAGAAGCTTTACATGGCATTTTGATTACTCTCTGAGGTTTGCCATTGTCTGCAGAGAGGTGGCGGCCGTACAGAAAAATTATTTTAATTCAAATAATTTTCTGTCGCTGCTGGGGTTCGAACCTGGGTCTCCAAAGTTCGTTGACATAGCGGCCACGCACTTTAACCAACTACGCCACAGACGCCACGGACCTTTTTATGCTTATAGAAGTCAAAATGAGTTATTTTATAAATACTATAGTTTCGATAAGAAGCTTTTATAAAACTTTCTGCAATCTGTATAGGAGCTTGTGAGCTTATTGTGTTACGCTCTCAAATGTGATAATGAAATATTGCTGAGATAAGTTGGATTCGGTGCAAAAGATAATTCATCAAATTAATGAAGAGTCACTTAAAGAAAACTTTACTTAGATTTCGAAGAGATATATTTAAGATCTCGAAGATTTATATTTAAAAGAGCTTAATACTGATGAAGTATCCTCCATTTTACTCGATTAATCCATCTTATTTTAATTTTCTTTTGGACATAGGGGTTAACACGTAGTTGTAAGAATCTTAAATGGAAAAAAATATTTAGATACTTATTTGACATTCCGTTTTTAATATCGTAATAACCGACTGAAAATTTTTGTTTTTTTTACCACATGAACACGCGTATCACAAGTGATAAAAATCACTGTACAAGCATGCCGCCATTTCTAATTATATGTCAGTGCTACCTACTCACTACAACTTAATGGCGTATTTACAACATTTTAAAAAAAAATAATATTTTCGGTGTTTCCTTCGATTTTACAATGGGCTTTATAGCTTGTGCTAGATTATCTGAAATTTTATGACTTTTCCGAAATTTTCAACGTGAAAAGCACAAGCATGAAATTTTAATGGAAGGTTCAAATTGAAGGCAGAACATTTTTTGTCTCTTCACTCGAGCGTCACTTAAAATAGCAAATATTACACAAATCAAATGAATTTGAGCACGTCGAATAAATTGATTTGTGGATGCGTGCCAATTTACATAAATTTAATTTATGAAGTATTATACAAGGCGCCTTGTAAGTGTCATGCAAGAACAGAGAGAGAGAGAGAGAGAGAGAGAGATATACTTAAAATAAAGAAACTTGTCCAAGGGTTAATTTCTTATACATTCACATTGAAAGGCACTTAAAAGAAAGTTGTTCAAGGGTTAATTTCTTATACACTCACATTTTGAATTTAACTTTGTCAATTTATTTCAAGCTTATCTAGCTTAGTGAGGAAACAATAAAAAATAAAAATACCACAACTAAAAAAATGAAAAAAAATTCTCAAATTTTAGAAAAATACAAGAAAAAAAGAATTAATTAATCATTTAAAAAAATATAGCCAAGAATAAAAATAAAAACAACAGAGCTCAAGGTCAACAGGAACGTGTCTTCAATTTCGCGGCGTATGAGTTATGGCAGCTATTTTGTTAATCTTAGGATTATTAAGACATTGTCAACTAAACTAAAGGTATAAAAACAGGAATTGTTTTTCTTAATGTTCTGATTTTTTTTTTTTTTTTGCTGCCATGCCTATTTTTCACCCACCTTTAGGTAAGTTCTCTAGGTCTCTAAATTCCCTCTCACTCGAACTCATTGTACATTTTTCACGAGGCCCAAAACATTTTCTTTATTTGCAATTAAGCGTGATTCCTTTTGATGATTGACACCTCAGCCGAATGGATTTCTGAACATCAACACCGTGCAACAAGGTGTTGGCCAAAATTACACATTCCTAAAATCTGCCGAAATCTACGAATAAGATTTTATCATAAACGAAATATAACGTACTCTATGTATATGCACCACATCTTTCGTCGTGCAATAAATGCATATTTTTATAAAATGAGTGCGAGAAAAATATTCAAAAAAATATTTCACATACCTGTGAACTGTGTTGCGGCATGCGGCCATGCGGTATGCGTAGCCGTCATATATTCCGAAGACTTCACAGTTTTTGGCATGGTTGTCATTTTTGTTCATTTTTTATTTTTAATGGATTTCCTTAGAATTTCTGCAGCATCTTTCTTTGCAAACCTGCATCTTTGCTAGATGCAATAAAATTTTAATTATTTTTCGCATTTTTCTATTTTAAGCATCGCATCATCGTGTCGTTGAACTTTACTGCATTTCTTTATAAGTTTTTGCTAAATTTTTTAAATATTTTTCTGCAATATCTTCAAAATCTGGCTAATTTTATTAGCTCAAGATAAGACACGGAAGTTGCAGGTGTTATAAAGTTATCAATATGGAACGAATAAATAAGCACAAGCTTAGAGTTAATTAAGATAACTTTAAAATGTTCAATGATTTTCACTGGTTATTTTTACACAAAAAATACCTTCGAGAAGGTTTTTCCAAGTAAACTTCAGAATTTTGATTGATGCCTCTTTTACTGCTGTAGGATAAGAATAGATATTTAGAGTTATGATGATAAAAAATTTTATTTTTGTTAACAAAAAATGATCATTCATAATGATGTTGATGCCTTATGATGTCTGTTGTACTTTGTTCTCCTCCAAAGGACACTATTTGATCGCATTAAATGAATGATTAGTTCACTTCTTTATCCAAGCATTTGAAATCCCTAAAGATTTCAAAACGCAATTATTCTTTGCTTAAACTCACCATAAAAAATGTTGTCTTATTCAAGATACAACATTTTTTCTTAATTAACCTTGCTACCATGATATAACAAAACCAAGTAAGTGCTTGTTACATGGTTTTGTTGGTTTTTTTTTTATATTTTTAAAATGTAGGTAAAAAAATCTTTTGTATGATTGATTGTGTGTTCTTATTTGACCTTTGTTTTAGTCGAGTAGTTTTCTTTATATCGAACCAACAGATTCAACTAGTAAAGAAACCGAGAGATACTGTACTCACTGACCATCAATATGGCTTATGGCGCTCCTTACCGAGAACTTGAACAATTGTGTTCACTTCTTCAATGAACCTTGCTTTCTCTGCTGCTGCTGCTCTGCTGCTCTGCTGCTCTGGATATGTCAAAGGCTTTTGACCGAGTATGACATAAATCTCTCGTTTCAAAAATAATTGCTTAAGGTGTTGGTGGTAATTTTGCACAACAGATCACTTGTTTTCTGGTCACATCTATCCGTATCGTAATCGACGCTATTTCGTTCAAAGAATGATTCTGGAGAACAGCATTGTTCAGTAGAGTGTCCCGTCCATGTATGAGAAAAAATACAATTGCTTTTTTGGAGCTACACTATCACAAGAGGTATTAAAATATGCGAAATTTTTCACAGATTACGAAAAAGGTAAAAAAAATATAACTACGTGTCATCTTGAGGGCTCTACCGACTTGGTAGTTTTATAACTTTTACGTTTTCGCAAATTTAAACCGTATGCCTAAAATATTACAAAAATAAAGTTCGAAAGGTATTTTATTATTGAAATTAATTTTAAAAAAACGCAACAAAAAAAAAAGGAAAATACAGCTGATGATCAATGACAAAAACTCAGAAGTTAAACTTATTTTTGTGTATAAAATTAGGCATTTCCATCGATATTGCAACCTGGTTCTAATAAAACCATCTCAAAAAGTAGTGTCAGTTACACTTTATGAGGCCCCTGTTACCGGTTTAAACACATCTTTCCAGAGATTGTGTGTGACAAGGAAAGTCAATCATTTCCAAGCTCTTAGTTTTTGCCCTGAATTTGAAGGTCCTGATTAGAAATATGTCTGAGAACCGGCGGTGCTTTAATATAACACACGTTCCACACAATAATTTCGGTGTAATCTCTAGCAGTACTACTCTGCTTTTGAAACCATTTTTGATGGTTTAAATAAAATATTATCTATTATCTATTATCTATTATATATTATCTATTATCTATTAACTATTATCTATTATCTATTATCTATTATATATTATCTATTATCTATTATCTATTATCTTTAATCTATTATCTATTATCTATTATATATTATATATTATCTACTATCTATTGTCTATTATATATTATCTATTATCTATTACCTATTACCTATTATCTATTATCTATTATCTATTATATATTATCTATTATCTATTATCTATTATCTATTATATATTATCTGTTATATATTTTCAATTATATATTCTCTATTATCTTATATCTTTTAATTTTTATCTTTTATATATTACCTATTATCTATTATCTATTATCTATTATCTATTATCTATTATCTTTTTTCTATTATCTATTATCTATTATGCAGATATTTGGTAGAAAAAAATTTCATTATGTACCTTTTAACTTAATGAAATAATACTAAGATTTCATTAAGAAAAAGGTTTTTATTTCTCATTTCGTATTGCTTCTCTCTCTAAGTAACTTTAGCTCTCACAAATTTTTGTTTCAAAATATGTTTCTTTCAAGCTCAGAATATGAGGTTGGTTTTTATAACTATTTTTTTAACGATTCTATTTTTTGAATAAACGATTATAGACGATGGCGATTATCGAATTATATTGATTGTGTGAGTTTTATAGTGACAATTACTAACAGTGTTTTTTAACAATTATGGCCGCCGTGATCGAGTGCATTAAACAGTGTGTGGACCAATCAATGCCAATTGAAAAATAGGTTCGAACTCTAGCTAAAATAAGAGAAAGTTCTTTCAATTGCTGACCTCTCTGCAGACAGTGGCAAACCTCAGAGAGTAAATAATGCCATATAAAGCTTCTTGAGAACATATGAATTAGCCGTTCGGAATCGACATAAAACTAGTAGGTCCCGTTATTGATCATTTGTGTAAAACATTTAATTTTATCATAACAAACTCGGTGTAAAGCCTTTCAAAAGCTGAAATGGTCAATTATTATTATTTTTTTTTTTTCAATCAATTATTATCCGTTAGAAAGGCAAAACAAATAAAAATTAATGCAAAATGAAACTACGTAATTTCCAAAATGAAATTTTCCTTTCTTCCGCTTCTGATATTAATTTTACACCAGTATATATTCAAAGAGGCACATTTTTCCTATTCGCAGCGACATTATTTATTTAGACATCGTTCTATTAACGTTTTACGACGACTTCAATCAGCAAAAAGCTACCTATTTTTACTTAAGTACTTAAATAAATTGTTTTTGAAATGAGTGTATAAATAAATTTAAAAAACCTACCGAATTGCTTAGAAGAAGCCAAGCAAGAAGCAACAACAAAAGAAAATAAAAGAATCCGCCAGATATACGCTTTGGCGTTCATCATTTACGCCATGCGTTGAGGCGAGATAAAAGAGATCGATTAGATGTTTAGTGAAAATAAAAAAACTAAAAATTCAAGAATAATAAAAACAAATTTAAAACAAAATAAACTAAATGAGGAAAATAATGCAGCTCAAGAGCTAAATAAAGCAAATAAAATACAATTAAAACATTTACAAACATACAGACAGACTTACTGTCGATTGGCAACAAAAAGGAAGAGCAGAGCAACTAGTTGCAACTGTCAGAAAAATATATTGTGAATTATGTGACAAGTACAAAAATAGTGAATAGGTACGGTGGGGGGCGGGGGAAAAATAAGAGAGCTGTTCGTAAACGTGTAACCAATTAATTCTTTTGATCGATTTATAATGGTTGTGAAAGTCAACTTCAGAATAACCATTTTGATTTATTTTAATATTTATTTGCAAAACTCTAGAATGTGACGTCAACTGTCACAAAAAATGCGAACGTTTGACAGCGAATATGTGCGGCGTCAACCAGAAGCTGATTGTGGAGGCCTTGGCGAGTGTGCGAAGAGGTAATTTTATAGTAGGTGAAGTTGTTGCAAAAAAAAACATAGACAACAAACAAAATAGTTTTTAAAAGTCAAAGACTTAAACTCAAACCTTGATTTTAGCTTCTTTTGAGCATAAAATGATTGTATCAACAAGAAGTGTGGGATTTGTTTTTTGAATAAAACAAACAATTAATTGGATAGCTCTTAAAATTTTATTGGATTATTAAGTAGAGATATGGAGATTATGTATGTAAGACCACCAGTTAAATGATTGGTCTCTGCAACCCTACACCTCTCTTTATGATACACCCCTTATAAAGGGTGAAGTAATATTGAGCTAATTTAAATAGTTGCCATAGAACATCACATGCTTTGATTATTTGTTTCATTTCTCAAGCAAATTTCATTCATTTCCTGGCATTACTTGAAGCAACATGAACCCCCACTGTGTGCACAAAATAGTGATTCTTATGCAATCACTTGAGTAATAGGTTTATTTTGATTGTGCTATGGTTGGTTTTAATTGCTATTCAGTTATTGTCTTACTTTATAAACTTTTAAATAGATAAATAAATAGAAAATATAAAAATAAGCAGAATTTTTTAGCTAATGCCAAACAGGTGTAACCAAAACAACCTATAATTTCTTTTGCTATACAAGCTTTTGACCATTAATAGAGGGATTTCCGAAAGATTTTTTATTAAAAACATGTTGTTATTACCTCTCAAATTTAAATCAAGTTTTCAAACAACACCTTGAACTAGTTACTGATTGACAGAATTGCCATTAAAAATATTGAAAATTTTAAAATATCTAAAATTAATGACAAAAGCGTGACCACCCTGCCCGAGAAATTCATGCAAGAATTTCGTTACACCAAAGGTCTACCCCCATAAACAAAAAAGTCAGAATTTGATTTGTTTACATTTCGAAAACAAAACAGAAAAAACATACATTTTTATTTCTTTAACTAAATGCTTTCACAAAACAAGAATCTGAATAAAAGAAATATTAAATTCGACGCTTTTATTTAATGTGCGCATTTTATTTTTACGTTCAAAAATACACCCCGACATTTTTTTTTTTTTTTGTTATTTTTATTCTTTTTTAAAAAGTGTAAACGCAAGGCATGTGATGTTCTAGAATTAGTAAAAAAAAAAGCTTACGCAGCTTTAATAAAAAAGCAACTGTCTGAAATCATTAATTTCTAATTTATTAAAATTATCATTAGTTAATTCATAATTTTTTTCAATTCTTTTTTTTCGCGTTCGAACAAATGTGTCATAAATTATTGCTTTATAGGAGCTCAGGAAGCCAGAGAATCACCAAGCACACCGCCAAGTACGAATCCAGCGTATAGAATCGAGTCACATGAAGAACATGACGGTATGAGACATCAATGAAATAACGATATATTTTAACGAAAAAGCTTTTTAAAATATTTCGTAATTTATTTTAATAACAAGTAACAAAATTTAATTAATTTATTGATATTAGTTTAAATACTTTTTAAAAATTTCTTTTGCATTCAATATTTAAGTAGATTTTTATAGATTTGTTTACTATATACAAGATAACTTTTCGAAATTTTCGATTTTGATTTTAAAAAATGATTTCAATTTAGCGAAAACCATAACGCTGCAAGGTTATATCTTTAAAATTATGATCACAGGTGTTAAGTTTTCCACGTTTTCCAACTAGAAATGAGCTCTTCTCAATGATTTGCCACAACAGCAGTAAATCAACATAATTTATGCGCACAAAAGCTTTTAGAGCATAAAAAAATATTAAAAAGTTTCTTATAATACTTTTAAAGGTTATAAATACCATTGAATTTCTATAACGCAAAAAAAAATTTCCATAAAAAATGTATTCTTCACCTACTATTTCGTCAGAATAATGTCACAAAAAGCTCAAGTAACGGTACGGTAACGTTTATCTTATTATCGAAGAAATTCACCCTTTTGGTAACTTGAACACCCTGTTGGTATTCTGCAACCAAGCGTTACCGGTGAATATTGTTACCATCTTTTTAGGTGGTAACAAGCAAAACAGAAGACATTTTTAACGCATGGATTATTAAAAGTGCTCGTGTCTTGAGTAATTAATTTACTTTTAAAATCCTCAATCGAAATTGGAGCAAATAAAAATAAAAAACGATGTTAAATTCACTGTTGCTACCTCCAGCACTTTTCCAGGAATAACAATTTATAACAATTCACTGTGTAATAACACACGGTCCAATAAGTCTTGAGACTAAGTAAAAAAAAAAACTTTTTTTTTTCAAATATTCTTCTTTATTCATCAACATAGGTTCCTTCAAGAGCATACATTCATTCCACCGCTTTTCTAACTTTTTAAAACCGGTTTTGTAGAACGATTTGTGCTTTGCTCAAAATACGGTTCAGTTTCAGCCGTCACCTCTTCATTGGAGCCAAATCTCTTGCCGGCAAGCATTTTTTTGAGGTCAGCAAAGAGCCAGTAGTCGCTGGGGGCCAAATCTGGCGAATACGGTGGATGAGGAAGCAATTCGAAGCCCAATTCGTGGATTTTCGCCATTGTTTTCATCGATTTGTGACACGGTGCATTGTCTTGGTAAAAAGAATTTTCTTCTTCTTCATTTTTTCATCCTTCAAACGCTCCAACACCGCTATATAATAATTACTATTGATTGTTTTTCCCTTTTCGAGATAGTCGATGAACAAAATTCCATGCGCATGCCAAAATACAGATGACATAACCTTTCCTGCCGACTGTTGTGTTTTTGGTCGCTGTAGCCTGCTTTCATCGGTTGCTCTCCACTCAGCTGACGACCGCTTTAGTTCCAGTGTGTAATGCTGGATCCATGTTTCACCCATTGTCACATACCGATGCAAAAATTCATGTTTATTCTTTGTAAACAGTGCCAAACAACTCTCCGAATCATCGACACGTTGTTGTTTTTGGTCCGGTGTGAGAAAACGCGGCACCCATTTGGAAAGCAGCTTTCTCATCGACAAATGTTCCTGTAATATTATTCCCACACTGCCTTTCGATATCTTCAGAGTCTCAGCTAGCTCGCGCACCCTCACTTTACGGTCGGCCAATACCATTTTGTGCACTTTTTTCATGTTTTATGGAACAACAGCCTCATTTGGGCGTCCTGAACGTTCAGCATAATTTGTGTCTGTACGACCAACTTTAAACACAGCATACCATCGGCAAAGGGTTGCTTTTGACGGAGCAGAGTCCGAATAACACTTTCAAAGCCGGACGGTATTTTTTCCCATCCAAAAACAGTGATAAATCAACACACGGAATTGCTTTGAATCCATCATTTTGAAAATATCAACAATAGCGTCACTTAAATCACTGCAACTTATGAACTTAACGTTAGATTGTCATGCAATTTTTACATTGTTTGAAGGTTGGAAATATCGAAATATTATATCTATATTTCGTTAGAGGTGCCACCTAGTAGTTAGTCTCGGGACTTATTGGACCATGTGTTATTAATAAACATAAAGTTGATATATAAATTAAATATAGATAACACCGCAGCTGCAGCGCGTACTGCGTGCATATTCCCTGCCAAGAAAAACAAATATTATATTAAAAGTTAACAAAATTCAATTAATTCTATGTACTTACTTCCCTATTTTTCATTGTTCATATTTCCCCACACGTTCATGAAGCAAGAGAGAGCTTAATTTCAATGAGTTTACGACTGTTGAAAGCATTACCGAGTGCACAGAATACCGATTTCTAAGGCCGGCAACGAGTTTCGGTAACAATATCGCTGTTACCAGTAACGCACAGAACCGATCTGTAAAGGGTTAAACTCAGTCAGGGGACAACAAAAAAAAATTGATATTTCAGGAATTTTTCCTAAGAAGTCATTTGAAAAGTTTTCACGTACAAATTTATATGGTAGCTTTTAAGTTTACTATCATATTGACTAGACCACGTAACGATTAGTGCCAGATTCCAAAAAAATTAAATAAAATTTTTTTCATAATGCATCGGCGTTGCATGGAATCGGTTCTCACTGAGTATAGGTGCAATGATTAAAGTTATGGTACGACAGAAAACTTGAATTCTTTGGCTTTTTGACTAAAAAATATACAAAACGCTTAAGATTTTATGCTCTAAAATTGAAAATGAAACAATCATGCAACGGTGTTGCATGGAATTTTTACGTCGTGAGTATATGCCCCACTTTAAATATTATCAAACAAAAATAAAGGATTTATACTTGACCTTACGATAAAACTAAAAAAATAAATTTTGAAGTCTTCAGATAGTAGAGCGATAATTCAACAAAAATGCAACAATAGTGTTGCATGGAATTATTATTCGCTTAAGATGCTACGTTAAATTTTACTTTACGACTATAAAGATTGGTCCTTACCTTCTAAAGATAGACCTTACAAATAACATTTTTGACGCCATGATAGCATGTTGTCAACCACTTAATATAGTGAAAATGCAACCACAATGAATAAACGTTGGATGGAATTAAAAAGCATTGACTATGGATAGAGATGAGTCGATATTTTGGTAGCAGTGATTCTTTCACAACTACTCGAAAGCAGCAATCACAGTCTGCTACCAAAATATTTCAGTCATAGTGATTGCTACTCCTGTTATTTTTTTTTTTTTATTTTACTAGTAAAGTATTAACACAGTAGCAGTGACAGTGATTCCCAAAAGCTTTGAGTATCGAATAATTTCTGCTACTGGTATTTTACAAGATCACATTAGCAGTGATCATATTTCAGGGAATATATGCGCGCACTTTACAAGTAATTAATATGATCGGTAAAAATTTTCATTGCGGCCTCGGTAGTCGAGTTGGTAGCGTGCTTGACTGCCACCCCAGAGGTCCCGGGTTCGATTCCCGGCCAGGCCATGGTCCTTCGCTTTAAACCTTTCTTAATTTTCTTTCCTCATTTCTATTCAACTGAAATTAAAAATTCATCAATATTTACGACATGAAGTTGTAGTTGATGGTAGAGAAGTTTGTGGATGAGATTGCCTTATAACTTGAATTGACTGAGGTAAAGGCATAACACTTGCCTCTGATTCAAATTCACATGTTTCTTCGGCTTTCCACCACGCTTAGAACATCCTACACCTGTTTCAATTGATTGACCTTTCCTTCCCACTAATCTATCACCCCATTTCGAACCAAGGCAGACTTGACTGAAAAGGTATTCCACCTGAAATCCTTGGTTCAAAGCTAAAAAAAAAAAAATTAATAAAACATATTTTTTCAAGAAATATTTGAACTGATATCAGGCAATTTTTTATATAATGTGATTAAATGTTTTAATTATAAAAATAATTTTAAGATTTACTTGTTTTGCTTTAAAAGTATGATCATTAATGAAATTTTACCAAGATCTTTAAAATTAAATGGAAACTGTAGAAGAATCAATTCTAATAAGTCAGTGTCATCTTCAATATCGCAAAGTAGCAATCACAGGTATTTTTCACTGTGATTCCAAAGTAGCAATCACAGTGAGTAGCAGTGACTACAAAATAGCAGTTTTGCTCATGACTAATTATGGATGCTCCGGGAGATTTTATGAGTCGACAATGAAGAAAAATTTATAACGTCATGAGGCCCTCACTGAACCATCGGATCTAATGCACCATCCAATTAACCATCTAATGCAGATACATCATTGTTGAAGGGATTAGTTGCATTGCGCTGAGGTAAAAGTAAATGCACCTCAGTAAAGCAAAAGCAAAAACAAAAGCTAAAACAAAAGTAAAAGCGAAAACAATAGGAAAAGCATAACAAAACTTTGACGTTGTCAGACTGAAACCTCCGGCTGTGTAGATGTCATATTAGGTCTGTTTCCGTGCGCACTTCAAGTTACTTGATATTGCTTGAAGGCGTTTCTTTACACATTTTTCGAGATCGAGAGAGAAGAAGAACAAGCAAAATGCCACTCTCTCGAGCCTCGAAACTAGCTTGAACTTAGCTTGAGCACTTTCTTCGAGCACAATAAGATCAAGAAGAACAAGAAAATGTCAAATTGGTGTAAATTAATTTGGCGCTTCTTACGTTTATAGGCAATCAGCTGTTTTTGTGCTTGAAACTCGCTAGAAGTCGTTTCCGTACTTTTCGGTAAATTCTCTCATTTCGACAGATAATAAAATTACTCTCACAGCTTGAACTTTACTTGAACTTTTCCCCAAGTTTGTACGGAAACAGACCTATTGTAAAATTAATCCTTTTTGAAGCTGCTGAAGCCGATCTCTAGGTCTTCTGGATCTGAATCCTCTTAAAACAGGCGCCTTGCTATGAGCACGATATCTCTGAACTGGATCATCCGAAATGAAATACTTAAAATTTCGTCTTAAAGTTTAAATTAATTTGCGACAAAATTCTAGTTTTTCAATAAAAAAAAAAACAGGCTGTATTCAAATTGTTAATAAAATGGAAATAATTTATCATTGAGAAAAAACCTTCGATCCATTACTAAAACATATACTAATGGCTACGTTCAGCAAGCACAACTGTTGTGCAACTGTTGTGCTCAACATCAGAATAATAAAATGATACCAAAAACTGACAGTTTTCACAACATGTTGAGCTGATCAGAAATTGATACTTATGCGTTCAGCAGGCAAACACTCAACAGTTGTAACTGCTGAACGTAGCCAATAACTGACAATTACTAAAAGTCGTGGACACATCCATAGGTTTTGACGTGAGATACGTAGTGTATCTGCATCCTTGTCGTTATGCATCTTGTCGTCTGCATCCTTGTCTTAAGCTTTTCCTTTGTTTCCAAACTTTCCTCATCCTAATCCTAATTCTCATTCTTATATACATATGTCGTAGTAATTTTCCTACTTCTTGTACAAACTTCTGCTTATATACATATCCAAACTCTTTATCTTTGTCACTCTTATTTTCTCAATCTTTATCTTAAATCCTGTTTATCGCATTTTTGTCTAAATTTCGTTTTAAGTATGTTTAAATCATTGCCCCAATCGTTATCACAATCCTTGCCATAGTCCTTTTACCAATTATTGTCTAAATTCTTGAACAAATCAAAGCCCCAAATCTTTGTCCTACTCGTTATCTTATTCCTGGTTCTAATCTTTGAAGAAATCCTTGCCCCCACCTTTTTTCTATTTCTAGTCCTAACCCTTATCCAAATCCTTGTCCTAATACTTTACTTTACGTTCTCATCTTAATTTTAATTTAATTTTTTATTATTTTTATTTTTGCTTTTCATTTTGAATTTTGTAATGTACCACAATTAGGTTTCTTAAAAGAGTTCCCTGAGAGGCCTCATGACGCCATTAGTTTTTTTTTTTTTTTCATAAACATGCGACTTGAGCTTTACTGTCGTTCCATAAATAATCCATAAATTTACCGTCACGCCAATAGTCACGGCGTTATAATTCCATGCATTGTTGATAAATTTTTATTATATAAAACGGTTTCAGGGTGGTTTCGTGGCTCTTAACTTTTTATCAGGTTAAAGAACTCTTTTTGGTTGTCGGTTAATAAAATATTTCGTAGAACCTCAACTCTGCGAGTAATAATTTTATGCAAAAATATTGCATTTTTGTTGCATAAGCTTCCACGGACATTCATTTATTTTGTTATTTCTTTCCTTAGCCAATTTTAAATACTAAATTTCTGTTTTATAACATGTACCGTGTCGCATATACTCACCTAGCAATATTTCCACGCAACGCCGTTGCATGATTGATGCATTTTCGATCTTGTAGCGTCTCTTTGCGTTAGTCCCTAGTGTGTCTATAATTCTGCTTTATATCAACTAGAAAAAATTTTAACTGTTCAGGATATTTTTTACTTTTATATGGCTACCATTTCAATGGTCATATAACCTAAGTTTCTATGAACTTACTAGTTCATACTCTTTTCATTTTTATACCTTATACTTTTAATAACCCACATAAGGAGAAGAGGTATATATAGTTAGAAACGTATGTTATGTGTATAGTATTCCTAAAAAGCATCACCAACTTAGTTGATTTAGACATGACCAATCTTTTTTGTAATTAAATTCGTTATATAGAGTGTATGAACAAGAGGTGTAAGATTTGTTTTTTGAATACAACCACATAAGTGTTGGATGTCTTAAATTTTTATGGAATTTTATGGAATATGGAAGCGTGGACCTTAGTCTTAGCATAACTCCAAAGGAAGAAGTCTGACGGTTTTAAATCGCCGTGCTTAGGTAGTTTTCAACACATTCATTCACTGCGTCGCAATTTTCTGTCGAACGTACGAAACGAAATCGTTTGGGTGTCCTCACATACTATATTACACCCATCAATCAGTCCAGCCAGTCTCTCTGAATTGTTTATGTTGCACATAAAGAACAGAAATCTTCTTCATTTCCCATTCAAAATACGAGCATATGTAGATCAAGCATTACATTCCACCATATATGTGTATATACATATATATACCACAAAAACTGTCTGTTCATTATGAAAAATCTAACAAATAAAACGAAAATTTATGAGAAAATCTTGCCACAGACGAAGTTAATAATATTCATCAGCTACATAAAAATAGTTTTAATTAATGCAAAACTGTCTGAAGTGTAATAAACAAAACACATTCTTGCTGCTATAAATTTTAACGGTGTTATTTAAAAAAATTACAAAATTAGCTAATTATAATTATAGAAGCAAGCATTGTAAATATTTCAATATTATTTATGATCTATGTGTTCATAACTTGGGGCAATAATACAAATTGAAATACTTTTAAAGATTTATTTGAGTTAGTCTTTTATTTTATGCCAAATTGTTGAATATTTTTCAGTTCGGTAATTTTTCATATTGTTAATTTATTCCTTTTCTGATCAATCAACGCGGAAAATCTCTTTTTTTACGTCCAGCTTTCTTTGTATATTTACTTTTTGAAATTCATTAAAACATTCGAAACAATTTTAAGACATAAGGTTAATCTTATGAAAGTCTATTCATGAATACAACAGTATTCCTGCTGAGTGGTGAATTTAGAGTTAAAAAAGACGAATCTCCACCACTTAAGTGTATGTACCAGAGAACTGCAGAAGCCTACTTGAAGTTCAAGACACTTAAAGTACTTAAAATATTGTATGTATCCATATTTGAAAAATACAAGTCATGTCCCTGCTTTCTCGTTGACTTGACTTGTGACTTACATTGGCGGGTACGAAAGTTAAAACGAAAGCTTGAAACAATCGGCAAAAACTTGTAAGTTCATAAGTATCCAATTAATTCAAATATCCAAATAATTCATCGAGGTTGTATAGGAAGAGCTTAAGCGTATATAAGGTTTTGTGGATTCCGTGGTTGGCAGTTTTAGGGGGTGGCTGATATCGAATCTGATGTCAGAATTTTAAAATTCAAAATGGCGGATAGGGCTGTCACCTGAATTTAAACTTAAGTTTAAGACTCGTAAAAAAATATTATTAAGTGGCAACCCTATGGTAAGAAAATGACATAATTTTAGAATTCTAACAACGAATTCGGATTCAGCGACCCATTTTTACCTAATGTTCGCTCCAGCACCAAATTCGTAAAAATAAAAAATGTTGGTGGCAACCGTATCCGCTATCTTGAATTTTTAAATTTTTGCTTATTTTTAACCAGTGAGTGTGCTTATTGGGGGTAATCTCTATCCTTTATTTTATTCTGAATCTCTTTCTCATTCTTTCCTTATTCTTTTATTTTATTCACAATTCTTTTATAATTAATTGTGCTGTTTCATGTCTGAACCTTAATTTAGTCCATGTCACAACCTTTCCTAACGCTTGTCCCTATTCTTTTTCCAATATATGTTTTAAATCTTGTCCTTAGTGTGTCCAAATATACTTGTTCTATTTCTTGTCCTTATCTTTTTCCCAATCTTGTCCTCAATATTATTTAAGGTGTTTCTATATCTTTGCCCTTTTCCTTGACCCAATCCTTGTCTTCTTTTGCATTGGTGACAAGTCTCAGATTTAATGTCGTTCCATAAAATTTACCGTAGCGCCAATAGTCACGGAGTGATAGTTCCATGCGACGTTTTTTAATTTTTGTTACAATTTAAGCGTATTAAGTAGTTGCCACAATTTTTAGCACCTATACTCACCGAGTAATAATTCCAAGCAACAATATTGTAGTTTTGTTGCATAAGCTGCAATAGCTGCTATTTCGTCATAATTTTTATTTTTATTTTTATCGTAAGGCCAAGTAAAAATCTTTAATTTGTTTTTTATAAAATTTTCCATAGCGCTTACGCTCACCTAGTAATAATTTCATGCAACGCCGTTGCATTATAGCTGAATTTTCAATCTCGGAGCGGTTCACTTTGCGGCCTTATAAGTTCATAAATTTTTCGTCTATTTTTTTGGTAAGAGATAAAAATCAGCCTTTACCGGCGTATAATTATTTTGACCTTAAGACCTATACCATTACGTCATAAAGTAAAAAATTTTTTTCGCACCATTATTTATGTCATAGCACTTATATTTAGTGAGAAACAATTCCATGCAACGTCGATGCATTTTGAAAAAATGCCTTTTCAACTTTTTTGAAAACCAGCGTTTTCAAATGAGCCGAAATAAAAAAACTATAACGGAACTTTATAGTTGAAATTTAAGTCTAAGTACCGAAAAAAAAATTTTTTTATTTTTTTTTTTTTTTTTGGGTAAGTACCGAAGAGTAACTTTAAATATAAAGTATCGGGTATTTGATAGTTTATTACAATTCTACAAATTAATTCTTACTAGAGAATTTTTCAAAAATAGTTCTTGTGAAAATCTACTTCACAAAAGAAAATCTTGTACTCCCTATAAATAATCTTCGGCTTGGCCAATTTTAAAATACCCCCACAATATTTTATATATAATACTCGAAGTTATGACATCAGACTTAAAACGCATTCAAACGTTTTAAATATCGAGGTTTAAGTGTAAAATATCAACTCAATATATTAATGTTTGTGGAATTAATGAAGGTCTTGCTATTTTGCTGACGTCACTTTATATGGGAAGTAGGAGTGATTTTCATTCGATTTGGACAAATTTGAGTGTTTTATATTTGAGTAAAATATTTTTATTGAATTTTTAAAGATTTTACCATTTAAATATGGTCCCTTTGTATGAGAAGTAGGTGTGGTCTTCATTCGATTTTCACAAATATCAAACCAAAAGTATTTGATATCAAAGCTTATGTGTATTAGCTTTATTTCGCACTTATCTATCGCCCCATTGCCAACCGAGGAAGACTTGACTGAATAGGTATTACACCTGAAATCCTTAATTCAAAGCTAAAAAAAAATATAAGCCGCGCTTAGTTATATCCAAAGAACTTGATTAATAAAAACTGTTTTCACAATTTTGAGCAATCACTTGGAACAGGACCTCTGTGCAGCATAGATCTCATAATGTGCGGCCTAAATTTCTTCACCCAGAAGTAACGAGAATACTTGACCCAGTTGAAAATGGCAAACGATTGAAAAAATTTTTGGTTAACTTATACAGTATTTTGAAAATGTAAAGATTTATTAAGAATCTCTATGGTTGCCAAACACCCTTTATCCTTATATTAACTTATTTCATGCTTTAAACTAATCTAAGTTACGAACAAACAATTTTTGTTGTTGTTGTTTGTAATTGAAAAGTTACAAATCCATTATCACTTCTAGAAACCTCGTATACATATTCACAATTCCAAAAATCGGGACGCTTTACAGCGCCGGCAACAGTTATTCCTAGATTTAAGACATACTCAGTGGATGATTTTCATTTTCTGGCAGTGCTGGGCAAAGGCAGCTTTGGCAAGGTATTTACTTCTAGTATTTATTTCAAAAACTAATATAAAAAATGTTTCCTCTAGGTTCTGCTGGCCGAACTGCGTAACACCGAGTACTACTATGCGGTCAAGTGTCTGAAAAAAGATGTTGTCCTTGAGGATGATGATGTCGATTCAACGCTGATAGAACGCAAAGTCTTGGCCTTGGGTACAAAGCATCCGTATTTGTGTCACCTGTTTTGTACATTTCAAACAGAGGTAAGCGATGATGATGATGACAGGTGTGCGATAGCTATGATTAGTATAGGCGAGTATGGGCTATGAGTATAAAAGAAATTAAAAAATCACAAGAACAAGAACAAGATCGACAAAGAATGGACAAGAACAACCCAGAACGGCCAAGAACATGATGTACTATTAGGACTAGAAAAAAATATCTTCTTCTGTCCCTGCTCAATACAAATTTCCGTGCAAATGAAATATGCTCTTTGTCGCAATTTATCTACGTTTTTACGCCAAAACGGCATCATTAGCACTATTTTGCTGGCGCAGAGTTGTCGTGTTGTCTCTTTTTTTTTCTTTTCTTTCCTTATATACAGCATCAACTAATTTATAGAATGATTTATCATAATTTTCTTCCTAATTGCCAGTTTTTAACTAAGAAAGCAAAATATTTTCAAATCTTTCTTTGCTAATCGCGCAAAATTAGCTATTTTTATATGGTTTTTGCTTGTTTTTCTTATTTATTTTATTGCCAGAGTACTATTTAAAATGCTATAAAAATAATATGAAGAAAACATTTAAACATTTAAAATATATTTATAAATTTGGCAATGATTTTGACTTTGACACGTTTGGTCTTTGTGAAACCCTTTTAGTGGAATGCGGATTTTTAACAAAATGACCAGAACATCACATTTTTCGAATTCAATAAAAAATTTTTAATGTTAAAAAAGAAACAATAGAAAATAAAAGCCGCTTAAAATTACGGCTATTCAGAAAGTACAAAATTATTTGTTTTTAATTTATTTAACCCAAGTCAATAAAATCAAAACAATATAGTAACACACCAATGTGCTTGCCAAAGAAAAAACAACAAACATACCAGAAAGACAAAAAAAACTACCCAACTAAAATGCGCCTGACGCCGTCAGTGTTACACCTGCCGAAATACTGCCGCAAGAATGGGAACAACGCCCACAATTCTTCGCACGCACTTATTTTAAAATAAGCCCCTAAGCATTATCGGAAAAAAGGTGTGAAGAAGGAGGTAGGTGTACGTTATTGATACAATGACCCCTAAACAGATCAGGGGTTTTATTTTGAACTACTTTCGACAATGTTCGAGGAGCAACCTTAGCTTATGCTGCAGGCATGTAAAAAAAATAAATGTCATGTTGAATAATTCGTAAAGTAGTGAAGAGCGTGCTTGAAACAGTGTAGTTTGGCAGTGTAGTAAGAGTAAGTCACGATGTAGTAGTTTTGTAGTTCAGCATTTGTTTTGTAAACATTTTGTTTAGCTTGATGCTAATAAAATATTTTTACATTGACATTATTTTCCTGAACAAAGAATTTAATTTTTTTCTCGTTTAATCACAATAGGGTCAAAATCATGAACAATGCTATACAATGCTGTACAATTTGCAATTTCTTTTCTTTTTTTTAGCTGTGTAAATAGACTTAGTAAATAAAAAAATAATTAAAGTAGTATATATATTTTCCTTATTCCTTATTGTTCCTTACATATATGCCTTTTTATCTAAGCAATAACAAAAAATATGCATTTTATACAGGAACTATTCAATTATCTATTCAATAGAGGCAATACAAGCACTAAGTAGCGTTAAAAGCAGTTAAAACTTTAACGCGAAATGGTCATTTCAGCCATTGAAAGGATTTTGACCGAGCTTCTTACCCTCTAGCCAGCCCTTTAACCAGGTTAAAAAAATAAGTTCTAAGGTTCGAGCCAATTTCCCAGCAATTTTCAAAAGCTTCAATAGTAGCTTCTTGTCTATTGTGAGAACCATCGAGCTCCTCAAAATAGCCATCAACCGCAGACTCCACATCTTCATTGTTGGCAAATATATTACAACCGAGCCATTTTTTCAAGTTTTGAAACAGAAAATAGTTCCAGAGGGCTTAAAAAGCAATTTGAACTTTAACTCATTGATTTTTGCCATTCCGAAAAAGGATTTGTGAAGTGGTGAATTGCCTTTATGAGGCTTTTTCACCAAATGTGGAATTTTTTGTTTTTTTTTGTTTTACTCCATCACTCAAATGGTGCAACAAGTTTACATAATACTCGCTGTTGATTTTTTTTTTTCTTTCTGAAAATAATCAATGAAAATTATTGAACGTGCATCCCAAAAAAATATGACGCCATGACCTTGTCTGCATCTTGTTTGGAGCTTATTCCGCTTTGTTTGGAGCCGATTTCGCCTTTTCTGTTCATTTTATTTTAATGGTCCTTTGTATCAGGTGTGAAGTGATGGACAAATGTTTCAACCATGATTATGGATCGACGCAAAAAATCTGCTTTATTGCTGTGAAACTTCGCCAAATACTCAATTGAAGCAACCACTCGACGCTGTTTTTATTCCATTGTGAATAATCGCGGCAGCCATCTTGAGGACAGCTTTCTCATGTCAAAATTTTCAGTCAATATGCGATGTACAGTACTTTGTGAAATGCTTATCATGTCTGCCATCACGTCCACTTTCAGTCGTCGGTCATTCAATACCATTTTGTGGATTTCCTTCACTGTTTCTGGCGTGATCTCCTTATTTGGTCGACCACTGCGATGTTGGTCTTGACAGCTCGTACAGCCTCGTTTAAAGTCTGTCATCCAATATTTTACTGTTGTAAACTAGGGAGCAGACTCTCCAGGTTAGCATATATCGACGCTTTGATATTGTTTGTACTGAGGCCTTTCAGATGAAAAAATTGTATCATATAACAATGACAAATTTTTTCCATGTTTACAAATTTACTGAGATCGTTCACTATTAATGGCTCCCAAACAAATAGTGACCAATGTAGTCTCGTCAAACTTCAAATTTAAACTTTATAAGGTTGATACTTTCTAACTTCTAAGCATGACTATGCTTTTCAAAAAACAATCAACATCTATACGTCTGGTCGGATACTTCTGGGACTATCTGTGCATGTTTCTTGAAAATGTTTATATCGGTTCCCTGAATCTGATGGCTTTTTGTCATTTCAGTTGGAAGTAAAGATGTTAAATGGAAATTTATAAATTTGCTGCTGGAAAATTACTTTTTCAGCAGCAAAACCCATCTTTTCGACTACACCTGGTAGGTTTTGTTTTGTTGCACGATAAACAGGTACTGTTCCTTACGTATAATACGATGTGTATTAACGGACCAACACCATTTTGCGAAATACAACCTCAAACCATTATCGACCCACCATCATGTTTCACTGTTTGCTTCATATGATGTGGCAGGGTTGTATTTGAGTCCCTAGTCCAATACCACGCAAGACTAACTGATAGGAAACGGTTGATCTTAGTCTCATCAGACCAAATAACCTAAAATTTAAAAAAAATTTAAAAATTTATTTAAATACTTACCATATCCCAATCGGCGACGGTCCAGTGTTCTTGCTCTGTAGCAAAATCCTGTCTTAATAGCACATGTCTTTTGATCAGCATTGGTTTTATTTTTTTCTTCTCTGCTGCCTTAACACACAAGGTCCACTTACTAGCGCCGATATTCAAGATTTTAAGTGCTGCCACAGGAGTGACCTCACTCCAGTCGGGCCTCACTCTCATTTATTTTTCTTGGCCTACTTCCTTTATTCTGAGGAACACTTTCCTCTTTTTTTTTTCTTATCCGTTGCACAGTCATTTAGCTAAATGGAATTTTTAAGGGGGCATATAGGTTACAAATTTTTAAAAAAAAAAATTTTCGGGAATTTTTTTTCCTAGAAGGAAAAAAGATATCGTTTTCAAATTTTGCAAATGTATTTATTAACATTTTTTATTAACATTTTAAAATGCCAAAAAATTGACGGTGTGCAGGATATCACCAGTCTGGAACATCTGGTGTATATCTAAAATTTGCCTTTCTTTCGTACTCGAGGCTGTACTCGATAGTATAGGCAATGTCATGTAACGACCGCAACGATACTTATGCATAAATAGTTCCTAATAGGTGGAAAAATATCCACATTTGTCAATTGAATATGGAATAGTAACAGAAAAGAGGACGATAAAGATGTTAAATTGCTGAAAATTTACAAGAAACAACAAGAAACAACCTCAACATGGAATAATCCATATACTACTTAGTCCTGCCATAACTTCTGTTACAAGTTAAAGCAAATAAAACAAAATATATTTATTGATAGAAATTTGATAGTATAAAATTAAGTTTACTCAAAATGTCCACCTCTGGCTTTGACACAGGCCCGTAAACGTTCCGCCCATTTGGCTATTACGGCACGCACCTTTTTCATCGGCATTGCCCTCGCTGCATTGATCAAACTACGTTGCAGACTCTCCAAATTTCTGTGAGAACTTTTGCAGGCAACGCTTTCTAACTCTGACCACAAAGAGGAGTCTAATAAATTTAGATCTGGGCTTCCCGATGGCCATTCTTCCGCTGCAATAAAATCTGGAATATTGCACCTCAGCCCATCCTGAGTGGTTTTGGCCTTGTGTGCTGGAGCAGAATCCTTTTGAAAACCCCATCTCTGTCCATTAAAAAGAGTATTGGTTAAGCCCTTCACAACACCTTCTAAGACATAATCATTTTGATACACTTTTGCTCCATTTTTTAATCCTATCTCACAAAAATGCAATGATGTGGTAAGAGACTCCCCACCAAACCATAACGGAAGCAGGATGATGACCTCGTTGAACCCTAGGAACAGCATTTTTAGCTTTGTTGGATGTTCTTGCATATATTTTATCGTTTTGCTTATTGAAAACTTCCTCAACGGTAAAAATTTTTTCGTACGTAAAAAGAATGTTTTCGGCGCCATTTTCTGCGTGCCACTGAATAATCCGCTTGCATTTTTCGAGTCTAAGAGTTTTTTATCGTGGCGTTAACTTATGAGATGTTGACCGACGAAAGGCTTTCATATTATCATCTCAAATGAGTCTTGACATGGATATGGTTGATATACCCATTTCTCTAGCCATTATTTTTTTGTTTCCGGAGGGGATTTCGACGAATTCGTTCTCTTACAGCTTTTATGACCGCACCCGTACGGGCAACGCGCGGACGTCCACTTCTATCCCTGTCATCTACTCTTGACGATTCCGAAAAACAATATCGAACATTCTTGATAATATGAGGGGTTTTAATAACGCGAAAATTTGACTAGCACTCTTTCCACACTTGTGAAGCGATGCGGTTTCCTTTAACTCCCCACTGCATGATTACTAATCAAAAGAAGAAACCGAAATAAATTGTATTTGTTTTTCTTATATGAGCTTTTGGTAAAAAATAGTATAACGGGACTTTTTTAAGAAGTATTTTATAACAGTGAGTGCAAAAAGTTTTGTAACAGAACTTATGGCAAGACTAAGTATCTATAATTCCAAAATAAACTTAAGTTTGAGCTTCCAAATTTTTTATTTGCAGAACTCTTTTTTATTCTGAAATTTTTGTATTTTCTTTAAATTTGAAATAATATGACCTATTTAAAATAACATCACCAAAATTTTAGGCCTTTTAAAAAGTTTTTCAAAATATACCAAGTATTTTCCAGTAGCTTATCATTCGGTTGTCCCTCTCAATTCATAACAAATGCATCAGTAGCAATTTATCTGCATTCTCATGTTGAGAAATTTGCCCTGAGCGCGTACCTTTAAAATGGCAATATTACCATTTTGCTACAACCTGAAAGCAATGTTCTACTAAAATAAGATGCGAGATAAAAATCCTATGAATCTTTTTAGAATCTAAAAAGTCCACTGAATGTTTCCATGCAAAAAAATCTGTTATTTTCGGAAATTATTCTTGCCATTGTCACAATGGAAAAATCATTATTTAAATTTTACAAAACTTAAATCAAGATGTATTTTATTTTCAGAGTCATTTGTTCTTTGTGATGGAGTATTTAAATGGTGGAGATCTCATGTTTCACATACAGGAAAGTGGACGTTTTCCTGAGGATCGAGCGCGTTTCTATGGTGCTGAGATTATATCAGGTCTGAAGTTTCTGCATAAGAAAGGAATTATCTATAGGTAAGTTGGATACAAAAGCATTTAATTTTTTTTCTTTTACCAACCTTACATATATACATACATACTCGTACATGAATAAACAATGTAATATGTGTATTATTCTACTATACAGAGATCTCAAATTGGACAATGTTCTGCTGGACTTTGACGGTCATGTGCGCATTGCAGATTTTGGCATGTGTAAACTGCAAATCTATTTGGACAAAACAGCTGATAGTTTTTGTGGTACACCAGATTATATGGCGCCTGAAATCATAAAAGTAAGCTTGAGTAAAATGATGTGTGAATTTCAAGAAAGTAAAAAACGAAGTCATTTTTCTAATAAAATTTTATATATTTAAAAATATTAATAAAGCAAGTTTTTAAATCAATTTTCCTTATATTTACAGGGTGAAAAATATAATCAAAATGTGGATTGGTGGTCTTTTGGTGTGCTACTCTATGAGATGCTGATTGGTCAGTCACCCTTTAGCGGTTGTGATGAGGATGAGCTTTTCTGGTCTATTTGCAATGAAATTCCATGGTTTCCCGTTTATATTTCATCGGAGGCGACAAGCATACTCAAAGGAGTAAGTGATCAGAATAATGAAACTTTTCACTTATGACAAGATCATTCATATTTATTTTTTTTTTTCTCCTCTAGTTATTGGAGAAAGATTATGCAAAACGTATAGGATCTCAATACAGTCTAGCTGGCGATATAGCAGAGCATATATTCTTTAGCTCAATTGATTGGAATCTGTTGGATAAGCGACAATTGCAACCACCATTCAAGCCGCAAGTGGTAAGTGGAACAACAAGGAATATAAAAGGAGTTGTGTCGTTTTAATTAAAAAAAAATTCCTTTTTTCAGAAACATCCGCTTGACACGCAATATTTTGATCGCGTTTTCACCAGGGAACGTGTGCGACTTACGCCCATCGATAAGGATATCCTACATTCTATGGATCAAAAGCAGTTCCATGGTTTCTCCTATACAAATCCGCACATAACATTAGACTAGGTGGCGATTAGGTACTCATTAAGCTTATCAAAAGGATTCAGATCAGGAAAAGCATTCTAAAATTCTTACGGAAAAGTGTTGAATTCTTAGTGAAATCTTGTAAAGTCAAAAAAAAGACAAAATAGATTTCACAGTTGTTCACTATTGTTGGAAAAACTGAGAATAAGAGAATAGCATTGTCATCCATGAGCTATAAGAAAATGTAAAATCTACTTTTGAATGTACTCGAGAATTTGGATAGAATGGATTGCATATTTGTTATTTTTGATTTTTTCGAAAATGAAAATGTTTGTGGCCCAGTATTTTTTTAAGTTCTCTTGGAATTCGTTTAGAGCTTTAGAAGTTTTTTTTATATATTTATAGCTGGCGTTTTCATTTTATTTTCTTAAAAAACAAAATTAAGTTTTCTGTTAAGCTTTAAACGTTGTATTCCTTTGTATGCCCTCCTTTAAGCCTGTAAATTATAAACGCTTCAGTTGTAGCAGCTTTAATTGATAAAATAAGAATATGTATTTTTTAAGAGTGAAATGCAAGATAAAGATAGAAGATATAAGAAACACAAGTGTTTGTATAACTTCAAACTTACAGACATACATATATTTATATTTAAGGAAAACAATTTTAGTTTTAATGTAAAAATTTATTTTAATTTTATTTATTTATGTATATTTATTGAAATTGAAAATTCGCAAGAATTAGGTTGATTAAATTTGTTAACGCATCCAACATATATATATTTTTTTTTTTTTTTTGTAAATTGGCTTTTTTCTAACACTTACGAAATTTTTATTTTAATGTCAACAACAACAAAATGTTTGAAAATATAATAGTCTGTGCAGTTAACAATTCGGCTTAAGTTTAAGTTTATTCTATTTATAAAAATTGTTATCAATATGATTAATATCTTTAAAACATTAGTATTTATATTATAAAATATCAAAACAAAAAAAAAATATAAAAAACTTAAAAATCAACTTAATGTAGTTTCACTTTAACAACATCTATGTTTTCAGCTCTTCCAAATTGTTATTCAGAACTAATGATATGGAGTTATATAGAAAACTAGCTGGTACCCGACGCGTTGCTGTCTTAGCGGAAATGATTTCTATCTCTATCTGTATCTCAAACTCAGTCTCAATCATCTCAATCTCAAACTCAATCTCAATCGCAATCTCAATCTCTATCTCTATCTCTATTTCTACTTCTATTTCTATCTCTATATCTATCTCTATCTCTCTCTTTGTCTATTTCTACTTCTATTTCTATTTCTAATTTTATTTCTATCTCTATTTCTATCTCTATCTCTGTCTCTATCTCTATCTCTATCTCTATCTCTATCTCTATCTCTATCTCTATCTCTATCTCTATCTCTATCTCTATCTCTATCTCTATCTCTTTCTCTATTTCTATCTCTATATCTCTATCTCTCTCTATCTCTACCTCTAGATCTATCTCTATCTCTCGAGGCTATGCCACCTATAGAAATCCGTAGAATTGGGTTGTATTGGAGGTGCCACGCCGCCTTGTCCAATGTTCCGTGCATTTTTTCCAAAACCTTCGCGTAGCAATTACAAACAAACCCACAGAAGAAAGTATACAATTTGGTCCAGTCGTTTTCAAGTTTTAAGCATCCGAACAAACCAAGATTCATTTTTATATATAGAGATAATTAACCCTAGATCTGCATCGCTATTTTTTTTTACCTATTCCTGTATCGCGGGGTGAAAAAACACCCCAACTTTCAAGGGCCCGTATCTCGGACACAGTGTGACTTTGGTGGTTCCATGGGGGCTCATTTTTTTCGTCTTTTGACCTAGAATCACGTAAACTAAATTGTTTGGCCAAAAGTTTGGAGGGTCCGGGCATATTGACCAAGAAGGGCAAAAAACGTGAAAAACTAGGAAAAATTTTATTTTTCGTTAAATATTACGATAGCTCAGTGAGTTTTTGACTAAATCTAGTAATTCCAACGGGGTTGTAAAGGGGAGATACTATGTTTAAGGGGTATTATAGTGGTTTTGGCCAATTTTCCAAAAAAGCTATTTATTTTGAGAAATTAAAGTGCGCAAATAGCAAGAATTTGAAAAAACGATTTTTGCCGCACAGATCGTTACAATGAATAAGAATTTCGTTCAAATTGGAAAAAAACATATTTATTTAAAACTATAAAGTACTACGCCTCAAAAACACTTGATTAAAAAAATTTCATCATTCAAAGTTAACTTGTATCACTGAAAACTTTAATTTCGTACTGCGTCTAATCTAATGAACGAGTAAGAATTGTAATATTTGTTATATCTTGTTAGCAGGTACCGTTTTTTTTAAAGAGAGTGCACATTTTTGGTTGTTGTTGGTAAGTACACTCAATGAGCATTTATTCCCAAGTAGTTTTTGTTGTTATTTTTTTAACCAATATTGAGAGCAGAGCATTTTTTGTTATTAAAACAAGTACGACTAATCAAGTTGAAGGGAGCGTATTTATGTAAATATATGTGAAGTGGGGCCACTATACACTCATTACTTGTCCAAAAAGTTTAAACAACACGAAAATAAAAAAACTTTAAAATGACGAAAAATATACACAAACTGTATCGTGGGGTGAAAAAGCACCCCAGACGCACTTCTTATGTTCACTGCTTGAGCAAGCACGCGGTACGGATGCCGCGAGCATGCTCCCTCTACTCTCAGACGTTGAAACAGAATTATGGTTACGGTCCCGGGCCGTAAACGAAAGGCGTTTGTGTCTGGCGCGAGATTAAAGCCAGTCTGGGGTGCTTTTTCACCCCACGATACAGTTCTAGGGTTAATGCTTTTTCGGTTTTCAGCTTGGCTTTTCAAATCTTTGCCAACATCATTTGTAGTGACCTTTATGAGCCAAAGCAATACATATACATTTGCTTTTTGTGACGTTCACTGTATAAAGTGGATGAAGCCCAGTGAACCAAAATTACAATTCCCGAAAAATACTTTTTCGTCAATCGCAAATACAAAAGTTTTATTATGACTAAAATGCCTCCCAAACCAATAGTTTCTTGTATAAATTTTTTTTTTTTTTTAAACTAGTTCACAAAATTACAAAAAATTATACTTTACTTATAAATACTTGTTCTCTAATAATAGATTTAGTAGGTCTACCTCTAAGGTAGTAAGAGTATTGTTTTCTAAAATTTGATATTTCCCATGTGAGTCGCTCAAGCAGCCATTTCAAAACGTTAAAAAGCAAGGAAATTGGGTGCCATATGATTTGAAGCCGAGAGATGTGGAAAGACGATTTTGCATATCCGAAATACTGCTTGAACGCTACAAAAAGAAGTCATTTTTGCATCGGATCGTGACTGGGGATGAAAAATGGATCCATTACGACAACCCGAAACGCAAACATTCATATGTGAAACCCGGGCAACCAGAACCTTCCCAGCCAAAGGCAAATATCCATGGTGCCAAGGTAGTACTCTGTATTTGGTGGGATCAGAAGGGTGTGCTCTACTATGAGCTGTTAAAATCGGGCCAGACAATCACAGGTGACCTCTATTTGAACACAATTGATCCGTTTAAAGAGAGCCATAGCCGAGAAAGGACCGGAATATACGACCAGACACGAAGCCATAATTTTTGATGATGCCAACGCTCGTCCACATGTTTCAAGACCGATTAAAAACTATTTGAAAAATATTGGATGGGAAGTTTTGGCTCACCCACCTTATAGCCCGGACCTTGCCCCGTCCGGCTATCATTTATTTCGGTCTATGCAAAACGCTCTCACCGGTATACGATTCACTTCAGAACAGGGTATCAGAAATTGGCTTGATTCATTTTTGGCCTCAAAACCGGAGCAGTTCTTTTAGCGCGGAATCCATATGTTACCAGAAAGATGAAAAAAGTAGGGGCTAACGATGGACAATATTTTGAACAATATTATTGTATATGTTTTTCTTAAATAAACGTTCAAATTTAAAAAAAAAAACCGCACGAATTAAGTTATAGACCCAATATAAAAGGTTGTTATGCTTTTCGGATTTCGGAAAATGCAACCGTGGCATTTAACAACTGTCAAATGTTCATGCCATCCGAACTGGTTTTGTTAAAGGTACAAACAAAATTTACGATATGAACGTTTTACCACCGAATATCGCGTTTAAATTGTTAAATTCTAATTTTTCGAAGCAAATTGTCTTCAGCGATGATGCCCATTCCGCGCTAGGTGGATAAGTGAATAAGCAAAATTGTCGTATATGAGGCGCTGAAAATCCCCAAGCGATTGTGGAGAAGCCATTGAATCCGCAAAAAATTACTATCTAGTCTTACTATCTGGTCTAGTGGTAGCACATAAGGAGGCGTGGTTGTTATTGAAAAGTATACAGTGACTCAAAAAAGTGATCGCATGTGTGTAAGCAGTGCGTGTGTCGGTATATTGTGTACAAATTATTAAACCCATTTGTATATTGTGTACAAAGTTATATTATTATTCTCATTTGGCAGTAATATATTTAAAAAAATGTCAGTGCTTATTTAAGTGTTGGAGTGGAAACACTAAAAGTTCATTCGATCAATTTTTTGGGTTTGCTAAAAAATAATAAAAGAATAACCTCGAAAACTATTTTATTGAATGTGGTCATTAACTTTGATTTTAGTGAGACTTGTTTATTTAAGGTAAAACTAAACTAGTTTTTAAGTTTGTAACTACAAAATGTAATTATTTGAAAATTCTTTCAGATGAAAGCAATATCACCTGAAAAGTTTAAGCAAATTTCACATTTCTTGCGTTAGGATGTTTCTCATAAGCAAAATCTCGATCTGTAAAGTGCTCCATTTCAACAGTTAGCAAAGTACGCGCTCAATGTGAAAATTTGACGATTAAGAACTGCGCTGAACGAAAACCCATTATATCAACTTTATTAAGGTGTCGTATAATACATCAAATTACACATGGGGTACACGATAATGCTGTTGAAATAAATGACGTCATTCATGTTTTGGACGAAACTATTAGAAATCTTCTAGGGAAAAAATGGTTTTAAAGGTCACTCTAAGGTAAAGAAAGCCTTATTGTCTAATCGCTATAAGAAATTGCTGCTCAAATTTGCCCGTAAGTACAAAAATTACACCATTGACGATTGGAACAAGGTTATATGGTCCGATGAAACTAAAATTAATAAAAATGGGTCTGATTTGGGTCTGGCAGTGAACATAGAGAAAAAAATGTGAAAAATTATTCAGTAGTCATGTTCAGTAGGGCGTATCGAAAAATTTAGATCGTATTCTAAGAGGTCTCAAAAGTTGCATGGGGTTGTCCAGATCACCCAAGAAAAATTTTAAGGAAAAAAAAGGATGTCTTCCTGCCCCGCAAGGACAAAGTTGTTTTTTGAGGAAAACAGTAAAAAACAACGACCTTACAATGCTTTGACTTTTATAAAAAAAACTACGTGTGTCTTAAAGCAAAAGTAAGTATAGGCTTAAACCAGGCCCGTAGCCAGGATTTACCTAAGGGGGGGGTTTGGATTATAAAAATATCGATAGTTTTTGATATGAATAAATAAAAAGGTATTTTTTATATAATTACCAGAAAGATGGGAAAACAGTGGCTAGAAATGGACAATACTTTGAAAAATGAATTTGTAACAAATTTTTCACAATAAAGCGACAAACTTGAAAAAAAAAACACTTCAAAACTTTTTTGTACACCAAATACATAAAACAAAAATTAATTTACTTTATTTTTGTTTATTTTATATATGTATACTAGAGGACCCGGCAAACTTCGTCCCGCCCTAAATTCGAGCAATCACGATTCCACCCGAAATTCATTTTTTATCGAACATTCATGATCGATAACACATGGTGCCAATCGAATTTCAATTATTGATTGAATGAAACACTCCAATATCCCATATTAACACGGAATGTAATAGGCTGCTGTTATTCGAATTCAAAAGATTGTGCTGTCATATCATTTTATTGCGAATTATATTAGAAACTTTTTTAGTTCATTTCAATTTGAATAAAAATAGTCAGCTCAATTGTTAGTTTTGAATCCATGAGGTGGTCTAAGGATCGATCCTCACAATGGGCAAACAAATCATTTTTTTTAAAGTTTTTTTTTTATTTATTGAAATGTACCTTTTGTGATTTTTGGAGTAAAAAATCAATACGTTGGAGCTTTACTTCAAATATGGTTTATTAAGTGCTTAAATTGAATTTATCAATGAAAAGAAATTGGATCAAATATATTAAAAAAAAAAACGGAGTTATTTTCATCGAAAGTAAGAAATACGAAGTTCTGATAGTTTTTTGTTATTCTAGAAAAAGACGCTGTACTAAAATTTTGTGCAATTTTGAAGATATGTGAATGTTTTTTGACAGAATTTTCTTTTAATTATTTAGACGCACAGTTTCGCTAGTAAAAGTACGCCTGTAGGATAATCTACGTTTCTTGTAAAGGGGCAGAAGAAGGGGCGTGGTCAAAACCAAGTATGCCATAACCTAATCTAGGATTCAAGTAATGTGTGTGCCGAATTTAAGTTAAATCCGCCCAGCCGTTAAGATTTGTTGGCTATTTAAAGTAGTCTGATGTAATTCCCATACAAAATTACCAATTTCGAGTTTTTAGATTTTTCCGCTGTTCCTTGAAGTTTTTGTAATTTTCTTTCTTTCTAAACCACATCTGTATTAAGGCAAACAATACAAAAAAGGAATTATTAAAATCGACCCAGCCGTTTCTGAGCCTTAGCAAGACTAACGCACAAGCATTTGATTTTTATATATATAGAATTAAGTCTTCTTTTTTTTTTTTTGTTTTTTTTGTTAATTCAATCACTATGTATGCTTAAGGATGCACACCCATTTAACATAAAAAACGTGTGTTCTATAATTTTAAAACTGTCGTTTGTTGAGTTCAATCTATTTCGGCTATATATCTTGCTTATCGTTGCACTGTCATTTTGGAATACAGAAAGACGCTAAAAAAATAAAATTTTCAAGACAAACTTCTAAAATGACGATAATTTAGCATCTTATATTATTATTTTAATAATTTTCTTGCAAACTTATATCGGTTTCAAATTCTATATAAAAATAACCACGATTAGAATAATGACATTTTCTTGTATTTCCTGACTTTTGTAAAGGCCACAATGAAAAAGTTAGAAAATTTTAAAAAGTTTTTATTATCATTCGGTAAAATTACCAAGAGGTTGTGATCCTGCACCTCCAAAACCAGTGCTAAAAAATACGCAAAACTTGCAATAAGCTGCATTTTCCAATTTGGAGTAAACCAACCAATGCCAATGGTTCAACCAATAATGCTTAAATCGGAGTTTGCGAGAACCGCTGGCAGGCAAATTAAAATTTGCCGAGGCACATAAATGCTTTGAAAACTTTCAAGGCGGTTCGAATCGGAAATATTGGTCATCAACTTGGAAATATCGTTATTTGGACATTGATATACTCTCGAAGTCGAAGGCAGTTCCGATGAATCAAATTATATTTCTGGAACAATTTCTACAATCATACACACAAACTTAGAGTTAAAAACATTAAAAGTAAAATATTAATACCACAACTTGTACTACCGCTTTCCACATAGCTGTCAACATTAAAGCTTTCTTCAACTACAGGTTAAAGTTAATCCATTAATATTCAATCAATGCAAACACGCTACCAAAAAAAAAACAGCTTTCAAACATTCAGAAATATTCGGCAACTTTTTAACGCATTTACGCATTGATAAAGGAAAAAAAAATCATTTAAATCAAGCACTTATTTTTCACCGTTCTAGCCTTTTTTTAATTCTGGTTTCTGCAGCCAATTAAGTAGAATCATTTTTGTAGTTTTGGCACAGTAAAATTAACAATAGAAACTCTTAAACTTATCTAACGAAACTCAATCAAAATTTCACCACTTTCACGTAACACCTGTTAACGCAATAAATTCTTAAATTGCTGGTGGTAGACAAAGTTCAATTGAATGTTTCGAACCTTTTTCGATACTTAGCATGTTGATGTTTTCGCTGTTGCTGTTTACACTTGCAGTTTGCACTGTAAGAGAAAAAAGACGCACGTGCAGCAAGTATTCGCAAATTGGCACAGTTATATTAATGCTGATATATTATTTTTGTATACTTTTTGGACCATAAGGGGGGGGTTTTAACCCTAAAAACCCCCCCCTTGTCTACGGGCCTGGCTTAAACTAACAATATATTGGTAAACATGATGCCACTCACGATTTTTATCAACAGTGTCCTGTGTGAAGTATATTCGAATGCAATTTTTTAACTTTTTCAAAAAAAAGAATATAAGATTTTATATCTCGGGTACCAGAAATGGTACCGAAGAAACTTTGCCCAATTTGGATTCTTCAAATATTTCTTAACAACACCCTATCCAAAAGTATTTTTTTAAAATACCAACTTAAGGCCACAATTTTATTTTCTACTTTGATATTTTTTGATGAAATTGTTAAATTTCATATTAGGAAGCATTTTTTTTTTTTAACTATCAAAATAGAAAATAAAATCGTGGCCTTAAGCTGGTATTTTAAATTAAAACTTTTAGACAGGGTGTTGTTCAGGAATATTTTAAAGAATCCAAATTGAGCAAAGTTTCTTCGGTACCATTTCTGGTACCCGAGATATAAAATCTTATATTATTTTTTTTGAAAAAGTTAAAAAATTGCATTCGAATATACTTCACACAGGACACTGTTGATAAAAATCGTGAGTGGCATCATGTTTACCAATATATTGTTAGTTTAAGCCTATACTTACTTTTGCTTTAAGACACACGTAGTTTTTTTTATAAAAGTCAAAGCATTGTAAGGTCGTTGTTTTTTACTGTTTTCCTCAAAAAACAACTTTGTCCTTGCGGGGCAGGAAGACATCCTTTTTTTTCCTTAAAATTTTTCTTGGGTGATCTGGACAACCCCATGCAACTTTTGAGACCTCTTAGAATGTGAAATTCGAAAAAAAATTGTAATTCGATACGCCCTAATGTTCAGCCAACAGTGAAATTTGGAAGAGGCTCAAAAATGCTGTGGGCTTGTATGACTTGGATGGGAGTTGTAAAGTGTCATAGAATTAAAGGAAAAATTACAGCACAGGACTATATTAATATTTTAAAAGCAAACCCTTTCCAAAATTTGGATATGTTGGGAGTTGTTTTGGAGGAATTGATTTTCCAGCAAGACAACGACCCAAAACATACGGCTAGGATAAAAAAAAACGTGGTTCCAGGAAAATTCTATAAAAGTCTTGGACTGGCCACCTCAATCACCTGATTTAAATCCGATTGAGCACTTGTGGTGGAGCTTAAACGCGGATTGAGGGATGGTGAATGTGCGCCACGAACACTCGATGATATCTGGCAAAAAGTCCAGATAAAATGGAATGTACTGCCACAGAATTTATGCAAAAATTTGGTGGAAACCATGCCACGAAGAATAAATGCTGTTTTAGAAGCACGCGGAGGCTACACAAAATATTAGCTTTTAAACTCAAATAAATGATCGAACATGTAATTTTTCTAATTTATTTTACTACAAATTCTGAATAATTAAAAAAATAATGTATTTTTTTATGTAAGAAAAATTAAGTTTGTAAAAATATATAATCTTTTCATAATCCATTTTTTCGTTTTCCTGTAATATTTGTTTTGTAAGAAACTCAAGAACATCGATAAATTTGTTGAGTCACTGTATATATATTCTTGATCAGCATCACCACCCGAGTTGATATAGCCATATCTATCTGTCTGTCCATCTGTATGTCTGTCCGTCTGTGTGTCTATCTGTCTGTCCGTCTGTCTGTCCGATTACAGCCCTAATTTTCAAGCTATCATCACGAAATTCGATATTTAAGTTTGTATTTAAATTAAATAAACATTAATTTCGAAAATGAGCCAATCGCATGAAAACCACGCCTACTTCCCATACAAAGTGACCTCATCAAGATATCAAAACGGTAATATCCCTCTAAATTCCACAAAAATTAATATGTGCACTTGAAATTTTGCATATGAGCTTTGATATTTTACATGTAATCTGAGTATGAAATTCAACCAAATTGAATAAAAACCACGCCTACCTCCCATACAAAGTGGCTTTATCAAAGCGCGAAAATCTCTTAGAATTCCACAAAAGTTAATTTATTGACTTGAATTTTTGCAAATAAACTTAAATATTCAATAGGCACTCTGAGTAAGAATTTGAACGAAATCGGACGAAAACCACACCTACCTCCCATACAAAACATTTTATTGGCTGCTTAAAACTTTGAATATGCTTTGGTTCTACCGTGGCGGTATTTAATAAACTTCGTCCCAGTCAAAGATCATTTCTTACTAGTTTTTTTTTTTGCGATCTTTACGATATGTGGTTTCAACAAGATGGGACCACAAGCCACAAAATAGCACCAATTACCACATTGTTGCAACAGAAATTTTCAGGACGTCTTATTTCGAGATTTAGCGATTTTATTTGGCCTCCAAGATCGTGCGATTTAATGCCTCTGGACTTTTTTGTGATGCTACGCAAACGATCGTGTTTACGTATATAAACCCTTTACCTTGAATATTTTCATCAACTTTTGTAATTAAGCGTATTAGAAAAACATTTTAAACTCAATTTATCGCTGATTTTCTACTATCTTGAGGTGATAAACTCGATGGTCAAGTGTAATTAAGTCCACCAACCATTTGATTGCTTTACTAATTTATAATTAAGATGAAAACCAACATAAAGGTGTAAAAACCCATATCTCTATAAAATCATTATTGATATGGAATTATTTTCTGTAGTTTTTTTTACATATTGACTTAAGGCGATTAGTGTTCATTTTTAATTAAAACTTAATAAATCACAAAAATTATTATTTCCACACATTTAATGAACCACATTGGCATGCAAGAAAGAGTGTACTAATAGCTCTTGCACCGTTGCAACAACAAAAAAAAAAAAAAAAAAACAAAGATAATGATGACTTCAACAACATTACAAATGAGGTTGTCATCGTTTTATACATGATAATATGATACTAATAAGTGTTTTCCATAAATTATATTTAGTTTTTTTAAAAGCATTTAAACGGTTGGAATAACTTTATTAATATTACTTCAAGTGTCTTCGCATTTGTTCTAACAACAACTCGAAAGTTATTTTTCATTGATATTAAATTTGTCTATTTCAATTTCTTAATCCAATCAGCTTAACAAACTTACAATGAGTTAATGACAAGCTTAGATATCGTACATACGAGTATGAGGTGCAATTTGATAAGTTAGTGACTTTTTAAATAAGAGGTATTTTATTCGGCAAAAAAGCGTTTTATTTCTCAACATAGTCTTCCTTTAGAGCGATACATTTTGTCCACTGTTTTCGAAATTTTTATAATCCTTCTAAATAATAGGTTTTATCAATATTCTCAAAATAGGTGTTTGTTTCAATGAAGACCTCTTCATTCGACCCAAATCTCTTACCGAGCCATTTTTCAGGTTTGAAAATAGGAAATAGTCGTAGGGTAACCCCCTAGCCAATCTGAGGGGATGATTAAGCCAATCTGGGAATATGGATGGGGTACCAATTTGAAGCCCAATTTTTTTATTTTTGTCATTGTAACTTCGGACGAGTGGGCCAGTACGTTGTCATGGTGGAAGAGCACTTTTTTCTTCCAATCTATCCAACAGATGAGAATAATTTTCACCGATGATCATTTTACTCTTTTCAAGGTAATCAATATGAATGACAATATGAATGACCTTGTTGGCCGACAAACCCAACTTGGCCAAACCCACCCGGAAGAGTTCACTGCTTTGACTGCTCTTTGGTTTTTTGTGTGTTGTGATGTATCCATGTTTTGTTTAAGGTAACGAAACAGCGCAAAACTACTTCGGATTGCGGTTGAACATTGTAAGCTTTTTAAGACTGTTGTTAAAAAATTAAAAAAAAAATATTAATTATCGTAATATCTATAAAACCTTTTTTTAATTATTTGGAAACTACTGTTGTAAGCTTTCAGGAATATTTTTTTTCATACGAAGAAAGCCTTTCTTCCTGATAAGCTAGTGGTAATAATTTTATGTTTTTAGCCGATATTTTTGATATTTAGGATTGCCAGATATTTTTTAATGACTTTCTACACTATACTGCATCAAAAAGTAAAAAAAAAAGATACAGTAGTTTCGACTATGTCGTAACACAAGACGTAGAATTATTCAATTCGCTTTTGATGACATCTTTTTTAAAACATATTTAGCAAAATATTTATTCCATACACCTATAAATCATATGACCTTTAAAAGAGTGCCGGAGAGGGTTAATATGTATGACCGACCCCCATTACTTTTGCAAAAGGAATATTTTTGCCTTTGACACCTATTCCCTCCGAACACTCCGCTCCCATACAAATTTTATGGTTTTGTTTATTTATTCCATATACCTGAGCATATGACCTTTAAGAGAGTGCTGGAGAGGGTTAATAAGTATCACCGAACCACATTACTTTTGCAAAAGGAACAGTTTTGCCTTTGACACCTATTTCCTACGACCACTCCTTAGGGGGGCTCCCATACAAATTTTATGGTTTTTGTTTATTTATTCCATACACCTGAGCATATGACCTTTAAGAGAGTGCCGGAGAGGGTTAATATGTATGACCGACCCCCATTACTTTTGCAAAAAAAGCATTTTTGCCTTTGACACCTATTCCCTCCGACCACTCCTTAGGGCGGCTTCCATACAAATTTTATGGTTTTGTCGATAAAACCGGAAACTGTCGATAAATAGGTAGCAAGTTTAAGCAAACAAAAACATCAAATGTTGGCTTTATATTTCATGTAATTGTGTAAAATTTATATAAGTTAGAGAGTTCTAACATGAATTTTTGTCGCATTGAGGATCAAGCAGACCAACAAGTGCTAACATCAACATTGTACGATCAGTACTTTAGGCCCACCAAAGGCTCAAAAAGTGATATAAATACCGACACCTGATCACTATCAACCACCCTACTTACCTCCGAGAATGACGTATTCTACGTCAAAAATGTTCGTAGTTGGTCAGTTTTCATTGGAAGCCGCTTAAATTTTATTGTATTTTTGTTTTAATTGTATTTTTAAATTTAATAAAGGACATCAGGATTTTTTTTATTTATTTTTTATATTGTCTCTTCATTATTGGTCCATGAGGAGGTGTGAGAGATATAGAAAATAATATATATTCCTGATTAGCATCATCAGTTGAGTCTTTTTAGCCATATTCATCTGTAATTCCGCTTTCTATTATTAGCTAATTTTTAAGACAGGAAGATCAATTTCGAAAATGAGCCAAATCGGATGAAAAGCACGCCTACCTTCCATACAAATTACAAAATTTTAAATGTAGTGAAACTATTACCTTTGTAATAATATTTTAACCATGCTTTGGAAATGATTTTTAACTAATCGTAAAGTAAACTTACTGCAAGTAAACTTACTTTTATAAAAAGCTTTTCAGTTTTCTATAAAATTTTACATTACCACTTTTAAATTTATTATGTAGGCTTTCCAAAATATTTCCAAAGTATGATTAGAAAAGATTTAAATTCTACAGTTTACCTATAAGCTTACTTCCAACAATATTATGGAATGGCTGGTTGGGTGTTCCTTACTACACTGAACCAAAAAGGTACATAAAATAAATGAATAAATTCATTGTCCATAAGAATAAATCATTTATTTTGCGTCAAAGTACGCATTCATTGGCCAATGTATAACCGTTCATGCTTTTTAAAAACCGTACATTAAACCCAAAAAGTAAATGATGGTTCATTGAACCAATGTACATTCCTCTTATGTACCATACATTGAATTTAGAGTACAGATTCATAAAAAATTTTGAGATTTAAGTATGTTATTCATATAGCTAATGTAGATATAATGTAGATATAATGTAGTGCTTATCTATCTATATCTATATCTATATCTATATCTATATCTATCTATCTATATCTATACTATTATATAAAATGAAAGTGAAAATTTTTTGTGTCCGCAAAACTCCAAAAGTACTGGTCAGATTTTTTTGAAATAAGTTTTAAAATATCACATTTGTGCTACAAAAGGATCGTTGGGTATTTTCTTTACGAAATTTCAATAATAAGTATCTTTAATGTGGCGTCCGTGGCGTAGTTGGTTAAAGTGCGTGGCCGCTATGTCAAAGAACCTGGAGACCCAGGTTCGAACCCCAGCAGCACAGAAAATTATTTGAATTAAAATAATTTTTCTGTACGGCCGCCACCTCTCTGCAGACAATGGCAAACCTCAGAGAGTAATAAAAATGCCATGTAAAGCTTCTTGAGAATAAGAACATTCCGTTCATCGCCGTTCGGAGTCGGCGTTAAGCCTGTAGGTCCATTTCTCGGTCAATTGTGTACAAACTTAATAACACGCACAACACAATTGATCATAAGAAGCTAGGTCAAAGTCCTTTCAAGGGCTGAAATGGCCAGTTATTTATTTTTTATTTAAGTATCTTTAATTAAAGTGTTAAGTTTTTTAAAAAATCATCCAGAATGCCATGCGTTGCTTGATCGTTAGCTTTTCATGCGTTTGTGCTCCGAGAGCCTCAATAAACTGCATGTTGCTCTCTACTATACTCTTTTTGTTCTCAGCAAGCACAAAAAAACAAAACAAACAAACAAATACATATTATACATACATACTTTGCTGCGCTTAAAGCTAATTGGATCGAAGTACATTCTAATATGTTCAAAGTAGTTTTTTGTGGAGAATTAATCTAACACAGTTTTGTTAAAAGGGGATTCACTGACCACCTTTAGCATGTTGAGGATTTTTTTGATGAGAATGAGATTCAATCCGTCGTGATGTATGTATGTATGTATGTATGTATGTACGTATGTTTATTTGTTTCGCTGCATGCAACTTTTCTACACATGTTTTGACGGTGGTTTTCCTGTAATTTATAAATGAACAAAAGGAACAAAGGGCTGACTTTTTACTTTATAGAATTGACATTGTGTGATTCAATAAGTTTTTTTATAAATAAACAAGAGAAGTGGGACGGGCATAGGAAAAGGGGTTATGGCTTGGACCACACAAGTCAAATTTTTGATATTGAATAGCTTTGGAACTAAACGTCGCATGACAATAAAACTCAGTATGAAGTTACTAATTGCCAAAGTCTTTCTACTGGAAAACTGGTATGTGCATTGGAAAAGGGTGGGTGGCCCGATTCTCTATACAGAATAGCTATGGAAGCTAAAATCACAGGACATTGAAACTAATAATGTATTTGTCACCTTGGAGTGATGTTCTGCTACTGGGAAACTGTAACAGGCAGTGGAACATGAGTTTTGAATGTACTTATTATTTCCAATATACTTGCCGGGTGCAGCAACGCGCGCCGGGTATCGCTAGTAATGTATAAAGCACAGGTTCATAAAAAATCTTGTCATGTATCATACATGTTAATGTATGGCATTCATACAGCCAATGAATATAATCATTATCTTGATATTATTAAAGTACGATATTCATACAACCAATGTACACATTCTTTGGCTCAATAAAAAATACCTTCTTTACGTGAATCAAACAAATTTTTCTCACTTCAAATATTAGAGTTGAATCTTCAAAAAGTATTCTTGAGTTTTAAGCAAATGTTTCATTTGCTCAATTCTAGAAAAAAAATGCTTGAATTAAGAAATTTACGCTTAAGTGTAAACTGATAGCCTATTTGCTATTTTCAAGCATAGAATGCTTGATTTTGTCTCTCCGTGTAGGATATGACCAAAAGAAATGTATAAGTTTTTATTTAAAAATCGGTTAACCATTTTTTTTACACCATAAAAAACTAGTTTCTTCTATATTAAATACAAACATTTCTTTAGATCTCATGAATGGATTTGAACCTGCCTTCATTTTGTACAAACACAAGCACTCAACACGTTACCTTAGCAAAACCATAAAATTTTGTCTACCAATTGTTTACATATAACACAGCTCTAAAGTAATACTTAAGCTCGTAGTCCAAAAATATTAGATTTAAAATAAAATTTTTTTGTTATAAAATAAAGCAAACTTATGAAAGGATACAAAGAAAGTCATTTTTGAATAAACTATATTATTAAACCAAAGTTTGGATTAAAAAGTAGGCCACGTTTTTTTAATAGTGCATCTGTTTCTAAGTAATTGCAAAATATTGTTGTAATAAAATTATCGAAAACTGTTTTAAATTTAATCCAAACAGTTTAACTTCCAACAGTTTCAATTTTCAAAATTGTTGGAGGTTTTCACCTCGATATAACTTGTAAGACGCTTGTTTTGTGTGCCTCGAGAGTGGCATCTATGGCATTTTTGGTTTTGACATTTCAACTGAGCCAAAAATTATCCCCATCACTGAACAGAATATTGCGTTTGGCAGCGAGCACATTTTGAGCCCACTGAAAAAGTGCCGTTCTGGCGTTAGTCTATTCATTATGGTGGCAAATTATACCGATCACAAATTTAAACTTGACTTGACAGATCTGACTACCATATGATAGTTTAATAGATGTCAAACAAAGGCACTTTAAAAGAAAATACCCTTTTCTTTTGACTTTTGTTTCTTCTATGTATGTAGCTTTATTGTTGCTAATGGCCGATAATACTTCTTCATAAAAAAAAAATTTACAAAGTGTTAGTAAGTTTTAAATTTTTACTATTGATACTAATCATTAATTGTTTAACTGAGTGATAAAATTTCTGTATTTGAATGGGCGATTGATTTAAATACTTGTTTTATGCGAACTTAATCGATTATTAGGGTCTAATAATGCTAATTAAGTGATAATCGTTTTAATGTGGTGGAAACTGTAAAGAAACAAGTCAACAAACAAATCAACAAATAAATCAACACACAAGCTGGAATGCCAACTTCTGTTAATTGGTATGATTAATAGAAAAAACTAAGTTTCTAAGCTTAAGACTTTTTTTCTACTGTAGAAAATATTGTCTTATCCACTGATGACCTATTTGAATGCATTGATATACATACAAAAGTATTTTAGAGGTTCTTAGTACAACTCCTAGTATTGGAGCTTAAGTCTGAACATGACAACCATCTATTAAAAAGCTCTAATTTTTCGCAACATACTCCAAATTATGCAGCTTATGTCACCCTCAATGAAAAATCAACCATTGAGTTCAAAATATTCATGAGAAATATTTGGACATAAGTTTACCTGAAGCAGTTTACGGGTATCGTGAAGAGCTCTAATAACTACCATCCGCATTAAAGATAATCAATATTATAGACAGAGATTTGTCATGGAATTAACATAAATTTGCAATTAATACTTGGTTAATAAAAAAAAAACGAAAATAAATAATTGGTATAACATCGTGAATTGGCTTAATGCAGAGACGCTGTTTGAAAAGGGTTTTTAGGGTTAGATGAACGCTATCTTAATTTAATTTTCAAATTACGTAAGCTTGTGATTAGGTCAACAGTCATAAGTCAAAACTCAAAAGTCAAAAGTCAAAAGTCATAAGTATTTAGTTATAAGTCATAATTTATAAGTCATAAGCTATAAGTCAGAGACAAAAGTCATAAGTCATAAGTTCGGAGTCATAAATCGAAAGTCATAAGTTATAAGTTATAAGTTGTAAGTTATAAGTTATAAGTTATAAGTTATAAGTTATAAGTTATAAGTTATAAGTTATAAGTTATAAGTTATAAGTTATAAGTTATAAGTTATAAGTTATCTATATATATAAAAAAATGTTGTCAAATCTGTTTGTGACGAGTGTTTGAGAGTTCGGCTGGGTAAAAAAAAAATCTGCCGATACCATTTTGTAGGGTACGTTCTCTAGATGGTTTTAAAAAAAAAATTGTTTGAAAATGACAAGGGGGCGTGGCACCTCCCATACAACCCAAATCTATGGTAGCGAATAGCTCTGAAGTTATAGGTCGCATAGCATCGGAATTCGGTGTTCTACCTCAATTTACAAGAGCCGTTCCACAGGTAAAATTTTATGGGCGTTGAATGTGGGGCGTGGCACTTTTTCAGCAGACCAAATTTTCGGTATAACTTTCAAGCTATAAGTCACACAATAATGAAACTTGGTAGGAGCGTACTATTTAGTCGCGTCCTTCGACTAGCAAAATTTATCAAGTATAGGCCAAAGGGGTGTGGCACCGCCCATACAATTCAAATTTATGATATCGAATAGCTTTGGAACTAAATGCCGTATAATAATGAAATTCAGTATGGAGTTTCCACTTGGTGATATATTTATACTATAAAACTGGGATGGGCTTTGGAAAAGGGGGTGTGGCTACGCCCATACACTTAAAATTTTTGATATCAGATAGCTTTGGAACTAAACGTCGTTTAACAACGAAATTCAGTATGGAATTACTATTGGGTGATATTCTTCTACTAGAAAACTGAGACGTCATTGAACAAGGGGGTGTGGCTCCGCCCATACAAGCTAAATTTGCGATATCGAATAACTTTGGAATTATAAGTAGCATAGCCTCGAAATTTGGTTATCAATTTACACGAGTCGTTCCACTTAGAGATAGAGATAGAGATAGAGATAGAGTTAGAGATAGAGATAGAGATAGAGATAGAGATAGAGATAGAGATAGAGATAGAGATAGAGATAGAGATAGAGATAGTGATAGTGATAGAGATAGAGATAGAGATAGAGATAGCGATAGAGATAGAGATAGAGATAGAGATAGAGATAGAGATAGAGATAGAGATAGAGATAGAGATAGAGATAGAGATAGAGATAGAGATAGAGATAGAGATAGAGATAGAGATAGAGATAGAGATAGAGATAGAGATAGAGATAGAGATAGAGATAGAGATAGAGATAGAGATAGAGATAGAGATAGAGATAGAGATAGAGATAGAGATAGAGATAGAGATAGAGATAGAGATAGAGATAGAGATAGAGATAGAGATAGAGATAGAGATAGAGATAGAGATAGAGATAGAGATAGAGATAGAGATAGAGATAGAGATAGAGATAGAGATAGAGATAGAGATAGAGATAGAGATAGAGATAGAGATAGAGATAGAGATAGAGATAGAGATAGAGATAGAGATAGAGATAGAGATAGAGATAGAGATAGAGATAGAGATAGAGATAGTGATAGAGATAGTGATAGAGATAGAGATAGAGATAGAGATAGAGATAGAGATAGAGATAGAGATAGAGATAGAGATAGAGATAGAGATAGAGATAGAGATAGAGATAGAGATAGAGATAGAGATAGAGATAGAGATAGAGATAGAGATAGAGATAGAGATAGAGATAGAGATAGAGATAGAGATAGAGATAGAGATAGAGATAGAGATAGAGATAGAGATAGAGATAGAGATAGAGATAGAGATAGAGATAGAGATAGAGATAGAGATAGAGATAGAGATAGAGATAGAGACAGAAATCATTTCCGCTACGACAGCAACGCGTCGGGTATCAGCTAGTAAGTTATAATTAGTTATAAGTTATAAGTTCTATTTTATTAGTTATAAGTTATAAGCTATAGTTATAAGTTATAATTTTGAAGTTATCAGTTATAAGTTATAAGTCATCAGTTATAATTTATAAGTTATAAGCTATAGGCTATATATAACTAAGTTATAAGTAATAAGTTATAAGTTATAAGTCATATGAGCTTTAAGTCATATACAAAAATCATTAGTTCGAAGTCATAACTCGAAATTCATAAGTTACACATCATAAGTCATAAGTCATAATTTATAAGTTATAGTCATTAGTAAAAATTCATAAAACATAAGTCAAATCATTAGTAATAAGTCATACTCATTTGTTATGAGTTATAATACCAAGTCATAAATCGTAGTTATAAAGTCGTAGTTTTACAGTAGAGATTCACAAAAGTTAACCTGTTTGTTTTTGGCTCTGTCAACTTTTATGAATTGTTAACTTTTTAAGGACGATAGTGTAATTTATATGTACAAATTCACATGATATAAGAAAAAAGTAGTACATATATATACAAACATATCATATATGTACATTTTTTATTGATATTTCAGACTTTTTTCATATGAATTTCATACATTAAATTAAAAAATAAAAAAAAAAAATAAAAATAAAAAAATAAACAGAACAATAAATAAAAAAATATATTCGGATGACCCTTAATTGGTATTTGTACTAGTAAAATAATCTGTAATCTTTTTTGGCTGAAACGTTTGCCAAAATGCGATTTTACTATATCCGATCGTAGTTCGAGAAGCTGTGAAATTAGATTTGTTTGAAGATATCTTTCGCCTTCGCTTTTAAAATAGAGCTACTAATTGGACAATTTCTTTCTGGTTGGTCTAAGAACCATTTGTACAGCCTTTTCTCCATATCTCCGTATTCTGCCTTATGTAAGGTTTTCCTAGAAATTTTCTCACATGTACTTGAAACTGCACTGTAAATTTTTTCTTTGTATGCTTTAATTTTTGAAATTGGCGCTTTTGAAACACCAAACTCCATGGCTTATCGATTGGCCAGTACGCCTTGCTCCATTTTTTTTAAGATGCTGCATTTTTCGTCGATTTTCAACCTTTTCTGCTTATGCTTTGTTGACATTGTTATGATCACATCAAGTAAAACACGTGCACTGAAGCCAAACAATTCAAATTGAACTGAACTCAACTGAGCATGCATTTTTTTGAAACAGTGTTCTTCATAACGGTGAATCCCGATTGTTTTTGCGTTTTACTCTTTCTTGTGAGCATCCAGAGAGTGACAATTGACACAAAATCAATTGATGCTAAATAAAAAATAATAAACAAGAGAGTGAAAAAAATAACTCAGAATAGTTAACGAAAAAGTTAACTTTTTAGAGTCACCTGTGGTGGCAGAAGCCTGGTTAACTTTTCCGTATATTTAACTTTTGCGAGTCTTAACTTTTGTGAGTCTCTACTGTAGTCATAAAGAAAATAATATAAATATAATAGAAATTCGTGGTCAAATGAGTCCTGTCCGCTCTATGAGTGAGGGATACCAAAAGTCTAAATCAATTTGTACCAAAATGGCGGTAATGCTACGAATTCATTAAGTAAAGAGTAGGAGATCACACGGCATCCATTGCTATTCTGCAATATGTTCAGTAAACTCCCTCCGACACTTGAAACCATCAAAAAATAAATTTATCTCGAGTCAAGCACAAATTTTCTAATCATTTAACTGATTTCTAAGAATTCTGTTGTCTATGTAGAATTATATGAATATATTCGAAAGTAAAATGTAAAATGTAACAGATGACCTGACTCCCTCATTTTCTGCTCATTTAATTGATCCTGACCCTCAACCCTGAAACCCCCTCTAGGTCAGAAAAACTGTTTTCAAGTAAAAAGAAGCTTTTAACCTTAAAACACGATTAACATTCACAATTCATAATTTAAAGAAACAATTCACCATTTATAATTTAATATTGGAAAAATCCTAGTATAATCCAATATTATAATAATAGTATTAGTGGAAATAGTCAATAGTTTTTCTAATATATGTAGGATTAAAGATGCATTAGCTTTGGTATTCAAATTTTGTTTTATTTCTGAATTTTATATTTTTTACAATATTTTATTTTTTCAAAATACAACATTTCTTTTCGACAAATTTTTCAAAAGTAAATTTATTTTGTATATTTTTTGTTCACAAATTTTTTGGGGTTTTTATAAAAACATTGATCATAAATTTGTTCGGTAAATACAGTGCATTTCAATAAAGTATTTCGTAAAGTAGTATGTAAGTAATTTCCCTATGTCAGTCAGCGTTAGTATTGACGTCCATTCCTTGTCTTCCATCCATGTCGTCTGACTCCCTTCCCACATATATTTATCTATGAAACATTCGAAAAATTTAAAGATTAAAAAAAAAAGTAGAAACTTAAATTTTATGATGTACCAATTAATATGAGAAAGGTTCTAGACTAAGCTTCAATTGACTTATTTCGCTTTTTTTTAACCTGTGCATACCTGTAACTTGGAGCTCCTCATAACCTAAGTGGCGAAATTTTTTCCTGCAAGCCAGCTTATTTTTTTTTTTTTGCAGCTCCTTCAATTTTTTCTACTTACGCTCCTGACTTTTGAAGACTCTCAATCAATTAAGCTGTTGCATTAAAGAAATTAAAAATATGTTTATATTACTTATCATATAAATACTTTGTTTATGTTGGCAACACTTTCATATATGTACATATGTTATATTTGCATGCTTATAAAATATGTAACAAACGTAAAAGTTGAAAGTTGAAAGTTGTTTTGTGAACATCTTTATAGACATAACAAAAGATGAAATATGCAAAATTGGGTGTCAAGAGATAAAATGTGGGTAGGTGAGAAGCCGACCATTAAAGGCCCCTTAAAACAAAAGAGAGCTAGAGCAGGAGAGAAATAAGTGCATTGCATTAACGACCACATCAATAACTGGAGAGCAACAGCACCTTTTCAGCAAAGCCCCTTGTGTAACTTCATCTGTTGCTATTGGCTGAAGAAGATAATGAAGTTGTGCGGATTGTAACACTTCCCATGGTATGCTAGAGTATACTTTGTTGTTGATTTGGTCTTCTTGAATTTTTGTTATGGTATAAAAATGCATGGTGGTTGGTAAAATGCTATTAGTTTCAAATAACTTGTTCAACCTTGTGAAGTCTTCCCACTCTTAACTAAGCAAGGAAATTTCAAAGATGAAGGTAGGGATAGACAACTCTGACTCGAGGATAATGGTTTTGAACTCTTTCTACAACACTTTTTCTCTCTTTTGTCTTCCATTTACAGATCTTCGTTTGTACTTTTGCGGTCTTGGTGGTTTCGTGCTCTGCTGGGTTTCTTGGTGGCTCTGGCGGCAGTTTGAGTAGCAGCGGATACAGATATGGCGGCGGTTATAGTGGTGGTCACGGAGGCGGATTCAGTGGCAGTCATGGAGGAGGTGGTCAAAGTGGCGGTCAAAGTGCCGGTCATGGCCAAGGAGGCGCTATTAGAACTATTAAAGTCATTCACGAACAACGTGGCGCTACGGGAGGATACGCCTCTGGTGGACAAGGAAGATATGGTGGAGGCAGTCACGGTGGATTTAGCGCTGGAGTTGGAGTTGGTGGTGGTTCCGAAGTAAGAACCATCAAAGTTATACACAACCAAGGACACTCTGGCGGCAGTGGAGGTTTTGGTGATCAGGGTGGTTTTAGTGCTGGAGGTCATGGGCCTACAGCTGACATTAAAACTATCAAAGTTATTCACGATGAAGGCTCTTCCATGGGCGGCGGATACACTGGTAGTGGTCAAAGTTCAGTTGGACACCCATCGGGTGGCTATAGCTACGGTATTGGTCATGGTGGTGCTGTCAATGATGGCGGTGAAGTCAAAACAATCCAAGTTATACACGAACAAGGCACAGCTGCAGGAGGCTTCAGTTCCAGTGGACAAGATGGATTTAGTGCTGGTGGTCATGATGGATATTTTGGCGGAGGTGGTGCTCATGGAGGTTCTAACATTGGTGGCGATGAAGTCAAGACAATTCAAGTAATTCACGAACAAGGTGCAGCTGCAGGTGGCTTCAGTTCTGGTGGACATGGTGGATTTAGTGCTGGTGTTCATGGTGGATACTCGGCTGGAAGTAGTGGTGGAGGTGGAGGCACTAGTGGGGGTGAAGTCAAAACAATTCAAGTCTTTCATGAACAAGGTGCAGCTGCAGGAGGTTTCAGTTCCGGTGGTCACGGAGGATTTAGTTCCGGTGGTTTTAGCACCGGTGGTCATGGTGCATACTCCGCTGGTGGTGCTAGCAATGGCGGTGGTGACGTCAATACAATTCAAGTAATTCACGAACAAGGTGAAGCTGCAGGAGGCTATAGTTCCGGTGGTCATGGAGGAATTAGTTCGGGTGGATTTGGCGCTGGTGGTCATGGCGGATACTCAGGTGGAGATGCAAGCAATGGTGGCGGTGAAGTCAAAACGATTCAAATAATTCACCAACAAGGTGCTGCTGCAGGAGGTTTCAGTTCCAGTGGGCATGGAGGAGGCGGACATGGTGGATTTAGTTCCGGTGGACATGGTGGATACTCGGCGGGAGGTGCTGACATTGGTGGGAATGAAGTCAAGACAATTCAAGTAATTCAAGAAGAAGCCCCAGCTGCAGGTGGCTTCAGCTCGGGTGGTTATGGAGGAATTGGTTCAGGTGGATTTAGCGCTGGTGGTCACGGTGGGTACTCAGCTGGTGGCGGTGAAGTTAAAACAATTCAAGTAATTCACCAACAAGCTGCTACTACGGGAGGCTTCAGTTCCAGTGGACATGGAGGAGTTGGTTTTGGTGGACATGGTGGATTCGGTGCAGGTAGTCAGGGTGGATACTCGGCTGGAAGTGCTGGCATGAGTGGAGGTGAAGTCAAGACAATTCAAGTTGTTCATGAATTAGCTGCATCTTCAGGAGGCTTCAGTTCCGGCGGACATGGAGGTTTCAATTCCGGCGGATATGGTGGATCTAGTGCGGGTAATCAAGGTGGGTATGCATCAGGAGGTAGTGATCATGGCAGTGTTGCCATTGGAGCCGGTGAAATCAAGACAATTCAAGTTATTCACGATCAAGGCGGAACTGCTGGAGGTTTCAGTTCCGGTGGACATGCTGTAAATAACAATATAGGTGGATATTCCTCTGGTTCAGGTGGCTATGGTGGTGCATCAGCTGTTGGTTACAATTCTGGTGTCTACAATAGTTATGGCACCTTAATTGGCGGTGGCGGAGAGGTTAAAACTATTAAAGTAATTCATCAATTAGCTCCTGCTACCGGTGGTAGTAGTGCTAATTCTCAACTCCACACCGACATCAGTTCCTACGGCAATTCCGGTGGCTCTAACGGTGGATATGCTGACGTCGTTGGTGCTATCGCTGGAAGCACCAGTGATGCTGGCCATAGTTCTTACCATGGAATGGGCTACCTTCCGCCAGTCTCCTCTGGCAGCTGGAAATAAGTTGCTGCCTTCTATTGTGATCAAGCCAAAAAACTATTGTTGCTAGTTATTTAAGTTATTTATGTAAGATAATTTTTAAATTATGTACTTATAAATATTAAAAAAAAATTAATAAAAATAAAACTGTTTTTAATTTAAACTGAAAAAGCTGCCATCAGCACCAATCTTTTAGTTAAATTAGCCAAGCTGAAGAGCTTTAAGTGCGACATAGTGCGGCAAACAGCGCTTTGATGATAATGAGTATGTGTCTGGTTGAAACAAACTAATTTTTGAAATTCGCAACCGGTAATAAAATTTTGTTGCTTAACCATCTGTCGATATAAAATTTTAAAAACTTACACAAATAATTTGCATCATTTCTTTAACGTGATTTTTTCCTCACTCTCTTTTTAATTGCTTCGTGCAACGACCCATAAACCAACAAAATAGCGTTGCTTACTTCGAAAAAGGTGCTCATGTGAACTACATTTGCTATTCATAGGTTGTATAGGTTCATTGATTCATATATTAACCCTCAAAATTATTAATATTTTACATCTAGTTTAACACCATTGGGAAGAGACGCACACTTGAATGACCCATAGCTCATCTGTTGTGAAACTTAGTCCTGATTTTGAAATTTTAAAAAACAAAACTGAGTCATGATCCGACACGATAATTCTCATGCATAAAAGTGAGAAATTACTTTCTACTCGATATTTTGAGAATTTACTCGTTGTCGTAAGCATAAAAAGTTATTTACTCGTTAAAAAGATCTCGCTCATTGGGATGGATCTCAAGGCCTGAGAAACTTATCAAAACGAAAGCTCTTTGTGAGAAATTTCTCAAAATGGTATGCATAATCATGAGATGAAGCTGACCCAAAAATAATAAATACAAGATTATGCCATGCGCATGTCTGCCTACGTCATGATCGACCCATTGTCAAAATCAGCTGTTTTTCACTGAGCAAAACATAAAAAACAAATGTAGCTGAAAAAATAAAATCGTACAGAACTATTTCGCACTATCTTTCGTCTTTTCTTGCACGAACAGAAAATCAGTGAGAAGAACAGAGAAAGAGTCTTTTCCTATCTACGTCACGAAAGACCTAACGTCTTGCGCAGAACGGTGCAACTTTTTCTGCCTCTGATGGCGTAATCTGATTTCTATTATTTTTGAAGCTGACCTGTCTGAGAACTTTATCGGTAAATGTTGAGTCTCCTATCAAGTGATCTCACAGTTTATTTCAAGCAACTGAAATGGCAGAATACTTTGGCGTTTGTAGTCCTAAAAAAACGTATAAGCTGCGTAGACATCTTGAAGAATCTAGCAGTAAATTTATATTTCGTTTTAATAAAGAAAACATCGATTGGTTAGCAGAACATTTCCTATGGCCAACATTGGAATCGCTTGGTGGAGCTCTTACTAATTCTGAAAAATTGAGAGTATATTTAAGATTTTTGGCTGATCCTGGATTTCAAAATGGAATTGGTGAGGACATAGAAAAATATCAGTCTCTAGGACAATGCGAGATCTTTCAAGTGCTTCTTTTTTTTTAATTTGTGCACTGGCAGATTAGATTTCTGAATTAGAAAGTATGCCAGCTTATCATTTTTATTATTTGATAAACTACAGTTTTGTTCACTTCCAGATTTCCTTTCGGACATTTTTTTGAAATTTTAAGAAGCAAAGTTAACGATTAATTGCTTTAGCTTGCTTTAAATTAACTAAAGCTCAATTGAAGCTTTAAGATCGATCTCGCTTATGTTGAGTTGTTTGTCATGAGCTTGATTTCCTCTTTGTGCATACAATTTTGAGACTGAGACTGAGAATGTTCTTATGGCTCACTTCTTGAGATTGATCTCACACGAATGATCTCTGAGAAATATCTCATTTTTATGCATTAGACCCAACATCTTTAGTTTTTGAACCTTTTGGTTCAGATTTTCCGTCATAATTTCTATACACTTACTTTAAATTATTGCATCTTGACCCGATCTTGGTGTGTTATATAAAAATGTTTATCACATATTTGAAATTTAGTACAGAAAATCCCCCATATATAGATCAATCTATATTAAATTTTAAACTTAATTTTTAATTTTAATATCTAAGCCCTGGAATTGGGCTACTTCGTATTCCACTCTCAGCTTAAAATTTAATCCAAACTATACATAATTTATAAAACCTTCGATCCGATTTAAAGAATTGATAGAATATTATATGTTTTTAGTAACTTTTTTACACTTTGCTTGATATTTTTCAAAGGAGTTTTATCATTTGGTACAGCTGTACGTACAACAACGTTTCGCCTTAAGAAATATAAATAAAATTAATATAAGCCTGAAAAGAGGTTACAAGGTTTACAAGGAAATATAAAATTATTGATAATTATGTTACCTTTTAAAATTAGAAGCACCTCATAGATACAACCATATTCATAATGGTTTGAAGTATCAACGTTACATTTTACCTCGCAAGTTTTTAAAAGAAGTTAAAAAAGTTATTTTTTCCTAATATATCGGCTATGCATGAAATTGTGACTCATTGAGTACAGGTGACATGAAAAAAAAGGAGTTGACTGTGTGTCCCCAAAGGTTTGAAGGCATATCTTTGCCCTTATTCTTATTCTTACAATTGTTCCAATACTTGTTCAATTACTTTTTTCTAAAACAGTCTTATTTTAATCCATGTCCAAATTTCTAAATACTGGTCTGAATCCTTGTCCAAGTCCATATTTTAATTTTATTTGTATTTTATATTTTTACTTTTTCATTTAGATTATTATTTATATTTTTATTTATACCTATTATATCAATTTTCTACTTTGACTATTGTTTTTATTTTTATTTTTATTTTTTTTTTCACTTTTATAAGTGTTTTTAATTCATTTCATATTGTTTTATTTTTACTGTAATTTTTATTTCTATTTTTACGTTTATATGTGTTTTTTATTTTTTTTTTTTCATTTTTATTATTACAATTATTGTTATTGTTATTGTTATTGTTATTGTTATTGTTATTGTTATTGTTATTGTTATTGTTATTGTTATTGTTATTGTTATTGTTATTGTTATTGTTATTGTTATTGTTATTGTTATTGTTATTGTTATTGTTATTGTTATTGTTATTGTTATTGTTATTGTTATTGTTATTGTTATTGTTATTGTTATTGTTATTGTTATTGTTATTGTTATTGTTATTGTTATTGTTATTGTTATTGTTATTGTTATTGTTATTGTTATTGTTATTGTTATTGTTATTGTTATTGTTATTGTTATTGTTATTGTTATTGTTATTGTTATTGTTATTGTTATTGTTATTGTTATTGTTATTGTTATTGTTATTGTTATTGTTATTGTTATTGTTATTGTTATTGTTATTGTTATTGTTATTGTTATTGTTATTGTTATTGTTATTGTTATTGTTATTGTTATTGTTATTGTTATTGTTATTGTTATTGTTATTGTTATTGTTATTGTTATTGTTATTGTTATTGTTATTGTTATTGTTATTGTTATTGTTATTGTTATTGTTATTGTTATTGTTATTGTTATTGTTATTGTTATTGTTATTGTTATTGTTATTGTTATTGTTATTGTTATTGTTATTGTTATTGTTATTGTTATTGTTATTGTTATTGTTATTGTTATTGTTATTGTTATTGTTATTGTTATTGTTATTGTTATTGTTATTGTTATTGTTATTGTTATTGTTATTGTTATTGTTATTGTTATTGTTATTGTTATTGTTATTGTTATTGTTATTGTTATTGTTATTGTTATTGTTATTGTTATTGTTATTGTTATTGTTATTGTTATTGTTATTGTTATTGTTATTGTTATTGTTATTGTTATTGTTATTGTTATTGTTATTGTTATTGTTATTGTTATTGTTATTGTTATTGTTATTGTTATTGTTATTGTTATTGTTATTGTTATTGTTATTGTTATTGTTATTGTTATTGTTATTGTTATTGTTATTGTTATTGTTATTTTTAGTTTAGTTTTTTTAAGAATATTAGGTGGACCTTTTTATTTTTATTTTTTTTATTTTTGTTTTTAATTTTGTTTTTATTTTTTGTTATTTTATTTTACTTTGGCAAAAGCAAAAGTAAAAACAAAAGCAAAAGAAAAATAAAAACCCAAAATAAAAGAAATACCAAAAGCAAAATGAAAACGAAAACGATAAGGAAAACGAAAATTAAAACGAAAATGAAAACGAAAACAGAAACAAAAATGGATATTAAAATAAAATTTAAAATAATAATAGAAATAAAAATAAAGGTATACAAATAAACAAAATAAAGTTAAAAATAAAATATTATAAATATCAAATTATTATAAAAATAAATATTAAAATAGACATAAAAATAATCATAAAATTAAAAACAGTAGAAATAAGAAAATTTCTATAAGAAAGAAGAAAAATAAAATTACGTTTCCAACAATACGGGACAAATGCAAAATATGTAAAAAAAACTGGGATTTTGGAAAATTTTACGGGACAATAAATAAACAGAAAGTTATTTTTATAAAAATTTATTTCAGAAAAAACAATTTATTTAGATACGCAGAATAAATATAATGTCAAATGTTCCGCTTCACATATATTTCGCAGTCAGTGTTGCTTGAAATGTATATATTTACTATCTAATGGTTCTATGAATATTATGGTCGCCTAACACTTATTTTCTGAATGCCTCAGTTCATGTGAATGCGTATTTGAAATCATAGACATTTTACAAAAATGTCAAAAATACGGGACTCTTAAAAAATCATGTAAAATACGGGACGTCCCGTGAAATACAGGACATAAGGCAACACTAATTGGAACTATGATTTGGACAAGTATTACAACAAGTATTAGAAAGAGGATGAGGGAAAAATTTGGACAAAGGTTTGAACCAGGAATACGGTGAGGATTAGGACAGGGATTTGAACAATGATTAAAACAAGAATTTGGACAAGGTTGAAGACAAGGATGGAGGACAAGGATTAGGAAAAGTATTTGGGAAAAAGGAATAAGACAGGAATTTGGACAAGGATTCAGAGAAGGAGTTGGATAAATAGGAGGATTGCTCGCCTGACAATAAAAAAAAAAGTGGGTAATCAGCTTTTATTGTTTTTCAAAGTATTCTCCAATTTTCGTATAAAGTATAGAACCAATTTTCGAAACAATTTTGCCACTCTCGAAACAAGGTTCTTAAAGACATCAACTCTGCTCGGGCATAGAAAAATGCTCGCCATGCATTTCTTTATTAATGTTAGGGAACAAGAAAAAGTCATTGGGTGCTTAATCTGGACTGTAAGGCGGATGACCCATCGATTCTACGCTTTGAATAACAAAAACTCTTTTGTTTGAACTGATGTGTGGAAACTCGCATTGTCGTAATGGAGGTTGAACAAATCTTCCTGACCAAATGCTCATGTAAAATCGAATGTATGCTATCACACTAATGCCCAAGAGATGGGACTCTATTTCACGGTATGTCGCATGCCGGTCTGCTCCAACAGTTCACGCACAGCATCGATGTTTTCAACCACAACAGCCCATGGTGTAATAATAATAAGGTGTTAGTGAATTTTTGACAACACCAAGAGTAGCTTTCTTTCTGTCAAAAACTTGAGAGCAAAAGAGAGGAGCCGTTGATAGTTGTCAAATTGTGTTATTTGTTTGAGTTGCTAGATGATGATGTGTTATAGTTTTTATAGGTTATTGTGCGAATAAAGTTTAAATAAATATTTAATTCAATTAATTGTGCCGTGTTGTGCTGACAAAAAGTTATTGCAGTTGTCTGCGCCCATTTTCCAAGTTCGCCATTGAATGGTTTTGTCAATTTATCAAAAACGTGCGCTGGAAGGCGCCACCGACATGAAGTTTGGCCAGCATGCAAATTGTCTTGCATTCACATCGACTGCTTCAAGAAAATATAGAATGAAAGAATGTTCAATACCTCAACTGATAATAGCCATAAAAAAAAGTGGACATGGCATTGAGCTTTGACCGACTGCACGTTAGCTGATTTATTTTCATTCCAATTCACCATTGACAGGAGCGGGGCGAAAAAATTTATCATTTTGAGAGAGAAGTGTCAAATTCACTAACACCTTATTATTATTACACCATGGTTTTGCTCTAATATGGTTTTCGGCTCCGCTCAGCAACTCGCGTTCACTATGTTCGCAGCCTTGTTTTTTACATTTATTTATAGCTTGGGTAGTTGTGAATATGCCCCTAAAAGGATTTTTAGAAATTCGAAATACTTTAGAAGATACAGCCTTTTTTGTGAAGCAAGGTCTTCGTCAAAATGAGCTATTTTTTTCGACTCATTTTCGAACGAAGCGGCATAAAGTAACCACCGAATTCCGTTGAAAATGTTTATTGTTAGGTAAAAACGTGTTTGCACACATATTTTGATGATACAAAGTGAATTCGACGGAGAATTGTCAGCTCTTTAAAACTGCATTTAAACATTTTTGATTTTTTTGTTTTTTTTTTCCCAAAAAAATTACTTCAAACTTTAAACGCGTTTATCTCGAACCCACGTTTTTCGAACTGGCGGCCATGATATCTCCAGTTCAACTGAACCGATTTTTATGAAACAAAGTAAAATCGACGCAGAATTGTCACCATTCTCAGGTGAACCTCGACCATAATTTTAAAAAATTTTTTACTATTTTTTTTTTACACTAAACTACAAAAAAAAAACCCGAAATTGAAATTTTGTTTTTGAATGGCCGCCATTTTGTCAAAAAAAATCACAAAATTAAGCTTGAGGTTCACCCGAGAATTACATCTATACTGATTATAACCCCGTTTTTTTTTTTATTTCAATCGCTCCGGAGACCCGGAATCGTGGCCGCCGTGACGACACCTTTTTTTTTCACCACCAACTTTGAAGTCTCATTACTTTTTGAACAGCCCACGTATCGAGGCAAAAAAAATTTTTTTATTTACTTTGAACCTTTTGTAATACAATAAATAAAAAAAGTTTTCAATTATTCTTTGCGTTTTCAAATAAGAATTTTTTTAAAAAGGGTCCAAAAAACGGGTTTTGAATGAGAAGACCGCCTTAAGGAAATCACCTTAAACACCTTATTATTATTACACCATGCAACAGCCGTTCTTGGACGACCTTCACGACTTTCGTCTTAGAAAGAACGACGGCCACGCTCGAACTCATTGAACCAGCGTGTTACAGTCGCTTCATCACCAAAAGTCAAACTAAATTGATCTATGCATTCTTTTCTTTTCAATTCATGTTGAAAATCGTAAAAAATCAACACCCGAAAATGTTCACGAATTAATTTCATTTATTTACTGAAATACAATTATAAACAACACAATAAGCGTACATTGTTGTGAGTTGTGAGTGCGTTTATGCTAGAAAATGTCAAATTTTCGAATGGAACTGTCACTTAAAAGGCAGTCCTCGTATTAGCATAATGATGATATGGTAAGAGTAAAGGGGAAGGATAGAGATAAGAACAAAGACAAATATAAAGATACTTTGCTAAGTCAAAACCTACGTCAAAACGGGTGTCTCCATGCAGGCGCGGATCCAGGGGGGCTTTTGGGGGTTCAAACCCCCCCCCCCCTCCCCCGAAATTCTAAAAGAACCTCTATTTAAATGTGATGTACTGATGTTTATTATGTGGGCTAAGAATACCAAACAGAAAAACATTGGGTTTTTATAATTTACTTTAAATATACACCCCTATGCTGTAAACGTTTGTAGCTGTTTCTACACGTATTGCTAAACTACTGAATTCTATTCCACTTTTTGTTTGTTTTTGCGATATCGCGCCTGTAGCTGTAAACAGTCACACATACAATCTTAACTTGAAATCACAAAAACACCGCATTTTTTGGATAAAATATATCCAAACACCACACAGTTTTAATTTAAAAACCCACAGTTTCGATAGTATCGGAAGTGTAGACGTAAAATTCCTTTTTATCCAGTAATGGAGAAAAATTCCGGTTTTTGTAGTTTTTATTTATTTTGATGTTGGTTTTATGTTGGCCTTTTAGATTTGTATTCGGGTCAAATAAATAGAAAAATAACTTTTATTATTATAATTATCTTCACCCAGCGTCAGCTTGTGGTATTTAACACAAAAAAATAATCCTGAGAACCACACAATCATATGGAGTGAATACGGAGTGAAATGTGGATGGCTATTTTTTTCGTAGCAAAGTTTTTTCCAATAGGTGGAATAATTTTTTCACATATTGCAGCAAAAACACAAATTATAACCTTCTTTTGAAAAACCAGAGGCTCGAAATAGATTTTAGACGAACGGTTTCTTCAGCAAAGTTGAATTTGCTCCGTAGAACATTATCTATGCCTACGATTATTTAAAAAAAAAAATTAACCCGCTCTAATGTACACTCTAAACGATTTCTGTTGAATTTTACGACGATAATCGTCGGCAACGCTTTTCTGACTTATAGTGTCTTAATTTACACATGCACATTTTTAAACATTTTTTGTTGGATATTACACAGAAAATGTTTAACGATTTACGCAACTTGTGTGTAAAAGTTGAAACTCTTCGTGTTTATTTTTCAACAAAAAATGTATAAAAATATGCCCCTTCCTTCGTACCATTGATCTATTTCATTACTCTTGCGTAAATAAAAGTAAGTAATAAGTAAGATATAGAATGTTTTTTGTTTTATAATATATTTTTGTATTCAGTAGTATTAAATTCAAATTGTAGTTATGTGAAAACATATGTTAACTCAGGTAGCTTATTATCACTTTAAGCTTTAATTCATTTAAGAAAATGATAATTAATTTTATAACTAATAAAAAAAAAGAAGAGTTGGCTGTGTCGCGGACACACCCGTAGGTTTTGACGTGACGAAGTTTCTTGTTTGTTGTTGTTGTTGTTGTTGTTGTTGTTGTTGTTGTTGTTGTTGTTGTTGTTGTTGTTGTTGTTGTTGTTGTTGTTGATGTTGATGTTGATGTTGATATTTATGTTGATGTTGATGTTGATGTTGAAGTTGATGTTGATGTTGATGTTGATGTTGATGTTGATGTTGATGTTGATATTGATGTTGATGTGGATGTTGATGCTGATGTTGATGTTGATGTTGTTGTTGATGTTGATGTTGATGTTGATGTTGATGTTGATATTGATGTTGATGTTGATGTTGATGTTGATGTTGTTTGTTGATGTTGATGTTGATGTTGATGTTGATGTTGATGTGGATGTGGATGTTGATGTTGATGTTGATGTTGATGTTGGTGTCGATGTTGATGTTGATATTGATGTTGATGTTGATGTTGATGTTGATGTTGATGTTGATGTTGAAGTTGATGTTGATGTTGATGTTGATGTTGATGTTGATGTTGACGTTGATATTGATGTTGATGTTGATGTTGATGTTGATGTTGATGTTGTTGTTGATGTTGAAGTTGATGTTGATGTTGATGTTGATGTTGATGTTGATGTTGATGTTGATGTTGATGTTGATGTTGATATTGATGTTGATGTGGATGTTGATGCTGATGTTGATGTTGATGTTGATGTTGATGTTGATGTTGATGTCGATGTTGATGTTGATATTGATGTTGATGTTGATGTTGATGTTGAAGTTGATGTTGATGTTGATGTTGATGTTGATGTTGATGTTGATGTTGATATTGATGTTGATGTTGATGTTGATGTTGATGTTGATGTTGATGTTGATGTTGTTGTTGATGTTGAAGTTGATGTTGATGTTGATGTTGATGTTGATGTTGATGTTGATGTTGATGTTGATGTTGATGTTGATGTTGATATTGATGTTGATGTGGATGTAGATGCTGATGTTGATGTTGATGTTGATGTTGATGTTGATGTTGATGTTGATGTTGATGTTGATGTTGATGTTGATGTTGATATTGATGTTGATGTTGATGTTGATGTTGAAGTTGATGTTGATGTTGATGTTGATGTTGATGTTGATGTTGATGTTGATGTTGATGTTGATGTTGATGTTGATATTGATGTTGATGTTGATGTTGATGTTGAAGTTGATGTTGATGTTGATGTTGATGTTGATGTTGATGTTGATGTTGATGTTGATGTTGATGTTGATATTGATGTTGATGTTGATGTTGATGTTGATGTTGATGTTGATGTTGATGTTGATGTTGATGTTGATGTTGATGTTGATGTTGATGTTGTTGTTGATGTTGAAGTTGATGTTGATGTTGATGTTGATGTTGATGTTGATGTTGATGTTGATGTTGATGTTGATGTTGATGTTGATGTTGATGTTGATGTTGATGTTGATGTTGATGTTGATATTGATGTGGATGTTGATGCTTATGTTGATGTTGATGTTGATGTTGATGTTGATGTTGATGTTGATGTTGATGTTGATGTTGATGTTGATGTTGATGTTGATGTTGATGTTGATATTGATGTTGATGTTGATGTTGATGTTGATGTTGTTTGTTGATGTTGATGTTGATGTTGATGTTGATGTGGATGTGGATGTTGATGTTGATGTTGATGTTGATGTTGATGTTGATGTTGATGTTGATGTCGATGTTGATGTTGATGTTGATGTTGATGTTGATGTTGATGTTGATGTTGATGTTGATGTTGTTGATGTTGATGTTGATGTTGATGTTGATGTTGATGTTGATGTTGGTGTTGGTAATGGTATTGGTGTTGGTGTTGGAGTTGTTGTTGGATTTGGAGTTGGTGCTTTTCGTTTAGCTTTTTTGTGCTTCCCCATAGGTTGTGCTTTAATTTCAATTAATCCAGCAAAAGTGATGCATATGCGTCACATTAGGCGGTTCCCTGAGGGTTTTTGACACGCCGTCAAATTTTTTTTTTATTTTTGTCATATGCCCGAAGACCTCACCTTTGTTTTTGTTTCTTAAAATTTACCGTTGCACCAGTAGTCACAGAGTTAAAAATCCATGCAACGTTTTTTCATGGCTGTAGCATTTTTACTGCATTATGTGATTGCATCCCTGAAATCATGACAACAAAATTTTTTTTGTAATTTAGTTGTGAAGCGTAATAACACATCCCTGCTGTCGTGAAACAAAATTTACTGTATTACTCCTCCTGAGTGTGTAATAATTCCATGAAACGATATTACATTTCTTTTACATAAGCGGCTATATTCACGACCTGACGACGCCGGAATTTTTTTTTTATTTTTGTCGTAAAGCCATGTATAAAAACTTTATTTTCCTTTTTAAACTTTTATCGTAGGTTATATACTCATTGAGTAAAAATTCAATGCAACGCCGCTGCATGAATGTTGCGTTATCGATCTTTGAGCGGCTCTCTCAGCGTCCCCATGATGTCAGAAATTTTTTGTCTAATTTTGTTGTGAGGGCTTCCAGTAGGCCTTTATTGGCGTATCGTATTTTTAATCCTAGCACTAATACTCAGCGAGTAATAATTCCATGTAACAATTTTTCAGTTGCGTTGCTTACGCAGCTCACACTTCGTCCCTATGCCGTATTAAATTTTTTTTTTGTTTTTTTAATATAGTCAAAAAATTAACCTTTATGGTCATACTATTTTTTTAATCATAGCTCTTATACCCAGTGAGTAACAATTCAATGAAACGCAGATGAATTTTTAAAAAATTTATTTTTCAACTTTTTTGGAAACTAGAGCAGTATAACGTAACTTCGTCACGTCAAAATAATTGAAATAATGTAATCACTTTTAAGAAAAAAAAAAAAATAATAAAATAAAAATAGAAATAGAAAACTTTTAAGTTAAACTTTTCAGCTTACTAATAATTGTATTGATTTTTTTTTATACTATTGATGTTTTTTTTTTGCCTCGAACTTGTTATTTCAAATCAAGTTGATTTAGTTCAGTGATACCAAATCTTCTTCCGTGAATGAAATTACACATTTCATGTTCACCATTACACATTTTCGTGTAATTTTGCACATTTTTTGTCATATTTTAAATTTTTACACTTTTTGAGTTTTACAAAACAATTTTTTGTGTAGTAATTTAAACCTTTTTTGTGTAAATTTAAATTTTGCACAACTTTCTGTTTAAAAATAAACAATTTCTGGTTATTTTCATTAAATGACACCAAAAGATAATAGTTTTAGGTAACAACAGAAAATTCATCAAAAATTTACAGTAATTTTGATAGTAAATTTCAACAAATAGTTAGAGTGTATATAAAGGGTGGTTAAATTTTAAGGGCCGGTGTTGAATATAAACCACACCTAAATGTCAAGTTTTTTTCTACATTTCATTTGACATTTCTCAATTTCAGACTAACTCAATTTGAACCGTTAAAATTATTCAGGCTTATTATGAAAATGGGCTTTCAAATCAAAATGCATATCGTGCACTTAGTGATTTTTTCGGTCAATTTAATCGTCCAAATGTGCGTACAATCGGAAAAATCGTTCAAAAATTTGAACAAACCCGGTCTGTAGGAGATGTGAAAACACCAGTGCATGCTCGTACAGCTCGTACTGCAGAAAATATTGAAAGAAAAGGTGTACGTCGATAAGCCAGCAACAATTCAAAAGCTTAAGGATGAGATAATTCGGCACATTAATAGCATAGAACCTCACTTATGCCTCGGCGTCATCGAAAATTTGGACCATCGGATGGAGGTGTGCCGCCCAGGTCGCAGCGGCCATTTAGCCGATATTTTGTTCCATGCATAATTGAACCATACCAATATTATCATAATAAAAAGAAATGACAATAATTTCCTTAATAATTTGTGTTTTATTCAAAATCAACATCGGCCTTTAAAATTTGACTACCCTTTATATATATAACGTACATAAATATTTTTGAAACCCCCCCCGAAATATATTCCTGGAACCGCCCCTGTCTCCATGGAACTGCCAACTAAATTTATTTTATTTTTTTTTTTTTATATTTTTCGATTTTTTTTCTTGAGATCTATGGACTGTTCAAACCAAACCAAACTGAGCAAACCAAAATTACTTTGTATTGATGGCTGAGTTCTCGAAAAATATTTAGAAATTTATTTAAATTTTTAAGGATTTAAAACATGGCATCGATTTTAACAGATGTCTCAAAACTTAACGTACTTAAATACTTTGTATTGAATGTTGTTTTGTAAATTTTGAAAACCATTCACTGTTAGCAAATTAAGTAAAATTCATTATTATTCAAATACCGACAAGATAACGCCTTTTTCGCAGAGAGACAAAAATAAATAGCTTAAGACAAATATTGACGTACACGCTGGAAATTGATTTTTATGTAACAATATACATATGATAATATTTAAGCATAAAAATGTATTCACAAAAGAAAAGACAAAACATTTAATGTGATCCATTTTGGATGCTCCGCTTCACATAATGATATAAAAACGAAGTGATATGACAAACATGACATCAGACCATCAGCTTATCTTCAACTCAGCGAAGTTCCCTAGTCAAAAATTAAGCCAGAAACTTCCAATATGAAGGTAGGCGGCATTGATTGAAGGATAAATAAGCACTAATATTAATAATCTCTAATAATTTTTACTATTCTTGCAGCTCTTTGTTTGCGTTTTGGCCGTTTTGGTGGCTTCCTGCTCTGCAACATTCTTTGGTCTCTTTGGAAATGGAGGTGGTAATGGTGGCGGTGGACAACCGCGTTTAAATGTTCACCACCACAATGGTGGAAATGAGCACGTTGTTCAAAACGGTCACCTGGATGTTAAGTTGGTCAAAGTCATTCATAATGAAGGTGGACATAGTTTTCACCATGGTGGTCATGGTGGTCATGGTGGTCATGGCGGTCATGGCGGTCATGATGATCATCATGACGTTAAGCTGGTCAAGGTAATTCATGCTGAAGAAGGACACGACGAACATCACGGTGGGTGGATTCCTCACGGTGATGATCATGCTCATCATCATGAGCATCATGATGTGCAAACGGTCAAAGTTATTCACGAAGAAGCTAGACACCACGATCATGGCTATGCTGTAGCTCATGATGATCACCATGACTTCAAGACTATCAAGGTTATTCATGCTGAAGAACATGATCATGGTCATGATCACGGTCACCATGTTGAACATGTTATTGCTGATGGTGGACACCACGAGGACGTCAAGACTATCAAGGTTATTCACGCCGAAGAACCTCATCATGGTCATGATCAAGGTCACCATGTTGAACATGTTATTGCTGATGGTGGACATCACGAAGACGTCAAGACTATCAAAGTTATTCATGCTGAAGAACATGATCATGGTCATGATCACGGTCACCATGTTGAACATGTTATTGCTGATGGTGGATACCACGAGGACGTCAATACTTTCAAGGTTATTCATGCCGAAGAACCTCATCATGGTCATGATCACGCTCACCATGTTGAACATGTTATTGCGGATGGTGGACACCACGAGGACGTCAATACTTTCAAGGTTATTCATGCCGAAGAACATAATCATGGTCATGATCACGCTCACCATGTTGAACATGTTATTGCTGATGGTGGACACCACGAGGACGTCAATACTTTCAAGGTTATTCAGGATCATAAACATGGTCACGATCAGCATCATCATCATCAGCATGTTGAACATCATGGAGGACACCACCAGGAAGTCAAAACAATCAAGGTGGTTCATCAAGAAAATCCTCACCATGGTTTTGCTGAAGAACATGGCAACTTCGTTGTCGGTCATGACTTTGGTCATGGTGGTCATCATGAACATCACGATGTTAACACTATTAAAGTAATTCATGAAGATGGTGGATCTCATGGCGGTGATGGTGGATATCATGGCGGTGATGGTGGTTATCATGGCGATGTTAGTGGTTATGCCGCTCAACCTAATGTAGCCTATGGCGGCGGTCAGCAAGAAGTCAATACCATCAAAGTTATTCACGAACAAGATGATGCACATGGCGGAAATAATGGCGGTGATGGTGGTTATCATGGCGGTGTTAGTGGTTATAATGGCGGTGATGGCGGATATCATAACGGTGATGGTGGATATCATGGCGATATTAGTGGTTATACCGCTCAACCTAATGTAGCCTATGGCGGCGGTCAGCAAGAAGTCAATACCATCAAAGTCATTCACGAACAAGATGCTGCACATGGCGGAAATAATGGCGGTGATGGTGGTTATCATGGCGGTGATAGTGGTTATAATGGCGGTGATGGCGGATATCATGGCGGTGATGGTGGTTATCATGGCGGTGACGGTGGATATCATGGCGATGTGAGTGGTTATGCCGCTCAACCTAATGTAGCCTATGGCGGCGGTCAGCAAGAAGTCAATACCATCAAAGTCATTCACGAACAGAATACAGCACATGTTCAAGCTACTCAAGGCGGCTACCTACCACCAGTAAGCTTACCATCAGTTAACCTGCGGTCTGTAAGTTTGCCATCAGTAGAATACTTGCCACCAGTTAGCTTGCCACCACCTAGCTTTCCACCAAGCGGCTACTTGCCACCAGTTCCTACGGCAGGTGGCTGGCATTAAATCGCTGTGATTCTCCATCAATTAGTAAGATAACTGTAAAAAACTTAGTCAAGTAAGCATAGCTTTTAAAAATTTAGCCAAAAAGAAAAATTTAAATAAATTATATTAGAAATTATTTGCTTGTCTTTATATCATCTAAAACGCACAACAAAAGGCACTCATAAGTTGAAGAAACCGTTAGTAGATTATACACATAGAACATACCGTATACCGTAGAACATACAATTCTTGTCAGCGAAAGAAAGTTCGTTTGTGGAAACATGAATCATTTTAATTAGTTTATTTAAACATCATTTTCACTATAACATTCAACATCTAAGTTCAAAAACTTATGCTTTATCCTGTGAATTTGAAACCAGCTCTTCTTATAAGCGGAACTCTCTTAATTTTTTAAATGTAACCATTTTTCCCATTAATCACTTGTTCTCCCACGACAAACTTTTACTTGAACTCTCGAAAACATAAACATAGATCACAGTTTCCGAAGCAGAAAACAAAAATAGAAATTAAAAAATTATCTTAGAATAGATTCAAAATGAATTCTAACTTCACTTCAAGAAACATTAAACATTATGGAATGTGAGCTTATAAGTGCTCAATCAAGCAAGTGCATTTCCTAGTAACGAGATAGGGTTGATATTTTAATTTGTTTAATTTACTTCACATTCAACTTATTACAAATTAAATTCAACTATTTCTACTTCAAACTTAAGTTCTTGTACTTCAAATTCAACTTTTAAACTATTGCTTTTAAGTATAAAGAATGGAATTTTAAGTGTTAAAGTTGAATTTGAAGTATGAATAATTTAATTTGATATGTTAAAGTTGAATTTGAAGCGCAAAATGTTGAATTTGAAATGAAAAATCTGTTTTGTAAAATATTTTTAATTAGACCCTACTCTAAAGATGTCTTAAAAAATATAAAAGTACACTCCAAATATCGTACCTCTTAGATACAACGTTGAAAAGAAGTCCATAAACTTTTTCGTAACAAAACTTTTGTAAACATACCCCCTATAATGATTTCAAAGACGTACGTTTGAAACAAAGACTAATCAAAACATGATCTTAACCAAAGAACCACAAAAAAAAAGAAATTTGGAAAAGCAAATTTATTACACATTTTTTTATTTTATAATTACAGACTCACATCCGCAAAAGTTGAATCAAGGAAATGAAGAGACTTTTGAAAAAAATTTTTCTCGGTGATCATTTTTATCACTTTTAGGGATAAATAAAGTTCCTCAATAACTGTACAACAAGGCTCACCTTCAAGGCTCAATAACTGTGCAACAATTTTGCTGAAGGTCTTAAGCCTAAATTTCACTAAGTTTAGGAGTTTAAGACATTTTGGGGACACAGAAGGTTGGTTAGTTTGGGTTAATTTTTAATTTTATTTAGCGTCAGTAAATCAAGGGAATATTATTGCATCAAAAAGCTAACTTGTTTTTGTTTGAACAACGCATTTAAACGAAAAAAACGACTTTTTTTGATTTATGGGGTCAATTTGGACCATAAGGGTTGGGTTTTAAGGGATAAACTGTTTTAAGAAAGCAATTCTCCAAGTAATTGTTAATGTTTCACTCGTTGACATGAAGCCGTTCAATGTCAATGAAACAAAAGTTTTTCTAACAAAAACTGCATCAACATGTACTTGATCTTGAACCTTGAATATCTCGAAAACGGGCCGAAGGATTGAAAAACGGTTAACGCCATTAAATGTAGCGTCCTCGAATTATGCTGAAATTATATGTCCCTAGTTGTTTACAGAATAAAGTGCCCGATTCATTTAGTGTAATTTATGGCACCATTTTTATATATAAAAGTATATATGACCTGGAATGAAGAAAGGGAACTAGTGTGCGAAAACCTGGTTACGAGACAAGAGGGTCTTGCGCAAACAATGAAAAAAATAGTGTTTTTTCCAAAATTATCCATACACTTCTACATTCGTTTGAACCAATTTTCAAAACAGTTTTACCACTTTGAAGTTGATACCTCCGAAACCAGGTATTTGAAGGCCTCAACGGCCAGAACCAGAAAAATACTCTCCACTCATTTTTTTAATGTGAAGGAACAATATTAAGTCATTGGGTGCCACGTTGGGACTGACCACATCAATGCCACGTTTTGAGCGCTCAAAAATTCTTTTGTTTTATCTTATGTGTGGTAACTCGCATTGTCTGATGGAGAATGAACTTCCTTGGGTGGTTGGTTTTCTTCAATTCTTCGAGGAATTCCGGCAATCAAATGGCTATATACCATTCAGCATTAACAATTCTCCATTGCTCAAGTAGTACAGTTTACAACCATGTACTTGGATGTGCCCATTAAAATCCATCCAACGCTTTTCCGGTGATGCCCATACACTCAGAATGTTGAAAATTGCATTTTTGATCATCAAAATGACCAATACCAACAAAAGGAAGTCTGCAGATATCGTTTATTTACACCAACTCATAACCGGTAATTCTCCAGAACTTCTGTCTCTTATAAATTTTAACTACAATTTAGTAGAACAAATTATATGTTAACTACTCCTTTAAACCGCATGAGTAACTTAGTTAACAAATGTAGCTATTGACGTGACGGAGTTACGTTTTACCGCACAGGTTTCCAAAAAAGTTAAAAGATGAATTTTTTTTGAAAATTCATCGGCGTTGCATTAAATTGTTATTCGCAGAGTATAAGAGATATGATTTAAAAAATAGTACGACCGTGAAGGTTAATTATTTGACTTCATTATAAAAACAAAACAAAAATTCAAAACGTCATCGGAATGCAGTGGGAGCTGCTTAAGCAACGCTAGTGAAAATTTGTTACATGGAATTATTACTCGCTAAGTATTAGTGCTAGGGTTAAAAATATGATACAAGCCCTCACAACAAAATGAGACACAAAATTTTTGATGTCATGGGGACACCGAGAGAGCCTCTCAAAGATCGACAATGCAACATTCATGCAGCGGAGTTGCATTGAATTTTTACTCGGTGAGGAGTATATGAGCTACGATAAATGTTTAAAAAGAAAAATTAAGGATTTATACTTGACCTTACGACAAAAATAAGAAAAAATTTTGACGTCACCAGGTCGTGAGTATAGCAGCTTATGTAACAGAAATGAAATATCGTTGCATGGAATTATTACTCACTAAGGAGACGTGCTGCGGTAAATTTTGTTTTACGGCAGCATAGATGTGTTACTAAGCCTCACAACTAAATTACAAAAAAATTCTTATAGTCATGATTTCAGGGCGGCAACCACATAATGCAGTAAAAATGATACAACCATTAAAAAACGTTGCATGGAATTTTAACTCTGTGACTATTGGCGAATGGTAAATTTTATGGAACAAATACGAAGATCTTCGGGCATATGATAAAAATAAAAAAAAAAATTGACGGCGTCATGAGGCCCCTCAGGGAACCGAATAATGTGACGCATATGCATCACTTTTGCTGGATTAATTGCATGCAGCTACGGCAAAGTTAACGCACCAAGGAAAAGCACAACCAATGGCGAAGCAAATAAAAGAAAAAGCAAAAGCAACATCAACACCAACACCAACACCAACACCAACACCAACAACAACATCAACACCAACACCAACAACAACAAAAACAACAACAATACAAACAACACCAACAACAACAAAAACAACAACACCACAAACAACACCAACACCAACACCAACACCAACACTAACACTAACACCAACAACAACAAACACAACAACACCAAAAACAACAACAACATTAACATCAACACCAACATCAATCTTAACATCAACATCAACATCAACATCAACATCAACATCAACATCAACATCAACATCAACATCAACATCAACATCAACATCAACATCAACATCAACATCAACATCAACATCAACATCAACATCAACATCAACATCAACATCAACATCAACATCAACATCAACATCAACATCAACATCAACATCAACATCAACATCAACATCAACATCAACATCAACATCAACATCAACATCAACATCAACATCAACATCAACATCAACATCAACATCAACCTCAACATCAACATCAACATCAACATCAACATCAACATCAACATCAACATCAACATCAACATCAACATCAACATCAACATCAACATCAACATCAACATCAACATCAACATCAACACTAACATCAACACCAACATCAACATCAACATCAACATCAACATCAACATCAACATCAACACTAATATTAACATCAACATCAACATCAACATCAACATCAACATCAACATCAACATCAACATCATCAACATCAACATCAACATCAACATCAACATCAACATCAACATCAACATCAACATCAACATCAACATCAACATCAACATCAACATCAACATCAACATCAACATCAACATCAACATCAACATCAACATCAACATCAACATCAACATCAACATCAACACTAACATCAACATCAACATCAACATCAACATCAACATCAACATCAACATCAACATCAACATCAACATCAACACCAACATCAACATCTAAATCTACATCAACATCAACATCAATATCAACATCAACATCAACATCAACATCAACATCAATATCAACATCAACACTAACATCAACACCAACATCAACATCAACACCAACACCAACAACATCAACAACAACAACAACAACAACAACAACAACAACAATCTAGTTAGTTATGATTTCAACAGTTTTTTCGTGGCAACCAACATTGCTCACAAACAAACAAATAACACAATGAAACCGGACTATTAAACCGAAAAAGGACTATGACATGAATTAGGATATGCAATAAGACAAAGATTTCGACACACCTAAAACACACCTTTCCAAACTAGGAAAGGATTCGGACAAGGATTAAGTCAAGAACTTGGTCATGATTTAAAACAAAAGTTTGAACATGAAATAGGAGTATAAAGAAACACCATCACGTCAAAACCACGTGTGTCCACGACACAGCCAACTCTTTTTTATTTAATATTAACTTATCAAAAGGTCAACTCAAAAGTATATTTAAATGTATTGTGTAACTAAATTATTATATTTTTACATGGTTAGTTATGATGTCTTTTGTTGTCCTCAAGTCCAACCACTATTTTGGTGGGTAAATTTTTCCTACATTAATATATTTTGAGCTACAAGTTCAATATCGTTGAAAATATCAAAGATTTTTAGGTTATGGCTTTAAACAGATCGATTTTCTTTGCAAAATTATCGCCATTTTAAGATGACATGATAACTTTCAAACCCTAAGCCGCGTTAGCTCAGCAAAGTGAAAATTCAATGATGACCCATTCGACTATTATTTTTTAAGTTGAAGAGTAGCAATTATAATGCATTTGATAGAAAAACTATGTGGTTCCTATCCTAACCTCAAAAAAAAAAACCAAAGAGGGATTGAGGGTACATAGCTCTCATATAACATTCAAAGTTATAACAAATATCTCAAGATTCATTAAGAAGAGCTTCAAAACCCGGCTCATAACCCGAATTAAAGCCCGAAAGAAACCAATTTGTCTTATTTGTAGCCCAGTCTTATTAGTAAACAAACGTGCACCGACTTAAAACAGTTAATCGGAAACAATACAGTTATACACAATTTTGGATATTTTTCAAAATTAGTGCAAAATAAATAATTTACTAGCTTACGAAAGAAAAACCAAAACACATAAAAGACGTCAAAATATGAATGAATGAATGGGCTTTGTTGAAATGTGTTATTCAATATCATCCCGCTGTGGCCTTGCAAGGTCTGTTCGAATAAAACAACATGTATTGACTTAAAATCCAACAATAAAACATAATCTGAGAAATTAATTTCTCAGCCAACAACAACCACCGATTGTTGCTCTTCACGAACTGCATAAACAATGCTGCTTAACAACCAACACCAGCTAAACTTATGCATCCGTCCCACAATTTCTCCTTTATATAATTTATTCAAATTAGCAAATTTTGGTTTCACAAAATTTTAGTTTATTAATAAATAACGGCTTAACTATTTATAACTTTGCTAAACTAGGGAGTATTGAAGCGTTTATGTTAACTGTAGAAAATAGTGTTGCACGATCTTTTTCTGAGTTGGAAATGTCTTCTGCGGCGTTTTATCATAGCTCATAGAGGTGCTTTTTGTTGTTGTCACCGGTGTTAAAGTGTTCCAATTATTAATGGTTTCTGGTGAGTGAGGCGTATCCCAACTTTGATCTTCAAGGTGATGGTGCAAGCTTATTTTTAATAAATGATCACCATCAGAGCCATCGTAGATATTGTAGCTTTTTGTATATAATGGATATATCAGGTTTGACAAATGATTGTAGTCCGAAAATGTGTACCATAGAGGATGAGTTTTTTTCAGCTTAGGCTTGAAGTAGTGATGCATGAGTTGATTGTGGTCAATTATATGGGTGGGTAGCTTTGAGCTTATGTAGCCACGTATTTTTGTGGTGTACCCGCTATGAGACTGCTTTGCAAATAGTTGATCCAGCACGGCATAAGGCAGTATATCACTGTCGTAAGGTAGAAATCCTTGAGTTTCTATGCGCACCACTCTATAAGGACTATCCTGCCACTGTAGATGTGATGTTGATGTTGTTTTTACCATTTTAAGCAGAAGTGAGAGTAAAATGGTTTTTTTTATTATTAAACACATTAAAATGGTTTCAACTTTAACGGTTAAATTGAAAAGAATAAATAGTTATGCACCAATTTAATCAAGAAGAGTTTAAGAGTTTACTTTTTTCATATTGAAGTCCATTTGTCATTTGTTATCTTTTATTTTTTCTTATAGTTCTACTTGACTTGATCCGTTCGACTTTAAATTCTCAACTAATTGAAAAAGTCAGACAGAAATATAAACATTCAAATTAGTTTGTTTAATGGTCTAAATCTTAAAATTTAACTCTTTTTAGAACTGTATAAAATACCTTTGTTACCTCTTTGTCACTCTTATGATCAACTTTCGCTTTTACGTCTTTCTCTCTAGCTCTTGCGTGTTGACCCTTCAACAAAAACCAAGCATAGTAATCTTCAGTTATAATGATTTAAGAATATTAAACGTCTTTTGTTAGCTTTCGATTCAAGCTACTCTTCTTTGTTACCATTCCTTAATGTATTCCGTTCAGTCAGTCAGTCAGACATAATTAGTCGCAGTTTATTCTTTCTGTCCCTCATAAAATTTTATTAACTGGTCGAAACAATTCATAAACAATTCAGATAAATATGTTAATCTGGGTAAATGACCCCTTTTTTCGCTAAAGTTTAGCAGTTTACTTTCATTGAGATTGGTTCTTTCCAGAAAACATCTTATGTTTTTACTTTTTATAACTGCAGTTTTTTTATTAATTTTATGTTATTAATATGTTATGTTATTCCTAGCCAACATAAGGCATTATCCTGAAAGTTTTTTTTTTGCTGATGTCATCTTTAAATATTTTTACATTAATGACATCATTAAATGTAACAATTGATATTTATATAAATTTTTCTATCTGTTTACTTTTTTAAGTTAAAAATTTAGGACTATTGAAGAATCCCGCTGTTATGAAATAAATTCAATTTATATTTCAGGCCTAATAATGAAAAGACAAATATTTATGACCGAAATTGGTTTTATTGAATTTCAAAATATTCTCCAAGAAGATCAGTAGACTTCGGCATGTGTTTGGACCAATATTGAAAGCACTTTTTCCACTCCGATTCAGATAACTCCACAAGAAACATTTTAAATGCAATAACCATTACTTCGGGTGGCAAAAATCGTTAACAAAAAAGAATTCATTGGCGTATTTTTTTTTTTTTTATTTCCGGGATAACCCATCGATTCGATTTTGTGACTGATCAAAAATGTCTTTGTTTCAGCAGATGTATGACAGCTCACATTGTCATCATCACTTTTCGACTTTTTCCGAATTTCTCCGAATACTTGTGCCAAACAAATGGTCGTGTACCATTCAGAATTAACCATTCTTCATTGGTCTAACGCCACTGTCACTACATGACCGGTATTGGCGAAAAAAGAGGCAACCATCTGCTTCGAGTTGCTTCTTCCGCGAAGAACATTTGTTGGATTTAGCTTGTTTTGGAAGACCCATTAGGCCGAAACACATAGGAAACATGCATGCTTCAAGCATCTGACATTTGTGATTGAATATACGTATTACGTATTGTTATGAAGTAGCCCACATTACACATGCATGATGCTTGAAACATGTCTGAAGTTGGCGAACTTTTAACTTTTTGCAGGCATCAAAGCATTAACAAAAGGCATGTGTGAAATAAAATCAATATCAACACAACCATTAACCATAAAATATCCTCGAATTCCATTTTTAATTGTTTTTGATTAAATTTAATATATTTTTACTACATTTCCTTTAAAATTTCTATTCAGTTTAACATATTTGAAATTTATCACATGTTTTCTATGTGCTTTAACCAAGCATGCTTCACAGGCATGATGCATGCCTGAGGCATGCATGCTTTCTATGTGCTTTTGACTATACAGTCTATTTTTGTTTTGTTTCGGGCTCATATGAATAAATCCATGATTCGTCACCTGTGTATACATAGCCTTTGATGCACCTTAATCACGCGCCTCTTAATCTTTTGATGGTTTGTCAGATTATGTAGGATCCAACGCGAACAAATCTTTTTTATGGCCAAATAATCATACAATATCTTTTTGATACTTGTCATACTAATACCCAAAGAGGCTTCAATCTCACGCTATGTCCCATGACGATCTTGCTTTATCAGTTCACACACAGCATCGATGTTTTCTGGCATACCAACCGATTTTATACGGCCTTCATGTAATTCGTCCTGAAGCGAACTTCGGTCGGAATAAAAGGGCTGCACAAATGCATTTGCTTCTTTGCTTGCACCAAGTATGTACTTTAATTAAAGCATATCACTTGTAGAATAATAGCCCGAACACAATACGCGCGACGAACGGCGAGCAACACGTCTCCAATCTGTCGTTGTAGAGAAATGTTGAGCGACTTGATTATAATACACGCGACACCAGCAAACTTCAGCAGCATGTATAGTAAACAAAAAACAATTGGGCCTATTCGGCGAAATCTGTTATTCTGTTACGCATTTTCTGTTATCAATCGTAACAGATGCCGATCATAAAAGATCTGTTAAAATTGGTATTCAGTATATCGAACTTTTATGGCAACCTGTTATCAATCTTCGAAAATAAAAATCTATTACAATTCCGTTAACTTCTGTTATGAAACAGCTGATTATTGAATTGTAAATAAATTTATTCAAGCAAACAAAATGCAGAGCGAAAAGGTAAGTTAAGGGATGTTTTAGGCAAAGCTAGTTTTAAATTAAACAATTTTGTTCTACAGTATATTTCAGTCCAACAACTGATCCAGCTGTGGGCTTCAAGGATGCTGCCGCTGCCTTCAATTAAAATCGAAGAAATAAAAAGTGAACAGGACAACGTGGAGATGAACTTTAAGAATGTTATAAAATCCTCCACAAACATGCATTTAAAACTCAGTACAAATGAAAAGCAACACTCTATAACTGCAGTGGCGAAACGCTCAACAACAACAACAATAAACAACGAATATCCAACCAACTCCAGTCATCAGCTAAGCACATCTCCGCCCGCATTGAGGCATCTGCACATTCAAAGTGAAACGAACTCGGACTCATATGACGATGAAACCACCTTCTCACATGTTGTTCAATCCAAAACCCAAAAGCTGCGCATTGGCTCGGATGCGCGTCAGCTGGCGACAAAACTTCCTTGCTGGTATGACGTCAAGTACGCATACTCAGGACTGCACAGCATTGTTCAGCCACCTCCATCGGACTTGAACATTTGGAGTTGTCAGGTGGTGCCTAACTATGCCATGAATCGCTCGGAAGCCGCATGCGAATTCTGCTTCGACAACTATGCCGAGTTAGAATGCCAATTCTATCGCAAGTGGCACCTTAATGAGCGTAGGCACAAAAAGCGAGGGCGTAGCGGACGCACCGTTGTGTGCGAATGTTGTGTGCATTCCGACGACAACAATGTCGTTGAAGATGAGGAAGACGACGATTACGATGAGAATATTTCGCTAGCAGACATTGCTGCAGCAGAGGCTGCCAAGAAACTTCAAACAAACGCAGCGCTTCAAACTGCCAATTTTCCCCGTAAACTGACGCGCACACAAGCAGGTTGGTACGGTAAGGGCTACAAGAAAAATCGTCGCCGAAAATAGTCGTTGGAGCAGCTATTTTAAGTATTTATTTATATACAAATTTATATGTCGTTAGATGCTAACGCGCATCTTTTTTATTTATTACTTTATATTTTGTCTTTGTTGTCTTTTGTAAAACGTATTTTTTTATAAACTAGGCATAAAGAACTGAAATAATTTTTAAGTGACTCTCATATTTAAGCATTTCTCTGTACACAAACACATTCAAATAATAAATTTAAGTTTAACTCGGAAGAGTAAGCGTTTTTTTCATAGTTCTCTAGCGAAGATTAAAGAAAAACATGGATAAGTTGTTTTAAAAACTATTTTTTGTTTTTTTATTTTATTTAATATTTACTTAAAAATTATAACAAAACTTTAATTAGCTGAGTTTTATTAACTTTTTTCATCAGTATTGAACGTTTTAGAATGATTAATGCTTATATTTCATAAATGAACGCGCGTACAATCAATTTTATAAGCAAACATTTAAAACTTTAAAGCAAAAATAAATATTTAGGACATGATTGAGAGTTATAAATTACAATATATATGCGTAGCAAAAAATAGTAATAGTAAAAAAAAAAAAAAAAAATTAAATACGAAGTACATGCTAACTTAATTATAATACAATCAAATTACAAACTGATCACAAAATTGAAGTTGATGATTTAATTAACAATTACAGAGATTACCCAATGCAATCAATCTTGATAGATCGATTGGAAGTTTAAAATAAAGTTTAAAAGTAAAAGTATTAAGTTGCCACTTTTTCTAAGCCATGTAGATAAAAGTATTTATATCATCATCATCGCGACGCATGTATTTATGTTCAATCAACCACTCCAATTGTTCCTTAATCATTTTCTTGGAGGGCAAGAACATGTTCTTTAAGATGTCAATCAATTCAGCCTGAAAAATAAGGGAAATTTAATTAAATAATAGCATAAAAAATAACGATGGATTTAATTCGCTACATACTTGCAATGCGGCATTGTTCAGACGTTTACGCATTTTCATAATCTTTATGATTGCTTCTTGTGTTCGGTAGTATACGCAGTTGAACAATTGAGTGATTGTCTTCCTGTTGTGATCTTTCTGTGCTCAATTGAAGGCGTCCAATTAAATTGAGCTGAAAATTAGAAATAAGCAAACATTTTAAAAATAGTTTTCAAAAAAATTATAAGCTGGAAATTGAAAATAAAGCTATAAAGCTAGGCCCAAATTGGTTCCACTATTGGTTCCAATTTGTTCATGAGCAGTCGAGCATTCACCTTGCCCTAACGAAATAGCTGCACGAAGCGCACATCAGGAAGCTCGAATAGATTGCTTTGAAGCCGCAACTCTAGCAGAGTTGCTCGATGGTTTCGTCTAAAACATTAAATTGAACATAAACATATGCATATATTTATACTTAACAATTAGTTTACTTACATTTTTCGCCTTTTTTCAGAATTTCTTATTAAAATTCTCAAATAAATATCCATTTCAGAAATAAACTGTCACTTTAATAGAATTTGTTATGATAAAAGACTCAAAAATCTGTCTGTTATTCTGTTATGGTTTTTAACAGATTTCATAACAGATTTTGTCGCGCTGAATACCAATTATAGAATTTGGAATAGATTTTTTGACAGTTCGAAAATCTGTTATGATTTTTAACAGATTTCATAACAGATTTTGTCGTGCAGAATATGAATTTAGAACGCATAGCAGATTTTTTGACAGCTAAAAAATTTGTATGGGAAATCATAACAGAATAACAGAATTTTTTCATAAAAGATTGCGCAGAATAGGCCCAAATGGCTGTTTTCAGCCGACTCAACAGTTGCCGTTTAGAATAACAACACAATCAGAGCTGAAAAAGAAATCCATTCAAATTAATTTAATTTATAAAAAGTTGAATGAGTGAATAACGAAATAAGAATCTATTCAATGAATGCTAAATTCATTTATAAATAAAAATGTTATTTCACATTCATATTTAAAAAATAATTATTAATTATTCGTTACATTTATATCAATTAATGAATAAAAAATCAATAATAACTAAGAAATTAGTAATGAATAACAAATGAATAATGAATAACAAATGAACAATGAATAAAAAAATGAATAACGATTAAAATATAATTATATTAAAAAACAATTGCAAATTCTAAAGTTCTTTTTGAATTGTATTCTTTGTGTATAGTTTTCATATGAATAAAAAATTGAAAAATTGACAACAAAAATGATTTATTGAAATGAATTATTAATCAAGTTTTTAAATTTAAATGTGAATTAAAATTTTATTTATTAATCAATTTTGAATTAATTTATGGATTTTTATGTCGTTATTCAGTTGTACGTATTCTGAATATGATGCAGACTTAACAACTCTGAATAAAGTTCAAACAAAACATCCCTCACTACCATCGCTACCATAAATTTCACAGCAGTTTAGTTTGCTGCATGCGACCAGTAATAACCAATGTAAACAATGGCGGAAATTTGCTTTTGCTGCCTGTCAAATTAAAATTAAATTTAAGCCGACGGCAATGTCGCGCGACAATGTTGAGCGACAAGTCTCCAAAATACGTCCCATAAGAAATACATGTAAAAAAAAAAGTGACAATTGGCGCTGCCGCTCGTCGCGCGTATTGTGTTCGGGCTATAATTCAGCAAAGAGATAGCGTAAGTGCGTTACTTGTTGCTCAGAGAACAAGTAATCTTTCAACTCTCTCTCTCTCTCGGATCAAATGCATACGCAACTTGCTTTCTTCGATTATAAAAGTTATCGGCCGCTATCACGGCAAATCAAAACAATTGGGCCTATTCTGCGCAATCTTTTATGAAAAAATTCTGTTATTCTGTTATGATTTCCCATACAAATTTTTTAGCTGTCAAAAAATCTGCTATGCGTTCTAAATTCATATTCTGCATGACAAAATCTGTTATGAAATCTGTTATAAATCATAACAGATTTTCGAACTGTCAAAAAATCTATTCCAAATTCTATAATTGGTATTCAGCGCGACAAAATCTGTTATGAAATCTGTTAAAAACCATAACAGAATAACAGAGAGATTTTTGAGTCTTTTATCATAACAAATAGTGACATTTTATTTCTGAAATTGATATCTATCTGAGAATTTCAATAAGAAATTCCGAAAAAAGGCGAAAAATGTAAGTTAACTAATTTTTAAGTATAAATATATTATATAAAGTGTTAAATTTACTGTTTTTAGAAAGAACTATCGAGCAAATATGCTAGAGTCGCGCCTTAAAAGCAAACCACTCGAGTTTCCTGACGTGCTCTTCGTGAATCTATTTTGATTGGATAAGGTGAATGCTTGACTACTCATGAACAAATTGGAACCATTTTTAGTAGCCACAAACATACCTTTTAAAATACAGGTCTGTATTTGTTGTGTTAATACATATTAAATTTTTTAAATCATTATATCTACTAACAGCGCTGCATTTTTATGGATATGGATCCTACCAAGCCTCAATAGCAAGCAACAACATTCTTGGACTGTCTCATCCCAGCACATCGAGGTCAATTTTTTTTTTTTTTTTTTTTTTTTTTTTTTTTTTTTTTTTTTTTTTTTTTTATATTGCAATAACAATCGAGTTTAGCTACTACAGCTTTTTCGCACATTCTCATCATTAACACATTTAAAGTCACAATCCAAATATCTTTGAAATTTTCAACGATATTAATACAAGTGGCTCAAAATAAGCTTATGTGAGAAAAATTTACCCACCAAAATATGGTTGGGCTCAAGGACAACACAAGACATCACGACTAACCATGCAAAAACATAACCATGCAATTACACAATAGTTTTTAATCTACTCTTGAGTTGACCCTTAGACAAGTTAACATCAAAAAAGCTACAATTGTTAACTAATTTACTCATACGGTTTAAAGGAGCAGTTAACATATAATTTGTTCTACTAAATGGTAAGTAAATTAAATTGTTAGCATTTCTACTGCTTCTACGATTAGAATTAAAATTTATAAGAGAAAGAAGTTCTGGAGAATCGAATACACCGGTGATGAGTTGGTGCAAATAGACGATATCTGCAGACTTCCTTCGCTCACTCAATGATTGCATTTTTAAAAGTTTCAAGCGATCCTCATAAGGAGGAAGGTTTAAAATGTCAAATCCACTTAAGCCTCTTAGGACAAACCGAACAAAGCATTTTTGGATTCTCTCTATTCGATCAACATGCACATTGTAACTTGGAGACCAAACTTGACTTGCGTACTCCAAGTGAGGACGCACTATTGCATAATACAGCGTTGTAGTCGTAATCATGCTATTGAATTCTTTGGCCCAGCGTTTAATAAATCCAAGCATAGAAGATGCTTTTTTACAAATGTTATCAATATGAATGTTAAAGGAAAGCTTAGAATCCATACATATTCCCAGATCTTTAACGACATCCACACGACATAAAGCAGTATCTTTTATCTTATAATCAAAAACTAAATCATTCCTTTTTCGCGAAAAGGTCATAGTTTGGCATTTATCTGGATTAAGAAACATATTATTTTTAGAACACCAAACTTCAAAAGATTTCAGATCGGACTGGAGTAGGGCTGAATTGTCTTGAGAATTTATTTTTCTGTATATTTTCATATCATCCGCATAAATAAGCAGATGAGAGTTTTTAATGATATGGGTCACATCATTAATGGCTAAAATAAACAGAAGTGGACCTAGGTGACTTCCTTGAGGAACACCAGATAACGCAATAAACTCCGCAGACAAAACCCCTCGGAATCGTATTTGATAAGATCGGTCTGACAAATACGATTTAATCCAGTTTACAAAATATTGTGGAAATCCAATGGACTTAAGTTTAAATAGAATTAAATTGTGTGGTAACTTATCAAATGCCTTGCTAAAATCAGTGTAGATGCAGTCGACCTGGCAACCAGATTCAATGGTGTTTAAGCAAAACGTTGTAAAATCGAGCAGATTAGATACCGTAGATCTGCCACTAACAAAACCATGCTGACGAGTTGTTATGACTTCACGACAGTGAATTTTTATCCGATCATACACGATTCGCTCAAAAAGTTTTGGAATCGAGGACAGTTTAGCAATGGGCCTGTAGTTAATGACATCATTCCTGCAACCTTTTTTATAAATAGGACTAATAAATGATTTTTTCCAAAACAGTGGAAAATAACTTTCGTTTATAGATTTATTAAATAACAAAGAAAGTGGTTGACACAAAATTGAACCGCATTGAGTTAACACTGCGGCAGGAATTCCATCAGGTCCAGTGCTAAAATCTTCATCGATCGAACTAATATATTTTAAAATATCCTCTGAGGTAAAGGATAAAGAGTCCAAAGAAACTCTGGGTGTAGAATTCATATATTCAAAATATCCCTCATCAGGATCAAAAGAATCCGAACAAAATGAATCTTTAAAGAGATTTGCAAACAAACCACAAATAATGACGGGATCATCAGTAATTCCATCCACAGTTTTGAATGATGAAGGGAATCCATCGGATTTCTTCTTTGTATTTATGAATCCCCAAAACTTCTTTGGATCAGACAGTATTCTCAGCTTTATATTGTCTAAATATTCATTATATAATGCAGCTGAGCTATTTTCAAATTCCAGAAACAAACGTTTGTAGGTTTCCAGGTCATTTGAGTCTAAACTACAGACATATTTCTTCCATGCCCTATTCCTGTTGTTGCGAAGAGTTTTTAAATCCTTAGTGTACCAAGGGTACGCACAGTTTTTCGCAAATTTGAGGCTATATGGTACGGACTGAGAGAACACAGTAAAGAGCTCCGTATAAAAAAAATTTATGGAATCATCAAGGTTATTTCCATTTAAGTACTCTAAAATAACATTTAGTTTGTTATGAAGTAAATGATTCAACTTCAAAAAGTCAGCTTTTTTAAAATTGAATTCATAAACCTTATCGATTGAACTCGAATTTACTATGCTCTCCCTGTCCGATTTATACCAAATGCTCAATGGTGGATGGTATTCATCAACATTAGTCAGAGCATGAAAGGCCCTCTTAACAATTACATTGTTACTGTCTGTAGTTAAGACCAGGTCAAGAAGTCTTTCAAGACTATTATAAATACAACTTACTTGTTGTAAGTCAGAACATATATTGTCAACAAATATATGTTCTTGGCGAGTCTTCGAATTTGATGCACAAAAATATGTATCATCGTCGGAAGAATGCCATTTTAAGTCAGGCAGATTGAAATCGCCCAACAGTAAAATGTCGTCAGTAACGTCAAGTAGACTTATTATATATTCTATGCAATCCGCAAGGCTTGCATAGACTTCTGCACTGCTCTTTGGGGGAACATACGCATTAATAACATATACATTGGAATTACAATGTATAACCTTAACGCATATAAGTTCGATATTAGAAGAGCAGGGAATATCAATTAAGGAACTGACAAAGGAATTCCTTACAGCTAAAAGGACACCACCACCAACAGCAGAAATATTGTTAGTGTGTCTGTCTCTTCTAAAAACTTGAAAACTATTGTCAAACACTTCCAAGTCAGTAATGCTTCCGTTCAGCCATGTTTCTGTTAACGCGATAATATCCTCAGAGAAATTCTGAGACGCCAAAAATATGTCGCGCGTTTTAGAACGTAATCCCCTTACATTTTGATAGTAAAGGGATAATCTATTTAGTTTTTTTGGGTCTGATGCGCGATTTTATTCGTCCTTCTAGACTTATTTTTAGGCGTAAACTCAGAAACGAGGATATTATCGGCCCACATTTTAGAGTTAAGAACAGATGCAAACTCTTCAGCTGCAACCGTTAGAATAAAGGAGGCGTGGGAAGGCTTGTTACCAATTTTTTTGCATGAACAGAATGCATTTTGACTATATAATATATTTTGTTTGACAAACGTCATTACATTTTCAGTTGTTGTGTCGGGCTGAAGACGTGAAATGAATAAGAGTTTTCGCCTCGACACTGCCCTTAAATTAATTATTGGGTTATTGGGCTCAGTTGAAATCAAATTTGGACTATAAGTCAATGAAGGAGTAAAAGATGGAGGTGAAGAAATAACTGTGTTATTATTTTCTGCAGGCATAGCCGTGGTCTGCTTAGCCTGAGGAGTGTTTGCAGACGTCTTGCGACGCTTATTATTTTTATTTTTATTTTTCCTCTTCTTTTTTGAGCTATTTTGGTCTTTTTCGGATTGAATGTTAGTTTGAGTCCCGGAAGAGATAGTCTGAGACAAGGAAGGCAAAATGTTTTCCGGAGAAGAACATTCATCATATACGCTAATACTGGGTGCGGCACTAACTTCGCTAAAAAATGTTACAATTTCCCTAAAATTGTTATTTAAGGAGTTAAGACTTTCTCCAAATAGCTTTATTTTAGAATAAAGCTCATCTGGGGAAAGGGCCCTGCACGAAGCACAGTACCAGCGAAGACCTGATCGGACAGACATTAAATCGTCTAAACACGATTTGGAAATACCCGCACATCTCGCATGAAACATTCGCTCACATGGTCCAGAACAACTGAACATTGGGTTCAGAATATTCTGGCTTTTACATAGCTCGTTTAGGGAACAAGCAGCAATATTTTCACTAGAAAAATAGTCCATGTTGCAAATAGAGCAGAACGTGCCTAAAGGGTTAAAATTCTGTAGCTATGTATATATGCAGTGAGCGCACAGTTAAAAAACAAATACAACACACACTACGCTTGATAATGGCAAAGCAAAGCACAAAGAAGAATAAAATTAGAATAAAAAAAAAAAACACAGTAAGCAAGCAAGCTAGCATGGAATCAAGCATGCAGACGAAACACAAAAAACAAGAATGTTGTTTATATAAACAAATTAAATTAAAAACATTAAATTAATATTAAATACACGTAACTATTACTATAATTAATGTAAATTAATATCACTACAGTGTAATAATGTATGAACACTCACGAAATATTATACTAATAATAACACTGCACAAAAAAAGTTAACGCAAATCGTTGTAAATAAACACAAAACACTTCTAACACTGACTAACAGACGAGATCAACTGAACACGTAACCAATTTAATCAACATGCACTTGGGCAATGTTTCTGCAAAAAAACATTTTATTGGCTGCTTAAGACTTTGAATATAATTTGGTTCGGCCGTAGGGGTATTTTAACTTTGGCTCAGTCGAAGATCATTTCTTACTACTTGTAAATATTTAACAGTTCTATAAAAACATTTTATTCTTAAACTTGCATTTATAGTTTTCATACCACAGTATAAAAATGTATAAACTTTTAGTATAAAATACAAAATACAAATGTTTTAGCCAACACCCATTGCGTGTTGCAACTTAATCTAAAATATAAGGTGTATTTAAAATTATTACTAAAGTTTTTTTTTCTTTTTTATCTACAATTATCTGGATTGCACAGTCATTGCTTCGGGTTCCTTCTCGACTCTCTAGACTTTGCAAAATCAATTATATGCAAACCTTATAAAATGCGGTTGAGGAGTTAAAGGGCTTGAAAGTTGAGAAAATGGACTTCAAAAACTTGTGTTTTCTTTTTAAATTTTCGTACAAATCCTGGCGTTATGGGCATCAAAAGAAAGGTTATGCTGTTATCTATTCAACAAGGTATCAATCATAAAAATCCATCCATTACTTTTGAAGATATAGCATTTTACATATTGTATGATTATATATAGCATGATTGATAGCTTGTTGAATAGGTAACAGCATAACCTTTCTTTTGATGCCCATAACGCTAGGTTTTGTACGAAAATTTAAAAAGAAAACACAAGTTTTTGAAATCCATTTTCTCAACATTCAAGCTCTATAATTTCTAAACCACTTAAGAGCAGCGAAACATTTTTTCACCATTAACTTTTTTAGCTCCAAATACACATTTTCAAGTGAAGTGAAAAAACTCCATTTTAACTCATCTTCAACTGTTCCAAAAATTTGTTTGCTTGTTTGAGATCACAACAGCTGCCATCCGAAATGACACGTAAGATGTACTGACCAGCAAGAGTGCCGTGCCACCAATCGTGCATATGATTGCAAGCAGCCTTAGCGGCAGACATGGCAGAAGACATCTTACGTGCGGAAATCACGGCAGCGCCACGCTTTTGCACCGTCTCATCAAATACTCCTTGCAGTAAGTCGGCATCCCAGACTGATTTTGTGCACACTGTCTCATTGCTAGAATAAGGGAATTTAGTCGAAAAATTCTTTTTTTTACAGCAATATGTGTACCTTAACATCCTTGCGTGCGTGTAGATCCACCGCCTGTCCCTGCATCTTATGCATTTTCACGTTCGCCGAGAGCAAATCCTTGCGTTCCATACCCTTCTTATATGGCATTGAACCAACCATGAAGGCAGCGGCAGCATCCTTGAAGCCCACAGCTGGATCAGTTCTTGGACTGAAATATACTGTAGAAAAAAATTGTTTAATTTATAACTAGCTTTGCCTAAAACATCCCTTAACTTACCTTTTCGCTCTGCATTTTGTTTGCTTGAATAAATTTATTTACAATAATCAGCTGTTTCATAACATTAACATAACATTAACGGAATTGTAATAGATTTTTATTTTCGAAGATTGATAACAGGTTGCCATAAAAGTTCGATATACTGAATACCAATTTTAACAGATCTTTTATGATCGACATCTGTTACGATTGATAACAGAAAATGCGTAACAGAATAACAGATTTCGCCGAATAGGCCCAAATAACTATATAGTTCTGCTTGTACTCCAAATACTTGCGTACGTTGAAATCAAAAGGCAATTGGGCCTATTCGGCGAAATCTGTTATTCTGTTACGCATTTTCTGTTATCAATCGTAACAGATGCCGATCATAAAAGATCTGTTAAAATTGGTATTCAGTATATCGAACTTTTATGGCAACCTGTTATCAATCTTCGAAAATAAGAATCTATTACAATTCCGTTAACTTCTGTTATGAAACAGCTGATTGTTGTAAATAAATTTATTCATAGTCAACAAAATGCAGAGCGAAAAAGTAAGTTAAGGGTTGTTTTATGCAAAAGCTTATTATAAATTAAACAATTTATTTTCTTCAGTATATTTCAGTCGTCTTTAAGTTAGCTGCTGGTACTCTGACGTTCATAAGCAAATCGAAGAAAAAAAAACACAAGTTAACAAAATGCAGCCAATTCATGTTGATGTTAGCGGCGCTGCCGGCAAAATTGCTTCTCATCTTGCATTTGCTCGATATTCCTCATATGGTTGGTGTACTCGAGGGTGTCGTCATGGAATTAGCCGATTGTGCACTACCTCTACTACGGCAAGTTGTACCAACAATTGATCCAGCTATGGGCTTCGAGGATGTTGCCGCTGCCTTCATGGTTTGGAACGCAAGGATTTGTTCTCGGCGAACGTGAAAATTTCCAAGATGCAGGGCCAGGCGGTGGATCTACATGCACGCAAGGATGTTAAGGTACACATATTGCTGTAAAAAAAAAGAATTTTTCGACTAAATTCCCTTATTCTAGCAATGAGACAGTGTGCACAAAATCAGTCTGGGATGCCGACTTACTGCAAGGAGAATTTGATGAGACGGTGCAAAAGCGTGGCGCTGCTGTGATTTCCGCACGTAGGATGTCTGCCGCTAAGGCTGCTTGCAATCATATGCACGATTTGTAGCACGGCACTCTTGCTGGTCAGTACGTCTTACGTGTCATTTCGAATGGCAGCTATGGAACGCCCAAGGTTTCCAACGCATTACCTGTTGTGATCTCAAACAAGCAAACCAATTTTTTAAGGTTTGCAGATCAACACAATAGGTGTCGGCTAAAGTATTTGTATTTGGTATTTTATACTTAAATTGTATAAATGTTTAATCAGTGTTAACACTATAAATACATGTTGAAGAATAAAATGTTTTTATAGAACTTAAATATTTAAAAGTAGTAAGAAATGATTTTAGACTGGGCCAAAAAACCAAAGTATATTCAAAGTCTTAAGCAGCCAATAAAATGTTTATTTGTAAAAATATTTTCGTCATAGTTTTAATAGAAAATACTCGCTTTTGTTTTGGTTTATTCTATGGTTGAATTTCATACTCGAAGTACATGTTAAATATCAAAGTTCATATGCAAAATTGCAAGTTGAGTGCATATTAATAAAGATATAGAGATAAAAAAATCATATTAATAAAGATAAAAGCTTAAATATCGAGTTTCGTCATCACAGACTTTGGATGTTCCACGATTGGTTCCAATTTGTTCATGAGCAGTCGAGCATTCACCTTGCCCTAACGAAATAGCTGCACGAAGCGCACATCAGGAAGCTCGAATAGATTGCTTTGAAGCCGCAACTCTAGCAGAGTTGCTCGATGGTTTCGTCTAAAACATTAAATTGAACATAAACATATGCATATATTTATACTTAACAATTAGTTTACTTACATTTTTCGCCTTTTTTCAGAATTTCTTATTGAAATTCACAAATAAATATCCATTTCAGATATAAAATGTCACTTTAATAGAATTTGTTATGATAAAAGACTCAAAAATCTGTCTGTTATTCTGTTATGGTTTTTAACAGATTTCATAACAGATTTTGTCGCGCTGAATACCAATTATAGAATTTGGAATAGATTTTTTGACAGTTCGAAAATCTGTTATGATTTTTAACAGATTTCATAACAGATTTTGTCGTGCAGAATATGAATTTAGAACGCATAGCAGATTTTTTGACAGCTAAAAAATTTGTATGGGAAATCATAACAGAATAACAGAATTTTTTCATAAAACATTGCGCAGAATAGGCCCAAATATCAGTTTCCTTAACCAGTTACAATTATCAGTATTATCAGCTTAAATGGAGGGTCGGAGAGGATTCTTATGTATGACGGACCCCCATTACTTTTGCAATAGGAACATTTTTCCCTTTGAGACTTGTCCACGGCGACCCCTCTTTAGGTGTGCTCCCATACAAATTTTATGATTTTTGTATATTTATAACCTACACTTGAACAGGGTCCCAAAGGGAAAAAATGTTCCTCTTGCAAAAGTATTGGGGTTGGTCATACATATTAACGCTCCCCGGCCCTCCCTTATAACCATACATGCAATGAAAATTTATCTTCTAAAATACTCAAGTACTTATAGTACTTGCTTACTTGTACTCCTCTTGCAAGTTATTTTTATTTACATAGTGAATGAGTGAGAGTCAATAACTCATTTGTTTTGCCTTCAACTAGTTCTTTATTTATTCATACTACCAAGTATTTGTGCTCACTCCAACGCTATCCGCAAATGAGAGTGAAAGAGCGAAAGGAATTGCGCAACACACAAATGTTTTATAAAGCGATTCAAATGCATTTGTGCAGCCCTTTGGTCGGAATCGACAATTGAATTCATTATAGCAGTTTTTTACAGTGCTGTAGGATGATTCTTTATCGCCGTATAGAGATTTAAGTTCATCGATGCATTCTCGTCTTGATAATCCACTTGATAATGTTATGAAAAATAATTTAAAAAAGTTTATTCCAATTTTTGCACGAGATGAATTTTCAAGTTACTCTATAGTAAACAACAACATAAAAAACGTAATTTTTGCAATGAAAACTTCAGATGGTAAGTCTTGCCACTTACTGTTGGCAAGGACGGAAATATAAATAGCAACCATCGCATTTTGTTATTAGTTGAATAAAAAGTAAAGAGATCCCGCAAGTAATAAATACACAGAACAACAGTATTTTTAAAACTTAGTTACCAATTTTAACTAAACCAAATAAAAGTCCAGTATATCTCCGTTTTTTTTTGTATTTGCACTAGGGTAAAAAAAAAACAAAAACTCATTTTTTTTAACAAGAAATTAAGAAAACAACTGATTCAAATGTGATATTGATCGGTGAAGTTATCTGGATCACAAAATTCGGTAGAAACTTTAAAAAATTCTAAATTTATAAAGAAATTTTAACAAAATCTTGGAAATATCATAGGTTACAATTTATAACAAAATGGTGAAAAATTAAAAAAATTGGCAAGCGATATAGTGGACATCTTAGATATGGTACGAAATGGTAATTTTTTAATATACCCTCAAAATCTGGATTTTGGAGCAAACCCCGTTTTTAATTAGACACACTTATGTATCACCATACTATCTGTTCATTTTTTCTATTACTGGTTAATTTTACAAAAACAAAACTTCGTAATATAGGTATATGAAGATTAGACCTTTGCATCGATGCAAAGATACATATTTTCATTATATTGTGAAATTTCCGAATTTTCTTACTTTTGATTTAACTTAATTACTATTGTATTTTGTATTTATAGTTCTTAAAAAAAACAGCTCAAAATAGTATATTTCATGTTGTTTTTAGTCAGGTAGTCCCAGAAGTATCCGACCTGTTAGTATAGATGGCGGTTGTTGTTTGATAAGAGTGATTATGTTAGATAGTATCACTAGTGAATGCTTAAAATTGATCATCGTTATGTGATGCAATACTTTCATTTGAAAGGCCTCTGTCCAATCAATATCAAAGCTTAGTTTAGTTATACTCTGGGGGAGTATGCTAATTCGTTTACAAAAGTAAAATACTAGGGAGCAGAGTTTTAACGAGGCCGTTCGAACTGAGGAGACCACACCAGAAATGGTAAAGAAAATCCACAAAATGGTATTGGATGACCGTCGACTGAGAGGGCGCGTAATAGCAGACATGATAGGAATTTCAAAAAGTACTGTACATTAGGGTGTATCGAATTTATATTGTAAGAGGTCTCAAAGGTTTCAAGGGGTTGTCAAGATCACTCAAAAAAATTTTAAGAAAAAAAAGGATGCATTCCTCTCCCGCAAGGACAAACTTGCTTTTTGAGGAAAACAGTAAAAATTAACGATTTTAAATTAACTTTTGAGACCTCTTAGAATACGATCTAAATTTTTCGATACACCCTACTGTACATCGCATATTAACTGAAAATTTTGACATGAAAAAGATGTTCTGAAGATGGCTGCCGTCATTACTCACAATGGAACAAAAATAGCAACGTTCAAAGCAATAAAGCAGAGTTTTAGGGTCGATTCATAGCCATGGCTGCTGAAACATGGGTCCATTACTTCACACCTGAGACGAAGGAACAGTTAAGACATTGAACTGAAAGGGAAGAATCGGCTCCAAAAAAGGTTAAGACAGTTCCATCTGCAGGCAAGGTCATGTCATCAGTTTTTTTGAATGCAAGTGAGATAATTTTCACTATCTTCAGAAAAACAAAAAACAAAATCAGAGAAGGGTATTATGAAGTTAAGAAAAAACTGCTGCATTTGGCGAAAAATAAAGTTTTATTTAATAAATACAATTCACCAGATCAGACCTGTTTTCGCGAGTGCCTAAATCAATTACTTCCTGACGTACCCTTTTCGTCAGATTTAGTCCGATGGAATAATTTTCTTTTTCAAACTTAAAAAATGCCTCGGTGGTAAAAGATTTGCCAACAAAAAATGGAGAGGTGAAGTCTGCGGTTGATAGCTATTTGAGGAGCCCGACGGTTCTTATTATAAACAGGTTATCACCACTATTGAAAATCGTTGGAAAAAGTTTATCAAGCTCAAATGAGACTATGTAGAGAAATAAAGATATTTTTATCAAAATTTCTTGTGATTTCTTTTTATTTTCGGTACTTCTGTGGCTACCCACGTTTATTCGTATAACTTCCGAAAACGGTTATTTTCCCAAATTCCGATTTTGAATGTAAGTTCGAAATGCCAAGTATGAAGTCTTTGCCCTTTAAGTCTTGCACCTCAACAACACCAAGCATTGATAGATGAATATTGACATTACAAAAATTCCAACATTTTGGTGTATTTGCGGTTATTATGTTGTTTATAGTGGTTTGAAAATTGTATTTCAGAAGGGAATTAACACTTGAACATTTTTAGGTGATGATTTTTTACGATTTTCCATATAAATTGACAAGGTATCAAATTCAGTGTGATAAAACGGTTTCGAAAATTGGTTCAAACGAAGGCAAAAGTGTATTGATCATCTTGGAGAATACTTTGAAAAACAATAAAAGCATTTTCACTGGTTAACCACTGTTTTTTTCACTGTTAGGCGCAAGCCTTTAAAGACAGCCCTCGTATGGGTCACACTTCCTAACGAACAACATTAAAGAAAAACAATTTTGTTTTCATTTGTTTTGCCTTCAACTACACTCTTAAAATTTTTCGTGTAAATTCGCGACCACAAAGATAGGCAACTGGTTGCCTATCTTTATGGTCGCAAATTTAAGCACTCGTGAAAAATACACATTTTTGTGTAATTCAAGCTCAAGATTTACACACAGAAATGTTTAAATTTACACAATGGTCTACGACTTTTCGGTTTAAAATTAAATGAATTTTAAACCTTTCGTGTTTAAATTTAAACACAATTTCAACATTTAATGCTTATTATTAACCTTTGCTTGAGCACTACCCATTAGGGTTGCCTTTTGATTCCTAACTCAGTGTTATTCAGTAAAATTTGTATTATCCTATATTTTATAGGTTCATACATAAATTCTTATATATAATATGACATATAATTTTGTTATATTTATATATAACTAAGATATAATATTACTGAATGCCAAAGAGTAACGAATTAAAAGAGCTACCATTAAGGGCTTGCTCATGCAAAGGTTAAAGAATATCAAACTTCTGTAATGCAAAATAAAAGAATAATATGAAATTAAATTTTTAATTTATTCAGAACTGACCTTAAATGCTAAAAGCAATATACATACATATATGTTAGAAAAGTAAAAAATAAATAATTTGTTGATTTCAGAAACTTGTTAAGATTAATTTTAATGGAGGCATCTCAGTGGGCTGCCAATTAGAGCAGGATTTTTGTAACATATTGGAATGTCTTCGAAGTTTATTTGGGATATTTGGACTCAAACTAGAAGTTTTACGATTTGGTGCTCGATTCAAAAAATTATTTCTGTTGCGCATTATTGTTAATAAAGGCACTGTAGTAGTCGAAATAATATTCCCTTCAGAGTCCTTTTCTAAGAAAGATTCTGGAAATTTTGAAACAGCTTGTTGTACTACTGTCCTAAAAATAATTCGAAGAAAACAACATGATGTAACCGTATATGTTTTTTAATATAAACAAACCTTAAAATTCCCATGGGTATATAAAACGAAAACATTCTCATTTCATCCACCAACAATATCTTATAGCAATCTAAATGTAAGCACTTAAAAACTGCACTTTTTTCTTTTTTATGCAGAAGCAAATGCTTCTGATATAAATCAATAGATCCTAATTTTTTTTTGCAATTGCAACACACAAGCATTATACTATTTATAATTAACCTTTAATTAAATTATAACTTAAAGCCATTTTTACGCTTAATTTACTTTTTGACCGCACTCGTTTACAATTTTGTTCCGAATGAAGATCACATGGCGTCGTTTCTCACGTGTTCAATGTTGGTAGCTTAGGTTGCGAACATAGTGAACGTATGTTGCTGACCCGAGCCGATTGAAACTCAAAAACGCATTGGTGCAAAAGAGATGCATGACTTCGGTTTTTATAGCTCTAATACAGTGTCGGAAAAACCAATACATAAACTTGCATACTTGTGTGTGTGACGAAATTACTCTTATTCAGCTCGGCTCAAGCAACATGCTTTCACCATGTTCGCAACCTTAATGAAAGCAAGATTAAACATGCATTGTGTACCGTTCAACTTTTTGTGTGTAGTTGAAAAAAACCGTGTCATTTTTAAGCCATCAATGTGTAATTTTCAATAATAAAGATTTGAAACTACAATTGATGTGTAAACTTAGTGTTTTAAGGTTAGTAGTTTTAATAAATAATTATGTAAAAGCGTTTTTTACACATATTATATGCAAAAATTACACTAATGTGCAATTTTACATGAAATATTACTAGCTCTATGGTAGTAATTTTCAAACGAGTTTTTAGAGTGTAGTTCTTTATTTATTCATACTACCAAGTATTTGTGCTCACTCCAACGCTATCCGCAAATGAGAGTGAAAGAGCGAAAGGAATTGCGCAACACACAAATGTTTTATAAAGCGATTCAAATGCATTTGTGCAGTCCTTTAGTCGGAATCGACAATTGAATTCATTATAGCAGTTTTTTACAGTGCTGTAGGATGATTCTTTATCGCCGTATAAAGATTTAAGTTCATCGATGCATTCTCGTCTAGATAATCCACTTGATAATGTTATGAAAAATAATCGCACGAAAATGTTCACGAGTGTATTCCAATTTTTGCACGAGATGAATTTTTCAAGTTACTCTTTAGTAAACAACAACATAAAAAACGTAATTTTTGCAATGAAAACTTCAGATGGTAAGTCTTGCCACTTACTGTTGGCAAGGACGGAAATATAAATAGCAACCATCGCATTTTGTTGTTAGTTGAATAAAAAGTAAAGATATCCCGCAAGTAATAAATACACAGAACAACAGTATTTTTACAACTGAGTTACCATGGTATACTTCTGGAAAAATCCGTTTGCTGAACATTTTTACTAAACCAAATAAAAGTCCAGTATATCTGCGTTTTTTTTTTTTTATTTGCACTAGGGTGAAAAAAAAAACAAAAACTAATTTTTTTTAACAAGAAATTAATAAAACAACCGATTCAAATGTGATATTGATCGGTGAAGTTATCTGGATCACAAAATTCGGTAGAAACTTTAAAAAATTCTAAATTTAAAATTAAATTTAAACAAAATCTTGGAAATATCATAGGTTCCACTTTATAACAAAATGGTCAAAAATTAAAAAAATTGGCAAGTGATATAGTAGACATCTTAGATATGGTACGAAATTGTAATTTTTAAATTTACCCTCAAAATCTGGATTTTGGAGCAAACCCCGTTTTTAATTAGACACACTTATGTATCACTATACTATCTGTTCATTTTTTCTATTACTGGATAATTTTACTAAAACAAAGCTTCGTTATATAGGTACATATATGAAGATTAGACCTTTGCATCGATGCAAAGATACATATTTTCATTATATTGTGAAATTTCCGATTTTTCTTACTTTTGATTTAACATAATTACTATTGCATTTTGTATTTATAGTTCTTAAAAAAAACAGCTCAAAATAGTATATTTCATGTTGTTTCTAGGCAGGTAGTCCCAGAAGTACTCGTCCTGATGGTATAGATGGCGGTTGTTGTTTGATAAGAGTGATTATGTTAGATAGTATCACTAGTGAATGCTAAAAATTGATCATCGTTATGTGATGCAATACTTTCATTTGAAAGGCCTCTGTCCAATCAATATCAAAGCTTAGTTTAGTTATACTCTGGGGGAGTACTCGGTCGAAAATTTGGGTTTAAATATAAAAAAATGAAAACTCTTTTTGGGTTTAAACCTACTTTTTTAAACCCTACGGTTTCTTTTTTAAACTCGTCAAGGTTTACTTTCGGAAGATTCACGAATTTTAAACTCTAGGGTTTAAAAAATAAACTCAAAAAGTTTAAAACTATATGTATTTAGACATTTTAACTCGAAAGGTTTAAAATTTGGCCTTGAGGTTTATATTTTAAACTCTAGGGTTTAAAAGTAAACCCATACGGTTTTAAATGTAAACTCAAAGGTTCTAAAAATAAACTCTCGGTTTGAAATCAAAACCGCGGAGTTTTAAATTTGAAACCAAAGGGTTTTAATTTAAAACCTTTTTGGGTTTGGATAAATATAGAAACCCTCAAGGTTTTAAATTTAAACCAATATTTTTGACCGTGTATGCTAATTCGTTTACAAAAGTAAAATACTAGGGAGCAGAGTTTTAACGAGGCCGTTCGAACTGAGGAGACCACACCAGAAATGGTAAAGAAAATCCACAAAATGGTATTGGATCACCGTCGACTGGGAGGGCGCGTAATAGCAGACATGATAGGAATTTCAAAAAGTACTGTACATTAGGGTGTATCGAATTCATATTGTAAGAGGTCTCAAAGGTTTCAAGGGGTTGTCAAGATCACCCAAAAAAATTTTAAGAAAAAAAAAGATGCATTCCTCTCCCGCAAGGACAAATTTGCTTTTTGAGGAAAACAGTAAAAATTAACGATTTTAAATTAACTTTTGAGACCTCTTAGAATACGATCTAAATTTTTCGATACACCCTACTGTACATCGCATATTAACTGAAAATTTTGACATGAAAAAGATGTTCTGAAGATGGTTGCCGTCATTACTCACAATGGAACAAAAATAGCATCGTTCAAAGCAATAAAGCAGAGTTTTAGGGTCGATTCATAGCCATGGCTGCTGAAACATGGGTCCATCACTTCACACCTGAGACGAAGGAACAGTTAAGACATCGAACTGAAAGGGAAGAATCGGCTCCAAAAAAGGTTAAGACAGTTCCATCTGCAGGCAAGGTCATGTCATCAGTTTTTTTGAATGCAAGTGAGATAATTTTCACTATCTTCAGAAAAACAAAAAACAAAATCAGAGAGGGGTATTATGAAGTTAAGAAAAAACTGCTGCATTTGGCGAAAAATACAGTTTTATTTAATCAATACAATTCACCAGATCAGACCTCTGTTTTCGCGAGTGCCTAAATCAATTACTTCCTGACGTACCCTTTTCGTCAGATTTAGTCCGATGGAATAATTTTCTTTTTCCAAACTTAAAAAAATGCCTCGGTGGTAAAAGATTTGCCAACAAACAATGGAGAGGTGAAGTCTGCGGTTGATAGCTATTTTGAGGAGCCCGACGGTTCTTATTATAAACAGGTTATCACCACTATTGAAAATCGTTGGAAAAAATTTATCAAGCTCAAAGGAGACTATGTAAAGAAATAAAGATATTTTTATCAAAATTTCTTGTGATTTCTTTTTATATCCGGTACTTCTGTGACTAACCACGTTTATTCGTATAACTTCCGAAAACGGTTATTTTACCCAAATTCCGATTTTGAATATAAATTCGGAATGCCAAGTATGAAGTCTTTGCCCTTTAAGTATTGTACCTCAACAATACCAAGCATTGATAGATGAATATTGACATTTACATTCCAAAAATTCCAACATTTTGGTGCATGTGCGCTTATTGTGTTGTTTATAGTGGTATGAAAATTGTTTTTCAGAAAAAAAAGGGAATTAACACTTGAACATTTTCAGGTGATGGTTTTTTACAATTTTTCACGTAGATTGGCAAGGTACCAAATTTAGAGTGAAAAAACTGTTTCGAAAATTGGTTCTAACGAAGGCAAAAGTGTATTGATCATCTTGGAGAATACTTTGAAAAACAATAAAAGCATTTTCACTGGTTAACCACTGTTTTTTTCACTGTTAGGCGCAAGCCTTTAAAGACAGCCCTCGTATGGGTCACATTTCCTAACGAACAACATTAAAGAAAAACAATTTTGGCTTCATAATAATCAAAAAATTATTTTTATTATGTTACATTTTTGTTGTTGCGATTTTATTTCAATAAAACAAATGTTAAAAATTAATAATAAAGCTTAAACATTAAAAATTAACGGCTAAAAGCTAAAGTACGCAGTTAAAAAAATTATTATTCTGATTAAATTGTTAAGATATTAACTTAGGCTAAGGTTATAATTTATCATCGTATATGTATGCTTGTATGTTTGTATGTTTTACGAGGATGTTAAAAGGACTAATTTTATTAGATTAAATATAAATATTTTCAATAGTTACGAGTTGTAGAGGATGTGACTTAAAATTGTAACTTACAATAAATGTGTATTTGTGTAGAAATGCATTGAATTTTTATTTTGCTATACAATACATTATGTAGCTAGTATAGTATAAATGTGTGCATTATTTGTAATTTGTGTGGGTGGTTTTTAGTAAGATGAAAATATTGCTTCGCTATGGATGGTATATAAATGTGTTATTGTTTTAACTCAAAATGTAAAAAATTCGAGAGTTGTCGATAAACAAAAACGATAGGCTAGATTATGTCGTAATGTAAATAAACTATTGGCTACTAAAGAGCCAATAATAACAGAATCATATTATTCAAACTTTTTATTAATTAATTCATTGCTTTTGATATGTGGTGAACTATATAGTTATGAGAAAAGTAAATCTTTGAGAATTGATTTTTTTTTTCTTATTTCATTACTGTGCTGTTGTATAAAAATAACTTTCATACTCTTAACTTTACTCACAAGTATCTTTGTTTATTTCACGCTTACATTCACAAAATTCGATTTTATATAAATATTGATATTATTACTTTACAGCTTAAGTACATATTTCTAAAACTGCTTTATAAAAGTCCTACACAGTTCCAAGCTATTTATATGCTGGAAAGGCGCCTTGTAAAACTTTATTCAAAATTTGTTTTCATTCCTATTACTTTTACATTACTTTGTTGTTGTTTATTTTTAAAAAAGGCACTTTACATAAATTGTAAGTAATATTAGAAAACTATGGTTGCTTTTGTAATCAAGTGCATGAAGTTGGGGCTTGATTTGTAACTTAGATGTATTGAAATAAAAAACAACTATAATAATTTATGGCATATTTTGATAAATCTCGCTATTCGTTAATTGAAAAAGTTTTTCGTTAAACAAAATCTTAAAGAAATTATAGAAGAGTAGTACATTTAACAAAAATCAAGTTCGTATTGCTTAGTTAGCTATTACTTTTTCACATCTATAACACACATAAAAAATAAACATCACAACATATGTTAAAACAGTTCAAAAAGAGACAAAATTTGTTAGCAGTAAAGATAAAGCCAACACTCGGTGACAACTTTTGGACAAAACTATTTATCTAATTATTCAAAAAGTATGCTTCTTAAATAATACAGGAAATTAGAGAAAATATTTTACAATTAATGTTATTAAGTACAATCCAAATACACACAACAATACTTAAGTACATTTCAATATTTCTTTAACATAAACATAACTTTCTTTTCAACAATCATTCATTCCATTATTTAATTTCGATTCAGTAACAATGGGAAAATTAGAACAGAAAGTATTGAGTTGACAAAAATTCTGCCTGTTGCATATATCGTCGCTCGTATGACTAACTGACGTATCTGAAATTTCTTAATTGTTCAGGAGAGCAGTTTTCTTTTTTCGTTTATGTGTTTTAACGTATATAATACATATGTCAGATACGGTCAAAACCATTTACGTTTTTTAGTCAAACTGTTTTATTTATAGTTTTAATATTTTCTGACATATTATGTCATTGTATGACTAAATAAATATATTGACACCTTTAACTCAATTTCGCAAAACATGTTAGTTACGTCGGTTAGTCATACGAGCGACGATATAGAAACCCGAGGCTATAGTTTTTGATAATTCAGACTGTCAAACTTTCATCAGCTGAATGACAAGTTTCCCATTAGCACCAGACCATCGAAATTTAAATCAAATATAAGTGTTAGTAATAAAAAATTCGTCATTCTAAGATTATTGGTATTTTTGTTTTTTTCTTTTTGTTAGACTTACTGCTAGATCTCTACAAATTAATATTAGTTAAATTCTAGTTACTAAAGTCTACATGTTACAAATTAGTTTTGGTGTTTTAAAAACATAGTTGCAAATTTTTAATTTTTATATTTTTGTTTGTTTTTTTTTTATTGCATCAACCGAGGCAAGTGCTCGCTTAATTTAAAGAGTCAGAAGAAACAAGACATTATAATTATAACGAGTTAAAATAAAACATCATAATGAATATTTGATCGAATAAACAAAGCAAAACAAAACAAGAAACGTTTAACATTTAAATTGTATATCAATAAATAAATAATTAATCAAACCCTGCAACATGTCTGACTGCCTTTATATATTAACAATCATATTTTGCAGCTGGGTCAGCGTTGTTCCTAGATGATTGTTTTCGGGTATATTGCGTATTTGCAGCAGCCAGCGCTGACATTCGATGCATTTGCGTTGCCGCTCCTCGCGTGAAACATCCACGCCCAAACCGTTGGCTGCCCAGGGATCTATGTTTTCTTGTATAATTGGCAAGAAATTGGAAAGTATCACACGTAGTGTATCACATGCACGCGTATAGTGGCTAGAAAAAAAGAAATAATAAATATATTGCTTTAATTAAGTAATGAAATCATTTTTGCTAGAGAGAATATTTGTTTCTACTTTTCCTATCCCTCTGGGAAATGGAAACATTCCCGGATATAAAGTAGAAAACATTCCATAGAATGTGGGAAGCATTCTCTTTCGTTAGACACTCCATTTCTTTCTATACACACTATGTCATTGGAGGGAAACATTCCTCTCCGCTGGCTTAAAAATGAATGTGGAAACAACAACAAATAAATAACAACTAAAAATGGTTAGCCTGGCCGGGATTCGAACTCAGGACCTCTGAGGTGGCAGTAAAGCACGCCAACTACTCGACTACCGAGGTTGCTTGTTACTCAAGAATTTATTATTCCAACCAAATTGAAATTGAAAATGTCCCACAACAAGCAAAAGTTTCCTCATACATTCTTAAGAAACCGGTTTGGAAACAATATCAATTCAAAACTTCCCATACGTTTCCAAAAGATACGATGAGGAATCTTTCCAAATCACTTCCATATGGAAGCCTTCCAATTTTTCCCAGAGGTATAACGTGACAAACAAATATGCACACACATATTATATATTATAAACGTATGAATGTTCTTTAAGATATAAACGTAATAGAGTTAATTTTATACGTCTTTTTTCACAGTATTAACTGATTTGAAGCCACGAAATTCTATGAAATTTTCCTATATTTGTGAATTATTTTCTGTTAAAAAGTTGACAAGATTTAAGAAGTTAATACTAAAGATGCTTTTCCAATTTTACTACTGTACCGATGAGAAATCTTATTGATGCGTGATTTTTACAATGCAATGAGGGGGACCCCCCTCCGGTCCTAAGCTCAACATCTTGCATTAAAAAAAATTCTGCCATTTGAGAAAAGCCAAATTTTTTTTCTCAGTTACTTATTTATTGATTCTCATTTTTTTTTTCTGAAGTTCAGTTTTAATTGATTTTTTTTTTAATATTTATTATTTCATAATTTTTATAATTTTTTTCCGCCTTTGTATATTTTTTGGTTATTTTTTTAAATGCATCAACAATGGGAAAAACGTTGTATGGAATTATTACTCTACGATTATAGGCTCTACGGTTAATTACATGGAAGGAAATTTGGACAGGTTGGAACTTGTATTTGGACAAGAATTCAGACAAGATTTGGTAAAGGATTAGAACAAGGACTAGGACATACTTAGGACAAAGCTTGAACATGCATTAAAACAAGAATTTGGACAAGAAGTAGAACAAGCATTAGGACAAATATAATAATATTAACACTGATTTAGATACGCTGCCACGTCAAAACCTAGCGAAGTGTCCATGAAAAAGCCAACTACACTTTTATTTATTTAGATATTTATAATTTTTTATTTTGCTTTTAAGTTATTTTTTATTAATTTTTTAATTTATATTTTTTTTAATTAGATCATATTTTTTGAATTAATTTTTCTTTTAATACATCTTTTAAAAATTGTTTTAATTTTTAACTTCTTTATTTTTTTTAATATATTTTATATTTTATATTTTATTTATTTATTTTTGTTGAGTATTTCTTATTCTTTTTATTTTAAACTTTTTCCTGTTATTATATTTTATTGCTCTTAAATTATAATTAAATTTTTATCATTTGTTTTGTTTTCTCTGAAATTTACTTATTTTTATCAATTTTTATAATAACTTTTAATACTTAATTTAATATTTTTTTATTTATTTTCTATTTTAAATTTATTTTTTATTCATTTAAGTTAATAGTTTTTTATTTTTTATTAATTGTTTTTATTAATTTGATTTTTTAACATATTTTATTTATTATTTTTAATATCTTTTATTTTTTATTTATTTTTTAATAATTTGTTTTTATTTATTTTTATTTATTTTTTATTTATTTTTTATCTATTTTTTATTTATTTTTTATTTATTTTTTATTTATTTTTTATTTATTTTTTTATTTATTTTTTATTTATTTTTTAATTATTTTTTATTTACTTTATTTGATTTTTTATTACGATTACATTTTTTTATTTATTTTTAATTTATTTTTTTCGTTTTTTTTTATTTATATTCTTTATTTATTTTTTATTGTTTTTTTTAGACTTTATTTATTAATTTTTTTAATAAAAAATGCTTAGAAATAAAAAGTATTTATTACTTTTTGAGGTAGCTATTTTTAGCGCAAATTGTACATATTTAAGTAGACATTAACGGAAACTCTAGCAAAAATGTTTGTTAAACCTTATAAAAGTAGCAAATCTTTTATTAATAACAATTGTATAAATATTATGCTTACAATTTGTGTTGACTTTGTAAGAGATCATATATTTCAGGCAGAAGTATTAAACACAAATCCAAATTCCATGAAGAGCTAAAGAAAAAGAAAAATAAATATAATTCAGAGGAATTCTGTTTACTTAAGAAAAGTGCAAAAAACTAACGTCTTTTCTAAAATTGCACCTAACAGATCGACGAAGACTGTTCGTCCGTTCATCTTAATTGCTTGTTTGAGAGCTCCAACAATATCTTGAGATCTAAAATGACATACATTAGAATAAGAATAGTATTTATTCGGAACTCTAACAAACCTCGTTGAATTTCTTATTAACTGCAGCGTAGCATGACGATTACTTAGTTCCTGATAAACTTGTTCATGCGACGAGGATAACATGTGTATCTCAGAGCTGTCATCAATGTTGTTACGATTGTTAAAGCTTTTTGGATTCTGAAATTTTAATTTTTTTTTTTTAATACAATAAACTTTGATTTATATACAAAAACATATAAAGCAAAACCTACAATTCCTGCATGCGTCATTAGCGAAGGATCAAGACGATAGCTGATGGGTATCTTAAGATTTGTAAAAATAAGAAAAAAATAAACATTATTGGAATATATTGAAAATTAATAAATTATCTATATTACATTTGTTGTTGTTGTGCTCGTATCGGAGGTGTAGCTGGATATTCGCTTTAAATAAAATTAAAGAACAATTTTTATTATATAAAATTTATCGGAAATGTCTTACATTAGTTCATTTAACTTACATGTGATTGTCTTTGCGCAGCCGCTGCCGCAGTCATTTGTTGTTGGTGCTGCGGTGAACGTAGCTCTAATGATGTGCGCGATCTTGTCGGTGGTTTAGTAATAATCTGCACAGTGATGTTTTTATTACGTGCATTTTCTTTATTCAGCTGAGACTGTGCATCCATAGTGCGTTTGCCGCCTTTGTTCACTATATGTGACGAAGCAGATTTCTTCAGCAACATGTTATCGTCCATTTTATGCAGCTCTGTTGTGCTCACCGATGACACCTGCTGCGACAGTTTGTTGCGTGTCTGAAAACTACTCGTCGTCGTTGTTCGTCCTGTCGCTGAGATGGCAATCTGAGTGCTACGCTTTTGTATGTTGGACGATGTTTTGGGTTTTGCAGTTCTTTGCGCATAGTTGTTATGCGCCGCGTTAGAATTATTTGTTAGTGTGCTAGTCGAGGCGGAACCTGTTGTGGACTGTTGGTGTATGTTTTGATTGACTGGAAAGTCTTCCACCATTTCGGTGTGTTCATAGTTGTTAATAATGGGCGGATTACTGTCGTTCAAGTTGAACTCAATCTCGTTGTCATACGAGTCCACGAAACGATTGAATTGATAACAATCACGTTCGCCGGGCATTTTTAAAGAGCTGGGACCATCGTAGCTAAGTCCAGTTAAGCCATTGCCACCAAGTGAACCGTAGTTTGTAAGCGTTGAGGCTATTGAGGGATTGAAATTGTAAGTTGGTGATGTAATCTTCGTAGATACATTGCTACTTGTGTCGAAATTGATGTTGATGTTGTTACTGTTATGATGACCGCCGTTAGTGCCACCATTAAGCATTGTCAATACAGGCTGCTGCGATGAGGTATTTGCATCAATCGTAGGTTCCTCAACTAATTCGAGACTAAGATTGGGTGATGATTGCCCATCGAGACTGGGACTGCGATTGTCCTCATTCTCTTCGACTAAGCGGGACGGTTTTGGACCATGTACAATGGACAGTCGCAGCTTCTGATTGCCGCGTGAAAAACTTTTGCGTGTGGTGGCATTGTGACTAAAGGCAGGCGCAGGTGCGTTGGAGGGATTATAAAAGGGAAAGACACGATCGATACTCAAGGCATTAATCGCGACATATTCCTGTTCGTAAGAACCACAAATCTACTCGATGAAAACAAAAGAATAAATTATTGGGGAAATCATCATAAGGCATATATGTATATAAACTTGCCAGTTTTCTGTTGACGACTTTCATATCGCCCAGCGCTATCCATGTCGATTTGATGTGATCGAATTCGCGATCTGGCTCCCAACCGACTACTGTTATGCCTGCTGCTGTACCCACGAATAGGCATTCTCCATTTTCACTAAAATTACACAATTGTTACAGGTCATCAGTTTTATATGTTTAATTATTAAACTTATTGGTTTACCCACCTAAATGTGATGCACTTAATGGGATGCCCATAAAACTGACTTGTTGTGTCCGTTCTAGAAATTCTTAGCCGACTTTCTAAATCGTAAATACAAATTGTACCATCATCACGTCCCACCGCTAACAGGAACTCGAATGGATGGAATTGTATGCAGGTTATTGCCGCTGCTGGTGGCAGCTCTGTAAAGTCCATTATTTGTTTGCTCTTTCGTATGTCCCAGATGATAACGGATCCCTCTGTGCCAGCAGATGCAATCCATAAACCATCCGGTGAAAACTTCACAGAATTGACGTGTGCTATGTGACCGCGATAGACTTTGATGCACTTGTTCTGGTTTCGCACGTCCCATAGTCTAGAAGAAAATTAAAAAAAAAATTCAGAAAATGCATCAGAAACATTTCGATTGAAGAAATAAATGAGCGGTGATGATTGTTTAAGTAGAGCAGTTATTTGGGCATATGAGCTTGTAATTTAATTCTTTAAAGATATGCTTTTTAGAATTATAATATCATCTTAACTTATGTCCTTTTGCTTCTTTGTTATTATTTTAAATTATTTTTTATTATTTTTTATTCTTTAAATCCTTTTTATTAATTTTAATATTTTTGATTCTTTTTGTTATTATTTTTTATTCAATTTTTTTTGCTTTTAATTTTTTTCTAATGTTTTTTAAGTAGTTTTAAATTGTTTAGTACTTTAAAATCCCTTCCAATTCTCTTTGAGTATGTTTATTCGATTTAATTCTTTTTAGTCCATTTAATTTTTTATTTCCATTTAATATTCTTTTAAATAATTTTCGTTATATTTAATTCTTGTAATTCATTTAAATTATTTTTAAATCTTTTTAATTTTGTTAACTTTTGTAAAACTTTTAATTTCGTTTGTATTTTTTTTATTCGTTTAAATTCTAGTTTATTAGTTTTAAATTTTTAATATACATACTTTGAAGTTCTTGTTACTTCTTTTTTATTCATTAAAATGCTTTTAATTTCTTAATTTAAATAATTTATTATTCTTTAATCCTTTATAATTCCTTTTAATTTTTTAATTGTAGCTGCGTTCGATTCGCCAGCCTATACTCAATTCAAGTCGCTTATTTCAAAATTTGTATGTGAAAACAACAACAAAAGCTGCGTTCGATTCGCCAGTCTATACTCAACTCATGTAGCTTATTTCAAAATTTGTATGTGAAAACAACAACAAAGTCTACAGCTAGTTGAGTATAGAGTAGGTCGATTATCAGTTGAGTTGAGTAAAGTTGCGTTGCCAAGTTCTTATTTTTTAGTTGGTTTGTGTACGGGATAAGTAAAATGTAATAGATTCTGTCAAAATGTGATGTGAGTACAAAAACAAAATTATTTTCCTTTAAGGGGGGAGATACCTCATAGTTTCGGAAAAATTTGAAATGTTTTTTCGAATTTTTCTTTAAAACAAGTTTTAAGTCATTAATATTGGTTTGAAATTGCATAGTGACCCAAAGACACAGCGTGACCATATTCGCACAAATCCTTTGCATGGCTACAGCATTATTGAAATCTTCGAAGTTTTTACTGCACTATCAGAATTTTTAATTTCTTCTGTATGCAAGCACAAAATAAGTTTTGGTGAGTCAGGATCGAGAGGCCTGGGTTTCAAAATGTCAGCTAACTTTGCTGCTGGAATATTTAGTGAAGGCTACATCACCATTCTGAAGCTTTTGAACGAACTGGGTATAATTATTGGCACCTATTGCAAAGTTTTCGCCGAAAATACCGATAAGGCACGAGTAGCGAAGCAGAACCGTAAGAGTCTATCCAAGACAAAAGCAGCTCATACAGCTCGGATGTACCTTCCGGAAGGAAGTAACTACAAGTTGAAAGATATTGCGTGAATAAATAATTTTTTTGGAGTCAAAACTGTTGAAAAAATAGTCGAATATGGACCTTCGATTAAGCAGCTGATGAAATTTTAATTTTAACTTTTTTTTATGATATAACAGGTTTATCCTTCCCTTCAAAATATCAGAACTCGAAGAAAAAACCTCTTTTGTTTCATATAAGTGGGAAAATTTTGACAGCTACAGGAAATACTCTGCAGACCCAAAATATAGGAAAATAAAAAAATGATCCAATTATGTTATCAACTTGAAAAAAAATCTCCCCCCTTAAGCAGTTTCTTCGTTTTCAATTTAATTTATTGACAGACTTCTTGTTGTCTGTCAAAACAAAAGTGTTGCCAACTAGTCAGTAAGTAACAGCTAAGTGAGTAGCCGTTTTTTTCGTAATTGATTTGAGCACTGGCGAATCGAACGCAGCTAAAGAGTATAGAGTAGGTCAATTATCAGTTGAGTTGAGTAAAGTTGCGTTGCTAAGTTCTTATTTTTTAGTTGGTTTGTGTACGGAATAAGTAAAATGTAATAGATTCTGTCAAAATGTGATGTGAGTACAAAAACAAAATTATTTTCCTTTAAGGGGGGAGATACCTCATAGTTTCGGAAAAATTTCAAATGTTTTTTCGAATTTTTCTTTAAAACAAGTTTTAAGTCATTTATATTGGTTTGAAATTGCATAGTGACCCCTTTGGGCCCACAGCGTGACGTGAATAGGGTTAAAAAAAAAATTATAAACTGCTTGTAGTGACGATATTCGCACAAATCCTTTGCATGGCTACAGCATTATTGAAATCTTCGAAGTTTTTACTGCACTATCAGAATTTTTAATTTGCTCTGTATGCAAGCACAAAATAAGTTTTTGTGAGTCAGGATCGAGAGGCCTAGGTTTGAAAATTTCAGCTACCATTGCTGCTGGAATATTTAGTGAAGGCTACACCTCCATTCTGAAGCTTACGAACGAGCTGAGTATCATTATTGGCCCCTATTGCAAAGTTTTCGTCGAAAATACCGATAAGGCACGAGTAGCGAAGCAGAACCGAAAAATTCTGCCCAAGACAAAAGCAGCTCGTACAGCTCGGATGTACCTTCCGGAAGGATGTACCTACAAGTTGAAAGATATCGTGTGAATAAATAATTTTTTGGAGTCAAAACTATTGAAAAAATAGTCGAATCTGGACCTTCGATTAAACAGCCGATATAAATTTTAATTTTTAAATTTTTTTATGATATTACAGGTTTATCCTTCCCTTCAAATTATCAGTACTCGAAGAAAAAACCTCTTTTGTTTCATATAAGTGGGAAAATTTTTACAGCTACAGGAGATACTCTGCAGACCCACCATTTACTAAAAATATAGGCAAATAAAAAAATGATCCAATTATGTTATCAACTTGAAAAAAATTATTAAACAAAACAAATTTCACCCTGTCTAGGGGTATCTCCCCCCTTAAGCAGTTTCTTCGTTTTCAATTTAATTTATTGACAGACTTCTTGTGGTCTGTCAAAACAAAAGTGTTGCCAACTATTCAGTAAGTAACAGCTAAGTGAGTAGCCGTTTTTTTCGTAATTGAGTTGAGCACTGGCGAATCGAACGCAGCTTGTGTTAATCTTTTTTAATTTGTTTGAATTATCTTTATTTTTTAAGTATTTTAAATTATAAATTCTGTTTTATACTTTTTAATTCTTGTTAATAAATGGGAATTTTCCTTTCTGTTATATTCTTTTTTTAAGTTTTTAGTTCCTTTTATCCTTTTAGTTTGATTTAATGCATTTTAATTCTTTTCAATTATCTTTAATAAGTTTAATTCTTTTTAACTTATTAAGTCTTCCGAATTTTTGAAATATTTTATAGTTCTCGTGAACATTATGGTTGTTAACCTACGATTTATTGAATGTATTCTTTTAAGCTTTATGCAATTCTAAATTTTTTTTTTATATATTTTCAAAATTAATTGGTTAAAGCAAGAATAAAAACAATTAAGAAATGATCTTCGACTGGGCCGAAGTTAAAACACCACCAAGAACAAACCAAAGTATATTCATAGTCTTAAGCAGTCAATTAACACAAAATATTCGCTTTTGATTTTTGATAGTCACTTTGTATGGGAGGTAGGCGTGGTTTTTATTCGATTTGGCTCATTTTCGAACTTGATCTTTATTTTTTAGATAATAAAGATACCGTGATGATAGCTTGAAAATTACGACTGTTGTCGTGATCACAGACGGGCAGAAGGACAGACAGACGGACATGGCTAAATCGACTCGAGTTGTGATGCTGATCAAGAATATATATATTTTTCTATACCTACCACGCCTCCTCTTACGTTTTTTAATCGTGGGGCATAAAGGTAATTACTAAATAATCAAAATTCATTTTAATATTTTTTATATAGTTTTACCCGATATATAATGTTTTTTCCTGAGTAATTATGGTGTCTACATATATAAACTTACTCAACTAAAAATTTGAAACTCTTAACGTTTTCAACTTCAAAAGCTGAAATGTTCAACATTAAGGTATAGATTTCCAACTTCAAAAATTAATAATTTCAACTTCGTGCCGGACTTTCATCTTTATAAGTTGAAACTTTCAGTTTTCTGGTTAAATTATTCAACAATTTTTAGAATTTTTCCAACTTTAGAGATAAAGAATCCAACCATTTAGTTTCATTTTTTCAACCTTTAGAGATGAAGACTATTATGTAATTTGTTATATGCTTCACTTCAACCTTAAATGCTAAATTTTTCAACTAAAAAAGTAAGGACAAATACGTCAACCATAAAAGTAGAAAAAATTAACCGATTTTTTCAGCCGTGTATAATGGCAAGTTAAAAAATTTGTTATAATTTTGAGTGTCAAAAATCCAAAACCAGTTTGCCAAATTTTATTGTACAAAAATAACTCTACTGGACTTTTAAATAAATACTTAAAACATTAACTTTTATAAACAATAAAAAAGTCGGTATTTTAATAAACTAAATATAACTTAAAATTAACAAACTGAGTTTATTTAAATTAAATAAATAAAATTTTTATATACATAAATAAAAATATATTAATATATAATGGACGTTTTCAATCATCTTTTAAAGTTATAAGTTATGCTTTTACAAAATTTCCTTAGTCAATGATATTTGCCTTTGAAATATCCCAAAAAAAAAATTTTTAAATTTCATTCATTTCATAAAACTGTCAAAGTAAAATATGATCGAATTTTATCTGGATTTGAGCTTTATTGTATACTAAGCGAACAAAGGAATTCTATAATGAAATATTTATAAATTTTTCTTTTTCCGCATCGTATTTAATAGGCATTCGAAAATGTGCTCTTTGCACGATGTGGACTTTTTGACTGTGACATTTTTATTGGGGTAAATTTTATATGGTTTGAAGCTTTCATTTAAATTTGTTTTAATTGTCACTTTAATACTAATTTGTGATTCTTGCACACACTTACATCTCCAGTTTTCAAAATTATTCCGGAGAACAAAAATAAGTTCTCAAATTTCATGAAAATAATATTTAATTTTGATCTGGTTTAGACATTTTGAACTGTAATTCAGACATAACAATTATAGAGAAATGAAATTATGACGTTCCAGATGGCTTGTTTTTTTATATACTATATGTCATGTCAATTTCAAAGCATTTGGAAATGCAACAAGTGTGTACTAGAGCGACCAATATAAAAATTTCTCTGTACCGAAAAGCAGAGTTACATAAAGTAAGATTTTCCATGCTAGAAAAGTATTTTAAAAAATTTTTTGCTTTTAATATAACAAAATAATGAGGAAAAAATATTTTAATGATTGTTGAAAAAGATAAACACAACATCTTACATTTACGTAAACAAGGTTTTAGGTGGCAGCACTGTACGTACACCAACGAAATGGAATCGTAAGCAGAGAAGTAAGAACAAGCAAATGTCAAAAGTTGTTGAGTTTCATTTATTTATTTTGCTTTGTTCGTACATTCCGGTTCGTGGTTAAAGATTTTTCTGCAGTTTTGTAATATTTCCTGCTGTTGATTTGTTTTAGTTGGAATATATTGAAGTGAGCAAAAAGCTTGCACTTTAGCTGCATTTAGAATTTGAAATTAGAAGGTAAAACATAGAACATAGTTTTGTGAGCAATAAAGGTGAGTTCTTAGCTTGTTGAAATGTCAACCGAAAAAAGTCATGTAAGGTTGTGCTGAAAATGGTGCTGGACTTCTCTTAATTGTTCAACTATTGTAATTTACGCAATCAAAAATAAAACTATTAAAATTATAGTACACAACAAAAAAAAGACTACTTAGAAACACTAAAAAATTGAAGAATTGAAAGCTGATAAAGGCTTCTTGATAGAGAATGGTTGCCTCATATTGCTTATAATCTGCTGAACTCGTTTGAATGGAACAAAGTTCGATAGCATATCAAAAGCATAATTACAGTCAGACACAAAAAGTAGTGGACACTATTAAACATAATTTTTCTGAACTTGTGATTAAAAATAAAACCAAATGCATGTAATTACAGCTTAAGGGTCCACGCCTTAATATTTGTTTTCTTTTTTTTTGCCGCGATTTGTAATAAAAATTGTTCACCTGTTCTTACGAATGTACAAATTTTATCATAATTAAACTTCAACCTATGAGTTTAAAGCCGGGAGTAGAATGATTGCGTATGCGTTTACGTCCGCCTACTCGCTGGCGCAATTAGATTCGAAATGCACGAAAGCTTATGGTAGTGAGTAGAATGCTGACAGGCGCAAATTTTGTCGGCACAATTTACGCAGCTAAAGTTGAAAATATTTCAATTATTCCTGCGTAAATTGCGCTTTTTGACAGCTCGTAACAAATAGCGAACACCAAGAACAAAGAAAAGCAACGATTTTATTCTTTGCAATTTTCAGGGATGACCCTTTATCATGAATTTGAATAAATAAATATTTAAATAAGTTATTACTTGTAATTTTGTTAACATTCATTATTTTCTGCTTATGGTTAGTAATTTATATTGCTAAACATAAAAATATTTTCAAGATCTTAGCGTTTATACACCTAAAATTTACACCTATTTACACCGAAACGTTCAATCATTTTGTATCCCTGCTCTAAGCGCAATAACATATTTCATTGTACGCCCAACATATTTTGTTGCGTAAATTGCGCCAGCGAGTAGACGGACGCAAACGCATACGCAATCATTCTACTCCCGGCTTTACAAGCAGTACCACGCCATAGGTGTCGACGAGCTCACCGAAGTTATTTTTAAATTGCCGACGAGCTCAACAATCCTGTTAGACCGATCAAAAATTATGGCTTAAATCCAAACCATATATATTTAAATAAAAGTAGTCTGGAAAAATTTGGACCCGATTGGCTGCGCTGGGATAAAGATATTTACGAAAATTTAGTTTTCCCTGTATATATTTTTCATATCTACAATAGGGGTATTCACAATCCGATGCACTTAGCTGTGCAAAAATGCACAATTGCACAATGCACAATGCTGTGAGACAATTTGTCATAGCAATTTTAACACATTTAAACTTTTGTTACCAACACACTCAAAACTTTTTTCAATTGCCAGCATAATTGTTTGCAACAATCACATTGCAAGTCGGCTTGCAAGAAATTTGACATAGAGTGGCAACATTTGACGTTTACTTGAGAAAGTGTAAAAAAAAACAAACACCCTGAAACTGAAAGAAATGTCACTTTTTGTCATGCAATTGTTATGCCACCTACGTCACTATCGGCAATTGGCTTGATGGCGACAATAATTTGACAACTTATACACATTTTAAAATTGTTATGCCAATTTGTCACGTGTGTTCGCAGCGTTAAGAACTTGAGGACAGTTGTGCAATTCATATCATTTGACAGATTTAAGTTTGTGATATATTTACATAATTTATTATTTTAGTTTTGCAACTTATTTTAGGCATCTTTACTTCTTAATTTATGGCCATTTCATCACTTGCTGTTGAGTTGCCATTAGAATGGATAAGTAGGCATTGAAAGGGTTATACCTTTTTTTCACTAATATATTCTTAAATGTTTAAATACAATGTTTAAATCTAGGTTAAAGACAGCAACAACGAACAAACAGTTCGAAATCTTGCTAAAAGAAATAGAAAAATTACCGGGGGTAGCAAATTGTACGCCAGTGTTTTTCATTTATATTACGATTTAAATTTAATGATGACTGAAGAGAACAGCTGAGATGCCAAAATTTAGACAACCCTAAACTGTTGTTGACTGACAGTTCACCGTGATAACGTAGCATAGCTAATGCAATAACGTAAAAAAAATAAATAAATAAATAACTGGCTCTTTTCAGCCCTTGAAAGGACTTTGACCTAGCTTCTTATGATCAATGGTGTTGTGCGTGTTATTAAGTTTGTACACAATTGACCGAGAACCGGACCTACATGTTTAACGCCGACTCCGAATGGCGATGAACGGAATCAAGATGTATTTAAGAAGGTGGAAGAAGTAGGTTGATGTTTATTAAATCGACACCGTTGTGCTGTCAAATTTCGTTGTAGTGATGCCACTTTCTTTATTTTTCTTTTGTGTGGGACAAATACTTTGAGAGGGAGTTTTGCAATCGGGTAAGGGGATAAAGTTTAGAAACATTACAAGCAGCCAAATTTTAGGGTTGTTTTTGAGTTGTAAAGTTAGCCGTCCTTTGGAACTTTAAAGAATGATATACTCTAATTAATCTAGGTACTATGCCAGATAGCACAACTTTTGGACACATTTTTCTATAAAAGGTAATCCACAAGTCACTAGAAAATTAAAAAAAATCACACTAGACGCGTTTTTGTGTAATCGAAGCATTAAGAACAAATAGGAAAATATTGGATTTTTCATTGGATTATCGCACAAAATATGGCATCACTTCATTTCTTTCGATTTTGACAGCGTAACGGTGTTGATTTTATAGACGTCATCTACTTCTTCCACCTTCTTTAATACATCTTGAACGGAATGTTCTCGTTCTCAAGAAGCTTTACATGGCATTTTGATTACTCTCTGAGGTTTGCCATTGTCTGTAGAGAGGTGGCGGCCGTACAGAAAAATTATTTTAATTCAAATAATTTTCTGTGGCTGCTGGGGTTCGAACCTGAGGCCAAATCGCCGCATCCGTGACGTAACGGCTTTCGTATGAGAAAAAATTAATCGTATGAGAGTCTCATGAGATTAATATCGTATCTCATTATATCTATCTCTTAATAGAGTTCTTGTGATTAATATCGTATCTCATGAGATTCTCATACGATTAATTTTATCTCATACGAAAGCTGTTACGTTCACGGATGCGGCGATTCGGCCCCTGGTTTCCTGTTTCGAACCTGGGGTACGCAATAACGTAGTGATTAATAAAATGCAAATTGTAAATCTAAGTGCTGCGCCGCGTTAGCTTTGCGTTCCATCACGGTGATAAAATGATGACATAATACATTTAATATAGTTTGGTATAATCACAAAAACTTGCGACAGGTGGTGTTGGCTGTTTTATAAGACTAATATATTTACAAATATTTGATGTTTCAGAATTACTTGAAGTATTGCGGGCAAAGCCGTGGCTGACAGCTAGTCTAGGTATAATTTAATATTATACTCCTAGACAATATAAAAGGTATATAATTCTAATGGAATCAATTTGCCAAAGAATCATTGATTTTTGTCCAAGAACCAATAAGAACCGCCTATGACCATATATAGTCCAAGTGAATTCTTTTTGTCATAAAACCATAGATTTTTATGCTAAGAGTTCATTAAACCCCTTTAGAGTTCTTGTGAGTCATCTTGGAGCTATACTACGCCCTTTTTTATTTTTGCTATTCATTGTCATGTACGAATGATGAACGGTCTTACGAGCTTTAAGACTCATTTGGATACTCGCTCATGGCACGAGCGCAACAAATTTTTTTTTAGCATTCGCGTACATGAGCGAATATGATTGTTTTTAAAATTGGCGTAGTTTTTGGCACAAACGAGGGTGTATGTATGGACTCGCGTACGTAAATGACCGGATCTTTCCGTACCCAAAATAAACATTTCTAGGAAGGTTTGCACAGAATAATTTAGTGAAAGAATTTAATATCAAAATGCTTATGCTTGTATGAAATTAAGGTATAAAGTATATTAACTTCAAGATTAGATTAATTTTAGATTAACTTCCAGTAACGATAACGATAACAAAATACAAAATGCTTATTTATCGATTGCAAAAACTTCAACTTATGGCTACCGCTTTGGCCATTAATTTCCAACAAAAAAGAAATTATACTCAAACAGTCGAAAACACATAAAAGACATTTCCACAATGTTATATAACAGAGAAGTTGAGATAAGTTTTAGCTCTTTGCAACATTTAATGTAACGGAACTTCTGCTAATGACGCATGGATGAGCATCTGGTTTGGTCATCTAAAGATTTCATGCAAACTGCTGCCGGAAAACTTAATTTATTCACACCGTTTTTCTTTTTTTTTTTAATATGTTAATGACTAATGGCAAAGGTTTATTTGAACGAAGATTATTGCCTGTTAAAATGCTTTGGAAGAGCTTAATAAATAAATACAAATTAGCAATATTTTTTAAAATATTTGGCAATAATGAATATTATCTGCATCTTCTCAAAAACTAAATGTCGGCATCAGACATGCACGTTAACGTTAATTTTAACGATAACCAAATTTTTTTTATTTTTTTTTTTTTTTTTTTTGTTGAAGCATTGCTGTGGCACTGCTGAAGCATTAATTTCAGCCCAGTAGTTTTGGAGTCAGACACACGTTGCTTTACTTTTTATATGTATATATATTTATATGTATATTTTTATATTTATATATATATTTATATATATTGCTTTACATTTATATATATAATGACCGCCTATTGAACCCATAGCACTTGGTATGTAGATCAAGTTTCACTATAAAAAAAAAGTACAACTTAGGAATTATAATGATTTCTGAAAATTGGATGTAAATATTGTTCTATAATAATAATAAACTGGCCATTTCAGCCCTAGAAAGGACTCTGACCGAACTTCTTATGTTCAAACTGTGTTGTGTGTGTTATTAAATGTTTGTACACAATTGATCGAGAACTGGACCTACTAGTTTTATGCCGACACCTAACGGCTAAAGTGCATGTTCTCAAGAAACTTACATGGCATTATTTACTCTCTGAGTTTTGCCATTGTCTGCAGAGAGGTGACGGCCGAACAGAAAAACATAAATCAATTGAAAAAGTTCCCGTGTCGGATGGATATTGAACCAGGGTTCTTTAGCGTATGGGTCACGCACTCCACCCACTGCTCCACGGCCGTCACAATATATAGTTCTACGACACCCATTCTTAGTACAGTTGCCGACAGTAAACTATAAATTACTAAATTTTAGTCTTATACGATCCAAGCCCTCTGAAATATACCATTTTCATTGATTTGTGAACGGGAAAAGAAGCAGTGGCAAAATTTTTTTTAAATAATAACACGACCCTATACAAATGTACTGTTGTGCCAAAATTCCAAGGCAATCGGTGAAGAACTTTCAGAGATTTGAGATTTTATACAAACATAGATTGACGAAAATATACTTCGGCTTTATCATAGAAACGATAAGATTTTTTATTTTTTAATAAACTTGAAACGAAATTTTTATTTTCTGATAATTTTGTTTTTCAACAAAACGAAATTTGTTTTAATATTTTTTATCGTTTTTAGAGCAATTAAATAATTCGAATTTATTTTTTGTGTTTAACAAAATAAAAATAATTTGTAGATTTCGTTGTGCACGTCTGGTCTGCATGTTTCAAAAGTTTAGCGTTAACGACATCTAACGCTAATTATTTCTTGACCTTGAAAATTTTGCTATTATTTTTTACGTTAATTTCTTTTTTTATTTTCTTTTTTACAAAGAAATTGAATCTAACTTCATTTAAAGCATTTTTAAAAAACACATAACATCTCGGTTGTTAGAGGTGTTGCTTGAATTATGACATTAACTGTAGATATAATGTACTTTTTTCAAAGGTAACCGATTTTGGCTCTTGATTATATTTCTTAGTAATTATATTTCTAGCAAATCAATTTGGGCTGGATCCTATTGATAAAAAATTATGATTGAAAACATTCCCCAACAACACGTTTATGATATATGAAGAAAAGTTGATGACATTTACTCTGTGAAACGATTTGTAAATATAAACTTATTTAGATTGACCAAATTTCAAATGTAATACTCTTAGAAAACCACACTTGAAAGTTTCAATGTTGCACTTTGGCATCAGATGAGTTTTGTTTTTTGTTTTACTTTACTCACTCTTTCCTTTTAGTGTCGTTATGACTTCTCTTTTGTTAAAATTTATTACTTAAATTGTTTTAATTATAGCCTCGTTTACTTAGTACTCTTTTATTTTCATTGAAATACAACTTTACTATTAAACAGCTTATCTTTTCTTTGCGCAAAATTCCGTTTAATAACAAACGTTAACAATAGGGTGTGTTATCGTTAGTGGGATATATTTTCCCGGGAAAATGTTATGAAAGGAAAATAAATCCGATTTAAGTAAAAATAAATTTTGAATAGAAGATAGGTCGAATAAAAGAAAGGGTCTCAAATTTAAGAACTGCTTGTTATTGTAATTCCTAAAGCTGTATGTCAGTATATCTGTATTTCTGCAGGTTTCAAATCTCAATCCAAATGTCCATCTTCTACCATTGGACATTTGTATATGAGAAACAATAACTAAACTTGGCACTTGAGCTAATTAAGATCCATTACAAAGTACAATGAATTAAATCGGTTAAATAAACACTAACAGCCCAATTCTGCTTGTTAACTTAACAAGGAATTGTTAAGGAGCTCTTGTTATGTAATGTAAATGTTCGTATTCTGGCAAATCATTTACAATTTGAAATCTCTCAAAACTATTAAAGTTCACCACGCATGGTGAAAATGTAAATGCTTTAGATATAAAGCGTCAGCTGTTTTTATATTGCTCTTTTCTTGCTTATTTTGATTGCTTATGTTTGTTTTTCTACAAGTAAGATGGAAAATGTTAAGAAATAAATAATTTACTAATTGTTTTCAATTGTTTTAAGTTTCAAAATTAATTTTTTTAATAGCCAAGCAATTTTCGAGTGTTTTGCAGTCTTTAAAATTTATTTTTTCTTTGATCTTCTTCAGTATCAATGCTAAAAAGAAGTAAGAAGTAAGAATTTATCCATTTTTTTTATTTTATTTTATTTACACAGCATTTGTTTGACTTAATACTGAACTATCTTTCGTTGTTAAGTTGTTTTCTGTCATTAACAAAATAGTAAAGAAAGGAGCTTTAAAATTATCACCAGAATACGAAACTTTAACAATTTGTTAATATTAACTATTTTGTTAATGTGGTGAGCTTAGTTAAGCTGCCAGAATAGGGCTGTAAAGCTCTTAATTTTTATATGATTATGAATGCTTAGTGTCGTATCATTGAGCCTATATAATAGCAATACCATAACTCGGAACAAGAGAATATGTATTCATTTTCAAGCACCCTGTTGTTAATAGTGAATGGGATAAATCAACTGCCAGGCAAAAAGATTTATAATGTAGTACTTAACAACATGTTCAACAATTCAAGTGGTCCAAGCCCACTTCCCAAATAATTAAACGACTAAACTATATGATAAGAAAATTCTACCTTCTCAAAATGTTTTAAAAACGTCATAAATCGAATAAATAAAAATTCGATTTAAATTTTATTTGTGTAAAAAATTAATAAAAATAAACTGGCCATTTCAGCCCTTGAAAGGACTTTGATCGAACTTCTTATGATCAAATTGTGTTGTGCGTGTTATTAAATGTTTATACACAATTGATTGCGAACTGGACCAATCAGTTTTTATGCCGACTCCGAACGACTAATCTGCATGTTCTCAAGAAGCTTTACATGGCATTATTTTCTCTCTGAGGTTTGTCATTTTCTGCAAAGTGTTGACAACCAATTAGAAAAATTAATTTCAAACACACTCGGCATGGCCGCCACATGGGCCATTTATTTTTGACGTAGAATACGTCATTCTCGGAGGTAAGTAGGGTGGTTGATAGTGATCAGGTGTCGGTATTTATATCACAAGCGTGAAGACATAAATCTTATAATTAAAAAAAAAAGCATACTTTTGGGGCATTTTGTTTTTAACAGAATCGCGTAGCCCAGTAATTCTGAGTAATTTTGAGGGGCATGCTTTTTTAACAGAATCTGTTATTGAATGTCAAAATTTCGCAGCCAATTAAATATCTGGGCATATTATCGACAGTGAAATTTTGACATTTCGACTCTCCACATGGGTTTTTGAACTTGGTAGCATTGAACAAATTTTGTTTGCTTATTAAAGTTGTCTACCTATTTATCGACAGTTTCCGGTTTTATCGACAAAACCATAAAATTTGTATGGGAGCCTCCCTAAGGAGTGGTCGGTGGAAATAGGTGTCAAAGGCAAAAATGTTCCTTTTGCAAAAGTAATGGGGGTCGGTGATACATATTAACCTTCTCCGGCACTCTCTTAAAGGTCATATGCTCAGGTGTATGGAATAAATAAACAAAAACCATAAAATTTGTATGGGAGCCCCCTTAAGAAGTGGTCGGAGGGAATAGGTGTCAAGGGCAAAAATGTTCCTTTTGCAAAAGTAATGGGGGTCGGTCGGTGATACATATTAACCGGTACTCTTCGGCACTTTCCGGCACTCTTTTAAGGGTCATATGCTCAGGTGTATGGAATAAATATACAAAAACCATAAAATTTGTATGGGAGCCCCCCTAAGGAGTGGTCGGAGGGAATAGGTGTCAAAGGCAAAAATGTTTCTTTTGCAAAAGTAATGGGGGTCGGTTATACATATTAACCCTCTCCGGCACTCTTTGAAAGGTCATATGCTCAGGTGTATGGAATAAATAATTTGCTAAATATTTTTTAAAGAAGATGTCATCAAAAGAGAATTGAATAGTTCTACGTCTTGTGTTACGACATAGTCGAAACTACTGTATCTTTTTTTGATGTTTTTTTTTTGTGTTTCTTATTTCAATTCCGTCATCAAAATTGCAAAACTTTTGAGATTAGCCCCGAGTCAAAAACCAGTTATTTGAAAATATTTGGTTTGAACTACATTTACGTTAACAAAAGTTTGTTGCAGTACTAATGCCAGGTCAGAATTCAGAAATTCCAATTAAGGCTCTGGATCTAGACTTCGGTTGAAATTTAAACAATTATATTTAAAATAAATTTGCATTATTAACCCTAACGGACCAATGCCGCTCGTATGGCTCATATGGCGGTACTTTATTTACTGAGTCCAATGCCGCGATTATTTATGTTTATTGCTGTGATTGTTGTTATATGTGCTAGTTATGCGTTAAATATTGTTCCATGTAATTTTTATGACTTATGTGTCTGCTTGTTATCTGTGTTCCGTAATCTTTTACCGTTTTTATGTAAGTGTACTTTTGTGTTATTCAAATGCAAATTCAGTTTTGTTTTGATTTATCAAAAGAGCGTGCGCGTTGCAGGAGTTATTTTACATAAGTGAGTGTAGTTTATTATCTTTATATATAAAATTCTTCTGTACATGACTTTGTCACTGAACTCCTCCTAAACGACTAGATCGATTTTGATGAAATTTGGTGAGTGAGCGGCTAGGTCTGTAGATGGTTTAGGTCTAAAGTGTGACCCGGAAGGTGGCGAGTATATAAAATGAAGTATTTGAGAGTATAACTGAGGAACGAATTGAGAAATTGTCATGATTCTTTCACACAAAAATAAACATGTTATCAAATAAATATCAAAATTTTACATTTTTTCGCCCGAGTAAAACCGGATATGTCATCTAGTTTAATATAAATATTTTCTTTTCTATACTTGATTTGAAAATATTTAGTATATAGTGTCCACAGTTTCGTTTCGTATGAAAAATAGCTTGGACCTGGTGGGAAGTAAACTTGAAATACTTCCGGACCATTAAGGGTTAAAAATTGTTACTTTTACAAATTTTATTAAAAATGTGGATAAAAAAAATATCAAATGGAGTTCCTATACGGGAATATATTTAAGATATATATTCAATTTGAATTTAATTAACGTTTTTAAAATTGTGTTATTACAAAACCAAGATAAAAATTTGGAGATTCGAATTCGAAATCCAAGATCTATTACCAGTGTTTTAAAAAAAAACTGATTTGAAAATAATTTGTCTTAAAAAGTTTGTAGAATTATTACTTTCAAATTCGGGATTAAAATTTGGAGACCAGTTTTAACATAGTTCTCCGTAATAAAATTAACAGTACGCGGACTCATATTCAGAGGAACTCTTTAGAAGTTTATATTTTAAAGAAAATACTGTATTAAAGTAAAGCACTCTCCGATTTTACAACAATATATTTGAGTAATATTAAAAAAAAAATGCACAAACTCTTAAATTTTTTAAGTTTGAAAGTTCCATTCAAAGGGGTAAGTTTTGCAATAAAAAATAAAAAATATAGGAAATTTACCATTTTAACAGCCAGTCAAAAACACCGTTTTCTACACTAAGAGAAAAATATTAAATTTATCCAAAAACTTTATTTATCCAAAAACGGAGTCATTTTTGAACTAATAACACATAACATAAATCGGAGAAATATTTAAAATTTATTTATTTAATTAAATTATGCACGCGTATTGTTAATTTTATGTTAAATAATTAATATTTAAATAAAATAATTAAGCGTTTAAACAGAATTAATAGAAAATATATTAAAATTATGCACGAATTTTTTAAATATCTTCCAAATATTTACTATTTGAAAACAAAAATATCGCATTTAAAGAAAATTTTTATAAAAATATTGAAATTAAAAAACAACATTTAAATTAAATATGTTACTAATGGCTTGTTATAGTTCTCGTTTGGTTTTTGTAATGAAACTTATATAGCCTAGATGTTTAAACATGATGCTTCGTGAGTGCGATGGGTGCGATGTAGTTCCCCACAAAATCTAAGCGCAGCTTGGTTCCCCACAAAATCCCACCCATCGTACTCACGAAGTATCTTGGCTAAACATCTAGGCTATATAATTTTCATTGCAAAAACCAAACGAGAACTACAACAAACCGGTAGTATTCAGCGACAAGCAAGAATCTTGATTCTTAAAACTTCACTGATAAACTGCAGGAACAGAGTGCGATGTTGTTGCTGCTTGTCGGCTATTTCAGCTGTTTGGAATAAATCAGAAGCTTCACTGTGTGGTATAGATAAAATTTAAATATGGAAAAAACGAGTTCTAAGGAAAATATTTGATTTATCCACGTAAATATTTAAATAAAATTTTTGCATGGGCGTGGATTATGTTAATATTCGTTATTTGCCTGAGTGTAGGTCAGTATTTTATGGACTTTTAACAGGAGAAATTTATTTTTTATTTTTTAAATCAGGCGAAAAGACTGCCCAAAAATGTATGCACACTTAAAATACCATAATAATCCGAGCAGGATACTAATGGCTGAATTACAATACTGCGTTAGGTCGGTCGGCCTTTGACAGCTCGACTAGAAACAATGGGTTCTTATGAAGCAACACAAAATATGACCTCATGCATTGCGTCGACCTCATCCCGTAAATATGAATTTGAGGGGGTGACGTACGATCAACGCTATGAGTAGCGACATGCTCAAGCTAGGTCGTGCTTTTGACATTCCATATTAACGCTGGGTTGCATTTTCGTTGAGCAATGCTAAAATGTGGGTATTCTTGGATTCCGATGGAAAACTCAGATTTTCATAGGATTATCGTGGGAATTTATATTTTGATGCGAGTTTTTTTTAAATTGATCAAATTTTTTAAATTAACATGCTGCTTAAGTAGTATAAAAATGATTTTGATGAATTTAGCATGATATTAATATTATCAATTGTATTTCATATTAAAATTTATGCATTTTTTAGTATATTATAAATAATATTATAAGGGTATTCATGCAAAATGGCAAACTTATATATTGGTCAATTAGATATTTTAATGAGGTTGGTTGAGGACGAATAGCCTTAATATCATTGTTTGAATAATATAACACACAAAGGAATGTTGTGGTAAGGTAGATTGGCAAATTCCGTTCACTTTGTTTTTGTAAAGTTGTACCCAAGTACTCACTAATTACAAGTGATTCAGCGAGCATTGTACAAGGGGGCGTGGCAGCTCGAATCTGCAATATTGAATAACTTTGGAATTATAGGTCGCACAACATTGGAATTAGGTGTTCGGCCTCGATTTACATGTGCCGTTCCACTAGCAAAATTTTATGGGCGTTGGGAAAAGGGTGTGGCACTTTTTCGGCTTCCCAAATTGTGGGTATAACTTTCGAACTATTAGTCACACATCAATGAAACTCGGTAAGAATGTACTATTTAGTCTTGTCCTTTGACTGGAAAAATTGAGTGAGCATTGGACAAGGGGGCATGGCACCGCCCATATAAGTCAAACTTATGGTATCAAATAGCTTTGGAGTTAAATGCCACATAATAATGAATCTTGGTATGGAGCTGCCACTTGGTAATGTCCATCTACTAGAAAACCTTCAGCCATTCTTATTTTTATGAAGAGAACTTCTGAAATGCACTGTCGAATTGTGGCGTTCCAGAAATCGTTATCTACCCTATTTTTTAGAGCATTTCGTACAAGGGCAATCATTATATCATAGAAAAACACGATCAAAGTTCAAGTTAATCTTAAATTTTATACACCAAATGAAAGATTAATTTCCAAGCTTTAATAATATATTGTCTTTAATCCATAGTAATAAAGGTTAATTTTGAAGAAAAAAATGGTTTTATGTAAAAAATAAAATTACTTTTACATGCAAATATCTTCAAATAACTTTAAAACGTTCAACACTTAAAAAGCTTTTTAATGCTAAAAAGTCTTTTAAAATTTTGTTATTCATAAAAATGTTGTAGCTGCTTTGTAGTTAAAATAGGAACACTTTCGATTTGAAGTGGGAAGAGTGTCAATAATGGTTTGTGTATTTGATAAATTCAATGACTTTTAATTTATTTGTCACAATTTCGTCAACATTTTGTGTTTAAACATCGTTGTTTTTTCGAAGCTACTCTCTGCACTGAAAACATCGTCATTTTATTATCTTGTTTTGTAAATATTTTGAAATGTTTTGACCAATTTTCTTGTTTTTATTTTGTTTTTCTTTTGAATTTTTTTATAATTTTGAATTTTTTTGACATATTATCCAAATTTTTGAAGTATTTTTAATTATGTTTCACAATATTTGTCCTCAAATGAGAGCAAATAATTTTAAAAATGCTTTATGAGGGGTTTATTGGATTTATTGGATGTTCAGCCATTTTTAAAAATCCTCTCATTTATAAACAAACATTTTCAATAATTTTTTTTTTACATTTTCTGTTTTTTTTTTTATATATTATGAAACAATTTGGTGTATTTTTAACATAATTTGTGCTCAGATGAAAACAAAATAAAATTTAAAAATGCTTTATCGAGGGTTTATTGAAGGTTTCCTCCATTTTTAAAATTATCTCATTTATAAAGCATTTGAAAAAGATTTTTAACGCTATTGAACGCTATTTTGACACTATCTTTTAATTTATAATGAGTAGATCGTGCGCAACAAAGGAAACATAGAATTTTTTGCTGCTCGGAATTTTCAATTTTTTCAAGATCTTGTGAAAATTTTAAAATTTTTCTTTCAAATCAACAACCGTCGCGTAAAATTGAAATCGATTAGTCTTAACATAACTTAACGAGACACCTGCTCTCAGGCAGAATGAGCAAGTCAGACGGGACAGAATGGCAAAAAGTAGAGTCAAAAAGAAAACGCTTAAACTCTCCTCAGCGAAATAACAAAAAGCGCGCTCCATTAGCCCAAGCCAATAGTGAAAACAACTCTAGCATAAACCCATTTGCATCATTAGATGTGGATGATGAAGAAGATGAAATGGCAAACTCTCGTCAGATAATTCGGCCTCCGAAACCACCACCAATTTTTATACCTGCTGTAAGCAACGTTTCTCGCATGGTAAATGATTTTGCAAAAGTAATTCCACCTAATGATTTTAGCTATAAGGGACTCAATGATGGACAGGTCAAAATAATGGTCAATAACGTAGATTCTTATAGAACTCTAATATCTTTCCTTTCTAAAGATAATATAATACAGTATCACACCTATCAACTTAAATCCGAAAAGGCCTACAGAGTTGTTATAAGAAACTTACACCATTCAACTCCTATTGAGGAAATTAAAGAAGTCGTTGAAGCTTCAGGGCATAAAGTTAGAAACGTATCAAATATACAAAGTAGAATAACAAAAAAGCCACTCCCATTATTTTTTCTTGATATTGAACCAAATAATAATAATAAAAGTGTGTATGATATCAAATCAATCAATAATGCTATGGTGAATATTGAACCGCCTCGCAAAGCAAACAATTTGGTGCAATGCCATCGTTGCCAACAATACGGACATACCAAGTCGTATTGCACTAAGCCATATAGATGTGTTAAGTGCGGCCTTGGTCACTCAACAGCAGAATGTCAAAAAAGTCGTGATGTTCCTGCGAGTTGCGTTCATTGCAATAATAATCATCCAGCAAATTATAAAGGCTGCAGAGTATATCAAGAGCTAGTTACTAAAAATCAACATGCATTTAGTATCAACCAACGAAACCTACGTAAAGAAAGACAGCAAACACCAAATTTTAATCCGGAACAATTCCCGAATTTAGGGCAATCTAATTTCAATCCGACGACTAACAATAACACAACCTATTCAGAAATCGTAAGAGGAAATCAAATTGAAAACTCTTTCTCGCAAAAAATTGAAGTCATGATGAATAAACAACTTGAACTTACAAACAATTTGATTAGCATGATGTCAGTTATTATTAATAATTTATGTCACAAATAGATTTGAGGATCGCTGTTTGGAACGCTAATGGCTTATCCCAACATAGGCAAGAAGTTGAAGCATTTCTTCTATCGGAAAAACTCGACATTTTATTAGTTTCGGAAACACATTTTACGAAAAAATCTCATTTTAACATAAAAGGTTACACACTTCATTGTGCCAACCACCCTGACGACACGGCTCATGGTGGCTCTGCTGTTATTATTAAAACATCGCTTAGGTATGAAGTATTAGAGGAGATAAGGTTACATTCACTACAAGCTGCTAGCATCAAGCTCCAATGTACATACGATCACATTACAATTAGTGCGGTATATTGCCCTCCAAGATTCACATTAAAATGTGATGATTTTAAAATTTTCTTTCAACAACTGGGAACTAAATTTATTGCCGGCGGGGATTATAATTCAAAACATCCGTGGTGGGGATCCAGACTAATAAACCCAAAAGGAAGAGAACTTTATAAATGCATTTCCACCACTAATCGATCAGTGTTGTCTACAGGTATGCCCACGTACTGGCCAACTGACCCTAGAAAAATTCCAGACTTGTTGGATTTTGCTGTATACTCAGGAATTCCAAGGCGACATATTGACATTCTAGATAGCTATGACTTAAGTTCTGACCACTCACCTTTTATTATAACGTACAGCACTTTTTTAAGTGAATTAACAGAAAAATATAAACTTTTTTCACCTAAAATGGATAAGGAATCTTTTGTAAACTGGTTGGATACAAATATCAATTTAAATACATCATTAAAGTCTGGATTAGAAATTGACAATGCGGCCGAATATTATACCTGTCTCATTCAAGAGGCTGCGTATCTTTCTACACCAACAAACATACAGGTAAATGGCAATAATGTTAAATTATCTGCGGAGCTAAGGGAACTTATACGAAACAAAAGAGTTTTGCGCAGGAGATGGCATAATAGTAGAAACCCAGTAGACAAGACCATATTTAATAAAGCTGCCAAAGAGCTAAAAGAGCGCCTTCAAACATTTAAAAATGATTCTATCAATGATTTCCTCAAAAATTTAAATACTCATACTGATTGTGATCACAGCTTATGGAAAGCTACAAAATACATTAAGCGGCCTCCGTTAAGAAATCCCCCAATAAAAGATGTAAATGGCATCTGGTGCAGGTCTGACAAAAAAAAAGCTGATGTGTTTGCTGCACATTTACAACAGACTTTTAAGCCATATAATTATAATAATAGCTCTGAACAAACTGCCGATATTATGAGATTTTTAGAAGTACCTTGCCAAATGGATTTGCCGATTAAAAATTTTTCTCCAAACGAGGTGCAGCAAGAAATAAAGAAACTAAATTATAAAAAAGCCCCTGGATATGACCAAATTGATGCTAAAATACTAAAACTACTACCAAAAAAGTGTATTCTTTTCCTTACACAACTATTTAACTCTATATTAAGGTTGGGTCACTTTCCTACGCAATGGAAATGCGCAGAAATTATTATGATACCAAAGCCAAATAAGCCAGAGAACGAAGTAGCATCTTATCGCCCAATTAGTTTGCTAGTTACATTCTCCAAAATATTTGAAAGAATATTTTTGAGCAGAATGAATCCATGGATAGAAGCAAACAACATAATTCCGGATCATCAGTTTGGTTTCAGGCAAAATCATGGTACTCCGGAGCAGTGTCATCGCATTGTCAAAGTTATTGAGGATTCACTTGAAGAAAAAAAGTATTGTTCTGCAGTGTTTTTGGATATTCAACAAGCGTTTGATCGGGTGTGGCACCCAGGACTGTTATACAAAGTGAAAAATCTTCTCCCCACTCCCTATTTTCTGGTACTCAAATCTTATCTCTTTGATAGATATTTTTACGTAAGACATAGAGGAGATACATCAGACCTACACAAAATATTATCAGGGGTGCCACAAGGTAGTGTTTTGGGTCCAATTTTATATACAATATTTACATCTGATATGCCTGTGGTTGACAATGTTTTTGTTGCAACTTACGCTGACGACACTGCAATACTGGCCTCAAATGCGTCTCCAGATGGCGCATCTGCTCTTGTACAGAGAGAACTTAATGAACTAGAAAGATGGCTATTAAAATGGAACATTAAAGTTAATGCTTCAAAATCTGCACATACTACTTTCACAATGCGAAAAGGTGACTGTCCTCAGGTGACTATTAACGGTTTAATAATCCCAAAGGCCAACATCATAAAATATTTAGGAATGCACTTAGATCGGCGCCTCACTTGGAAGGAACACATAAAAGCAAAACGCAAGCAATTAAATAACAAAACCAAACGACTTCATTGGCTACTTGGTTCTAGATCTGAGTTAAACCTTGAAAATAAAATTCGACTCTATAAAGCGATCTTAAGGCCAGTTTGGACCTACGGAGTCCAACTTTGGGGTACTGCTAGTAAGTCAAATATTAATATCCTACAACAATATCAATCCAAGACTTTAAGGATGATTTTAAACGCCCCTTGGTTTGTAAGAAATGACTTAATACATAAGGACTTAAACATTCTAACAGTTCAAGATGAGATCCGAAAACTCTGTGAAAGATACCTCAAACGGCTTAGCAACCATACCAACACATTAGCAATCTGCCTTCTGGATGAAACCAACGAAACAAGGCGACTCCAGCGATTTCATGTTTTAGATCTTCCATTTAGATTATTATAAGTATAGAGAAACACCTGTTTGTAAACTATGTTGTCTGTTAATTAAGTATTTGAAATAATTCTTTGAATGTCTTAAACAATGTTTGATTATCTTTTGTAGTGATTGTATTCAATGGAATGCAATACTCTCTGTTATGTTATACATCATTTCGCAAATTTGTTTATTATCATTTTGATAGATTACAAATAAAAAACTATAAAAAAAAAAAAAAAAAAAAAAAAAATCTTTTAATTTTTCATTGATTACAATTATAATTGCATGATTCCGGAAAAAGGGACGTTTTGTGGGATTTTTAGTATAGCTGCTTTTATTGGCATCACCAAAATGACAGACGCACGATCTGTCAACGCAACATTTAGTTTTGCAAAGTTTGAGGTCGTCCGTTTTGACAGCTTATATCGTAAAGTTTTTACAACGGAGACCAAAGTACGGTCAAAGGCCGACCGACCTAACGCAATATTGTAATTCAGCTATAATACATTCTGAATCCTTGTTTAACTTTAAATCAAAGGTTTCTTCATTTGACGAAAATATTTTATCCTGTGGACAATACAAGTAGAAATAGTAAAGAAATAACGTAGATAAGAGAATGCGTTAGAATCTGTTCCATCATTTCTCAGATGCAAATTTTTATACTCTTAATAAAAAATTGAAGATAGGAAATTAATTAAAAAATTCCTTCGGATTTTTTATTTTACCTTTAATGAATGATGAATGATGAACTTTTATTTAAGGCTTTTGAATGTCAATAAAAAGCTGGTATTTCGAAACCTTAGTTCGTTAAGTTTTCTTACTAACATTTCCACGCTGAAAACAATACACATTAAAATAGGAATAACCTCACAAATCCCAAGTATTAGTGTAGCCCTAATTTAATTTGTTTATAACAAACATACATACGTACTTAATTGCACTCGAACACTATCAACGAATGAACTTTATATAGAGAACATTTTTTATACATAAATAAATATTCACTTTCAGAATTGCTACTCATTGTTCAGTCAAGTTCGGACCATTTAAGAAAGCACTTCGTTTGCACCTTTGATTTCTAGCGATTTCGTATCAGATTGACAAACAATGTCAGGAGAGCAACAACTACGTTTTGATGGGCGTGTAGCAGTGGTAACCGGTGCTGGAGCCGGTTTAGGTCGCGAATATGCTTTGCTATTTGGCTCGCGCGGTGCAAAGGTTGTCGTCAATGACTTGGGTGGCAGTTTTCATGGTGAAGGCGCTTCGCAGCGTGCCGCTGATGTTGTTGTAAATGAAATTCGTGCCATGGGTGGCACTGCTGTGGCCGATTATAATTCAGTGGTTGATGGTGATAAGGTTATCGAGACGGCCATCAAGAACTTTGGACGCATTGATATCTTAATCAATAATGCGGGTATTTTACGTGATCGCAGCATTGTGAAGACTAGCGATCAAGATTGGAATTTGGTGCATGATGTTCATCTGAAAGGCAGTTTTAAATGCACCCAAGCAGCTTTTCCGCATATGAAAAAGCAGGACTTTGGACGTATTATTATGACTTCATCTAACTCTGGTATCTATGGCAATTTTGGACAAGCGAATTATTCTGCAGCCAAGATGGGTCTTGTGGGTTTGGCCAATACTGTTGCTATAGAGGGCACAAAGAACAACATTCACTGCAATGTCATCATTCCAACTGCGGCCAGTCGCATGACGGAGGATATTTTGCCTAGCATACTCTTCGAAGAGCTTAAACCACATCTGATTGCACCCGTGGTGGCTTACCTGTGTCACGAGACGTGCGAGGAAAATGGTAATATTTTTTATATATTAGATTAATTGAAGCATTTATTTAAAAACTCTTGTTATACCAGGTACCTACATCGAAAGTGCTGCTGGCTGGGCTGCCAAGGTGCACATTGTGCGTGGCAGAGGCGCCGTGCTACGCACATCTATCGAGCAAAAGTCTATCACACCCGAATATGTGAAGAGTGTCTGGTCAAAAGTCAGTGATATGTCTGAAACTCAGCATATAGATTCGATTGCTGCGGCTTCGGGCTCATTGCTGGAAGTGTTGGAGAACCTTAAGGAAGGCAAAACTAGTGATATTGTGGACACTTTTAAGTTTGGCTCTAAGGATTTAATTCTTTATGCTTTGGGTATTGGGGCTACAGTGAACAACACAAATGATATGCGTTTCCTGTATGAAAACGATGCCGATTTTACCGCCATTCCATCATTCTTCGTGCTGCCGGGTCTACTCCTGACTATGTGCAACGATTTATTGGGTTCTGCTTTGCCTTCCAAAATAGAATTGAGCAGTGTTCTGCACGGTGAGCAATACTTGGAAATATGTGACGACATTCCAACCAATGGCAATTTAACAACCAGAGGCATAGTTTTGGATGTCATGGACAAAGGTTCCGGCGCTGTTGTGGTCACCAACTGTGATTCGTATGATGAAAATGGACGCTTGTTGGTTAAAAATCAAAGTTCAGTTTTTGTTGTGGGCGCTGGCAAATTTGGCGGCAAGAAAAATCCCATTGAGGGTGTTATACCCATTGCAGCTCCACCTAAGCGCAAACCAGACTCAAGCATGCAATACAAAACCACTGATGATCAGGCGGCTTTATATCGCTTATCCGGGGACTTGAATCCCATGCATATTGATCCCAATTTCTCAGCTATTGCCGGCTTTAAGAAGCCTATTTTGCATGGACTTTGCTCTCTGGGTTTCTCCGTACGCGCTGTTTTGGCAAAGTATGCACAAAATAACGCTTCCTTGTTTAAGGCGGTTAAAGTGCGTTTTGCTGCCCCAGTCATGCCTGGGCAGACTTTAAAGATTGACATGTGGAAGGAAGGCAAGCGCATTTACTTTTTAACTTCTGTTCTAGAGACTGGCAAACAGGTCATTACTGGCGCTTATGTAGACTTAAAAGAAGTGTCTTCTGCGAAATTGTAAAGTATTCATATAATTAGAAAGGAGATTTTTGATAACAAGTGACTTTTATTATCGCTTGAAAACGGATATCGGGTGAGATTATTTGTTGCAAACAGTCGTTTTTTTTTTATAAATTTTAAACGTATTGAGAATTATAGCGTTCATGTGCAACATCTTTAAATGGATTCAAAATAAATAAAATATACTCAAACTTAGAGATAAGGTGCTTTTTCTTAAAATTAACTGTTATAATTTGAGTGGTATAGCCACGCTATCACTCCACCAAATTAGATACAACACGCACAGTAATAAGCTCTAATGATGAAGTTGTGTGGGATTGTGGAGAACAATTACCGCGTATGTAAATTTAAAGAAGGCAGCCGCTCTATAGAGCCGTGATTCTCAAACCATGATCCGCGGAAAACTGGTGTTCCGCAAAGCCTCTTCAAGTATTTCGGAAAATTAGAAATTTAAAAATTTCATAATTTTGAATAATATTAACTGTAAAAACTAAGTAAGCTAGATAAAGCGAATTTTATGATGTACATAAAATTGGTAAAAAAAAAATCTGTACATCGATGTTACTACTTTTTCACCCTACTCCACAAACTAAATTAATTTTAAAATTTTTTGTGTATCCAAAAATAGGAATTATGAAATAACACCTTTTCATTAAATGATAAATTCGTTAAACATAACAGTCTTATTCGTACTTATTAAAACAGAGTTATGTTAAATTTAGGGCAGTTTTCTCATCTTACCTATAAAGTTGACTTTAGCTAAAGTTTACTTTAAAGTCCTCTTTAGCACATTTTTATTTTCATATGTTGTCTATATTGTTATCAAAATGATAAAGTTACCGATAGGTTGAAGCTGCTTGTAAATTTTAAAACACGAGTAAAATTTGAAGTGCTGCCAACTTGGTGAATGTAAACAAAAAACAGCTGTTTCATTGTAAATTCAATTCATTGTAAATTAGTTAATTTTTCAATATTCAATATATTCTAGCAAAACTAGTACAAAAGAATTAGTTGTGTGCGCTATGAATAATAGACGAGTGTTCCAAATCAATGCCATAGAATACTTGTTCGAAGAAACGGAAGTGCATATCACAAGGACATCGCAGAAACGTGTGGACATTTTCATCAAGTACAACGAAATTGAATTTGCCGATTCTCTTCTTTGTAGAATCATGGTATAATAATACAAGGTAGCATTGACAACTGCTTATTTTCTCTTCTTCAAGAAAACATCTCCTGTCAAAAACAGCTTTTTGTGGAAATGCATCAGCAGCTGCTAGGGTTGTTGTTTTTTTTCACTTCGACGTTTTCAACATTGCTTGTGTTTTCAATGGCGGATTGTGAGCGCTCTCTTTTTGAGTATATTTTTTGACAGGAGATGTTTTCTCAAGCAACTGTCAATGCTACCTTGTATTATTATACCATGTTGCAGAATATTTTTTTTTGGCTCAGAATTAGCTCCAATTTAGCTTCTTCCAGACTTCGTTTTCTTTTGACACCAACACAATCGTTTTGATTTTGGCTGCTTCAAACTTGAGGGATTCCTCGTCTCCCAATCATGTCCATTTCGGCTTGATTTATTTTCTTTATTGTTCTAAAAAGAATAATTTTATACATTTTAACACCACAAAAGTATTCATTTATTATGATCTTACTTCCTGATGTTTGCCACCACCGTCGACGATATTTGCTGGGTCAGTTTCAGCTTCCTTTATGGAAGTCAAATCCGTTGATTCACATGTCACTGTAAAAATTACAATAATGTTTAAATTTTGCAAACATTCACAAGTTATGCATACCGTTGTCACTGTCGAACCTGTTTTCCAGGCCGGTGGCCTGAATCACCAATCAGAGAAGCAATTCTTTGTGAAACCCTGCTCTCTCCACTTTTTGCTGGCCCACAGCCAATTCCGTTTTCGCCCTTCTTTTTATGGTGTCATATTTATCACGCAAAGCCTTGCTTTCACGTGAAGAACCTATTGTGGCAGCGAAATGCTCGGAAATCGTTTTCCACGCTTGCTCCTTTTGCTTCCAAGTGACGATATCCGATTTTTTATTTTCTGTTATTTCTTTGAAATCTTCAACAAATTGCACCAACACAACTTCTTCTAGAGTAAAATTCTTTCCTATCTTTCTTTTGTTGTCTTCACTTACCATTTTTCATAAAAAATTTACGTTTTTAAATAACTAATTTTAGAATAAAACAGCTGATTCTGTCATTTATTTTCTAGTGTTGCCATAGTTTCATACATGTTATATATTAATTAAAAGGCAACATGTGAAAACCAAATTGTCTTTACCGAGACGATAAATTTATTTGATCAATAACTAAAGTTAACCTTATAGGTAAGATAAGAAAACGGGCCTTAAAGTTATTTTAAAGTTAGTTGAATGTAAGAACACATGTTCTTGTCAAGAGATTTAAAACGCAAGGGCAAGTTGACATTATGTCAAGAATAACAAAAAAGGGCAAAGGATGAAATAACGAAAAAAAAAACAATATTACATTTTAAAGCTGCAGGAACAGTGTTGCATATATATTCGCATCATTTCGTAGTTCTAACAATACTAGTCATTAAATTGTGAATTTTTTCAAAAATGTGCAAAAATTTAAAGTTTTTCCATAGACGAAAATATGTGATGAAAATCTATTTTTGAAATAGTCAAAATGTACACAGACAAGGATACCAAACCATTTAGCTCATTTCCTTCAATAATGTAATAACTCAACAAACAAAATTTGTCCAAAAGCATATCAAATTGCCCATCCCTCGAAGGAATGGCCATTTGTCCAATCCCTTGAAAGAAAGGGCACTTTCGCGTTAATTTCACCACTTTTGAAATAATTGGGCCCTCAGACAATGATAAGGGTAGACCTTGATAATATAAGAAATATAATAAACTTACACCGAACATCTCCTTTTTCTTCCTTACATGACTCGATACTTTCCTAAAGGGTATCTGATGAAGAAAGATTAAAGATACCCCTTTACGAAGCATATCTTGTTTCGTTATCGAGATATGGCGTTTTTTCTATTTTTGAAAGTAAAGTTGTGGTATCGAGGGAGTCGCTACTGTGCGCCTTTTAAGAAAACTGAAAACGATCGCTGCAAATTTATGGATAGATGCAAAATAATTTGCGTCAGGTTTCGCCATTTTGATATTCAAAGAAGGAGAGTTCAATAATCCTCAAAATTATGGAAATAATGCGGATACAAATTGAACTTTCACCTACTTGGATGCAATTTACGAAGGTTCAGTGGAATAACACTCAACATAAAAAAAAATATTTGTTATTCATATTGATTTTGGACGTTATTTCATTATATGTGACCCGGTCTACGAAAAGGGACCTTCGGTGTAAAAACAAGTTTTCGAGAAAACAGCTGTTTGTAAACGTTTAATTGTCGCACACTGAATGGCGTCTTTTCATTTATTTCAGCTTATCCTCTATTCTTACAGAGTTGTATTTCTTAGTCTATTAATACAGATTTGTATTTCTTAGTCAATTAATACGAGTTCTTTTTTTTAGTTAACGACCAACAGTGAAGAGGTGATTACGTTTACTGAATCATTTTTATGCGTCTTTTGATTCCGAAATAAATTAAAAATGAGTGTAGATGAAGAGGTTAGTTTCGTTCTTAGACAATATATTCTGCGGCTCCCTTGCAAAACAAGAATTCGATATCGAAGAAACAAAAAGCAAAAGGTAATAACAAGAAAGATTCTGCGGCTCCATTACCAAAAAAAAAGTTGGCATCGAAGAAACGAAAGGCAGATGGTAATGACGAGGAAGATTCTGCGGCTCTACTACAAAAAAAAATTTGGCATCGGAAAAAAAAAAAATATAAAGCGTAAAAAAAAATTATACATTTATTTTATATTTCGATTTTTATGTAAAATGGCTGGTTTCCCTTCAAATAAAAGTATGAAATGATGTTTATTATGTTATAATTCAATGTCCAATTTTTTTTCATTTTCACTCATTTCTGCTCTTTTTTTGGAAAATTCCTGACAAACTTCTTTACGAGTTGGAAACTTCTGCTTTGCGCCATTAGAAAGAGCACACATTAGTCTATCCGAATCGCCAAAAAAGTGAAAAATGATATTTTCACACCGAAGGTCCCTTTTCGTAGACCGGGTCACATATAACAATATCGAAAAATTTACGAATAGTTTCCTTATTGAATATTTTGAGTATTGTCTTATTTTCAATTTGGACGATTTTTAATTTGATTTAATATTTTTTTTTTCTATATTTAATTTTATTATTCTGGGTGTAACATATTTTTTTCGCCCAAAATATTTTGGACTTTATTCGATCTTTTATAATATGAGCCTTATTTCATTGGGTGTTATTTCACAAAATCCATCTAATTCCAATAATCCAACCTGTTCCATAGATACCTAACATTGGAACCTATTTTACTGATAGCTATATATTTTTGTCCAAGGAGTCTATAAAACCCAAAAATATTCCAATAATCCAACTAGTCACATTTCTAATCACAGTGGAACCCATTTGACAGGTAATCATACATTTTTATCAAAAGAGTCAACAAAACTCAAAAAGTTGCAATCACCCATGTAGTTTCATAAATAAAATACCAGTGGAATTTTTTGTCTGAAGATCATAGAGTTTTGTCGAAGTAGTTAAAAAAAAACTCAAAAAAGTTAAAATAACCAAAATAGTTACATAGACTACGCCAGCAGAACCTTCATCAGAAAATCTTAGAATTTGCCCAAGTAGTTCACAAAACTGAAAAATGTTCCAATTACCCATTAAATTCTGCAGGTTATGTGAGTGGAACCTATTGCCATAGAATAATAAATTTGTGTGCAAAAATTCAACAGAATTACAAAAAGATTAAAATGACTCAAATTATTCCATATACACTAAATCAAACCATTCCACATACAGCAATTCATTTTCCATTTAAAGCTATATTTTTTACAAAATACGTTTTAAATATCGAAAACTTATATTAATATTTATTGAATGGTATTATTACATTCAAAAAACAATTTATAACATTTTCTGAAAATTACACTTCATTTATAAAAATAATTTAAAAAAGTAATCTAATTAACTTGAACTCAAAAAGTTGTACATACATTGCTTAAATATCTTCATTTAAGTATTTTATAAAGAACTTAATAGCTAGCATGGTATCCATTTGCATTAATGACCTCTCGTAAACTGCGTTTCATCGATTCTACAAATTTGGATGTATCGTCCGGCGATATTTTATTCCACTCCTCTAGGATAACTGTTCTACGCTGCTCTCGATTGGTTATCTCATGCTGTCGTACTTTACGCTCGAGCAAATCCCAAAGATGCTCAATAGGATTGAGGTCCGGTGATTGAGGGGGATGTGGAAGTGTCGATTTGCAGTAGTAGACAAGCCAAGTTCTGATTAGTAGTGAATTATGCTTGGGGTCAAACGGTTGGCTTTAAATATTCTTTATTAAGAGAAGCATTAGGTCTTCGCCAAACAAAATGACGTCCATCTGAGCCAAAAATATTAAATTTGCTTTCATCAACAAAAACAACTTTTTTCCAGAACTTTTCAGGCTTATACAAGCCCTAACCACTATTAATTCATACCCCTTAGCAATATTCTGCATGATATTTTTAAGAAAATAGTTAACAAATTTTTATAAAGATGTACATATTTTGTATACCTTTGTTTGAAAGGTTTTGAAGTCTACTTTAAAGAATAAACTATTAAAAAAGTTTTCAGGGAATCAGTTTCCCAAAAAAAGTATTTATTTATGACTACTTAAAAAGATAATAAACTAAAAATGACCACTAATAATTCATACGGCTCTTAAATACTTAAATTAATACTTCGTTACGTCTCCTTTAACTGCAATGACTTCTTTACACCGTTTGGGCATTGAAGAAATAAGTTCCTGACATTCTGTTTGAGTAATTGAATTTCAAATATTTTGAATTTTTTCTTTTAATTGGTTAACAGTCCTAGCAGGATCATTTCTTAACCGCCTTTTCATCAACGCCCACATGGATTCTATCGGGCTAAGATCTGGGCTTGACGAAGGCCAATCTAAGACGCGAATATTATTGTTTCGCAACCAATTTCTTGTTATTTTTGCTGTGTGAGGCGTTGCACCGTCTTGTTGAAAAATGTATTTGCTCATGCTAAGCATTTCTACGGACTGCGCTAAATTATTTTCGAGTAATTTATGTAGTCTTGGGCCTTCACTGTATCATTTATAAACTCGAGTCTACCAACACCCTTTGAGGAAATGCAGCCCCACACCATGACACTTGCAGGAAATTTAACAGTGCGACGTAGGCAATCTCTATGGAAGGCTTCCTTTTTCGTGCGTATGACTCTTGACCTTTTATCACCCACACAAACATCAAACTTAGATTCATCACTAAAAATGATGGAGTCCCACTGCCTTTGTACCCAGTTCTGTTTCTCTCTTGCCCATGCTAAACGCTTACGCTTCTGCAAAGCAGTTAGCAAAGGCTTTTGTTTCGCATAAAAATGGAAATTTTTGGTCACCTTTTATGACATCATATTAAACATACCTTAAAACTTGTACGATAACTTGTGTAAATTTTTCCGTGTCCACTCACGGCTTACTTGCTTCCCAATTGCGTCTGACCATTCTACTGATAAATTCCTAACGGAACTTCTTCTATTTTTTTTAATAATGCACGATAAAGCACGTAAGTCCCTTGGAGAGATTTTGGTTGTACGTCCTCTTTTGTGCACTTTTGTTGCAATAGATCCAGTTTTTTTATATGATTTAATTGATGATTTAACAGTGGGCTTTTTTAAATCCAGTTCTAATGAAATTTCATTATAACTTTTACCAGAGTTGTACTTTAATATCACTAATTTGCGAATTTCTTCGCTGACTGGTCTTCCACGAGCCATAACAATCAAAAACGCAATAAACGAATTAAAACAAAGAATACAAAAAAGCAAAGAGAACTACTGCATTGCTTAAGTCATCAATAACGGTAAAACGCTTCAAGATCAATAAAGGGAGACGTAACGAAGTAATAATTTGAGCATTTAAGAGCGGTATGAATTATTAGTGGTCATTTTAAATTTGTTCTCTTTTTAAGTTGTCATAAATAAATACTTTTTTGGGAAGCTGAAAACTTTTTTTATAGTTTTTTCTGTAAAATAGACTATAAAACCTTTCAAACAAAGGTAAACATAATATGTAAAACTTTATAAAACTCTGTTAACAATTTTATTAAAGTCATATTGCACTATGTTGCTAAGGGGTATGAATTAATAGTGGTTAGGGCTTGTATATATCCATATGCTAAGCGTTTAAGAGCATTATTTTTAGATATAAACGGTTTCTTGCGGTACACGCAACCTTTGTAACCATGTGAATGTATACAATTTCTTATTGTTTGCGGATTAACGGATGGACCTCCATGTTCTGCAAGGCTTGCCGCAATTTTTGGGCACCAATTTTCGGATCCGCTTTTACCTTCATTCAATTAATCGCTCCTCTCGCATCGACAATATTTTTTTCCTACCTCTTCCAGATGCAATATCAAATGATTTATTTCGTTTAAAATTGTTTACAACAGATTGGATTGTTGAACGAGGTCTATCAACAATTTTTATTTTCTGAATAACTTTGCCTTCATTTTTTAACTTAACGATTAATTTTTTTACGTCGATAGGCACTTTTGAGTGTTAAATTCATTTTTAAAAAATTTTAATAATCTTTCGTAGAGAGCTTTTAAGTACTACTAATTCCTTTCATAAAATGGAATTCCGTTATTAATTTGTCGTAACAGTTAAAATTTTGACATTCAATCGAGCTTTTTACCAATATGATGTAAGTGTATGTGCAATTAATTGAGTTCCAATTATGGGAATAGCCTCTTTCATGAGTTTTCGTAAATTATTGAACTCAATAAGTTAATTATTTTTGTTTTTAATATCATTACTCATGAATAACTAAAAAATATGAAACATGCTCATTCAATATATGTACATTATTTTAGAAAATACAATGGCTTAAATAAAAAATTATCTAATGTATGTGCAAATTTTTGATGCAGTGTATAAGTTATTTCAAGTGGAACGTATTTGCCATAAAATTCCTTAGGATTAAAAATCATGTTAAAGAACTTCCCACACAAATCATTAAAGTTCAATGACACAGATGAGAGCTAAAGATTTCTTTGTACTGACCATCTTTCTTTGTACTGACTTGTTCGGCTCACGAACTGTCTCATTAGCATCAAAAGGCTCATCTGCATTATCTTGTTTATGAGTCCGTATGTTTTGGTAGGAACACGAAACGATATCTTATTTCTCAGTCTCACCACAAGGTAGGCGTTTGTGAAGGAGAGCGATAACATATTCATTAGGAAACAAGTCCGCGAGCGTACGGTTTTTGATTTTTCCGCAGATAATGCATGTGGAACATATTGACCTAGTAACAACGATTATTGCCCAAGTTCATAAAATTCAAAAAAATGTCCAATTCATCAACAAAAAAAAATAGTCAATACTTATCCAAATTCTTATCTTTTTTCTTTCTATACAAATAGTTCACAGAACCCATCAAAATAAAAATGGTCCATCTAGCCTTATATAAGCCCAGTGAAACATTTGTTACATCTGTGAGTGCTACTATGCTCTTTTAATTCTTGGCATTTATTGCCATGTTCGGCACAAGAACTATCTCATGAGCTACAATCATTTCATTTGCAACTAAAATTTTAAACGTTCTCGTATTTGGCGTTTGTACGTTTCATGATCCGTGACCTGGAACATGAGCACTTAAAATATTATCAAACTTCTTGGCAATTATAAAGAACAACAAAACTTGCAAGAAATAAGAACTGTACGCGTTACAGTTTTATGAACATGGAAGTAAGTTTATGCCAGCTGTCAATATGTCTTTTCGAGTATAAAATATGATGACCTCTTTAATGATAATAAATTAAAATAAAAGTATGCATTGTTAAAGCGATTAAACGGTAACGTTGGCAACAAACATGAACCTAGCAAACTTTACACTAATGACAGCAGCAGCAACAACTACTTAAAAAAAGAAAACAAACAACTACATAATGATGTATAGTTATCTTACGTTTATTCAGAGATTATGTGTCGCGAGCAGCTCTTTATAAATTCATTGTTTTATCTACTAAGAAACAACGGCGTAAAAGTAAAAGCAGCGAAGGTTTTTTTTTAATTGCGTAAAAGGAAGATAAAAAAAAACAAATGATATCTCAAATATTAACTAATCTACTTAAGATTCGCATAAAACAAAAGCTGAACCAGTTTGCGAAGCCGCAAAAAAAACAAACAAAAAACATAACCTAACTTTGTGCATAACATCGGAGTTCAAAACTAATGATTCACTCACAACTCTGCGGTTACAACAGCTAAAGTCAGAGTGTCATTAAATCAAACAGCAGATACAAGTAATCAATGCTTTAATAGCCAGTTGTATCGAAGATATTTTTCCAGTACAAACAAGTTAAGAATTAGAATACGTAGGATGAAAATGAAAATTCAATGAATTCATTCAGAGCGTAGAACGTATAAAACGAGTGGAATGCGTTCTATGTGGTCTGCGTAGTATTCCGCTTAGAACATGTTGTTTACATTATCGCACCAAATTCGTACGAAAGTAGCTCCTATTCAAATATTTGATTATTGAAGTAATCGAGTTAGTGCGAGATATTTAATATTTATACACTCAGTTGAAGAGTTTGTGTTGAGAGTATAGAGCTAAATTTGGCAGAAAAGTAATTTTAACACCTCTACATTTGGCACTGGTTTTAGAACTGGCTGTAATTTCCATAGTTTCATGCATCATGGTTGAATTGTTGAAATTATCATTTGTGTGTTTGGATTCTTCTTTGTAGAAAACTGTCAAGTATTTAGAACTTCAACTTAAGAACATCAAGTGAAGACGGCTTGCAAAGAATTATATGCAAGTTTTTTGCTGTTAAAATCATTAGTTTACAGCATAAACTTGTGATGTTCATAGCAATTAACTAATGATGTGATCATAAACATTAATAGTCGAAAAAATACGATAATAAGAAGCTTTAACAGCTCTCAACATAGTTGCGATTAGATTGCAATTTAAATTACCACTCATTCAGCCTCATAAAAGTATCTGGAATTGCGAATTTTTCAAGATAGACCAATTTTTTTTTTTTATATAAAACTTAAATTTTTATATCAATTAAATCCAATTGAATGAATTGAGAGACATATTTGCTTCTATGCCATAATATGCTGTTTTTAAATATGAAATACCAAAAATTTCGATTTGAAACATATTTGATTTCCATTTCTACTCACATAAGTGTTCGAAATATTCACGAAAGTATTACTATAATTTACAAAATAGTACTTTTTAAAATTTTTCATGGCAAATTAGGTAGCGCGTTTGACTGCCGCCACGCTACGAGTCCTGGGTTCAAATCCTGGCCAGGATATAGTCCTACGCTTTAACTTTTCTGCATTTCATTTCTCATTTCTAATCAACTCTTATTGAAAATGCATTCATATTTACGACTTATTACGAATTGTTGTTGATGGCAGAGAAGTTTATGAAAGGGATTGCTTTATAACTAGAATTGACTGAGGTGAATGCATAACATTTGCCTCAGATTCTAATTCACAAGTTTATACGGCTTCCCAGCACACAGAATATCCTCCACAGTTTTCGCTTGCCAAATAATCCCACTTAATCTATCAGCCTATTTCGAATAAAGGCAGACTTAACTGAATAGGTATGACATCTGAAATACTTGGTTCTCAAAGCTAAAAAGCAAAACAAAAAAAAATCAGAAAATAGTCTAAATTCACTGAGAAAAAAACAGACAGGCTTTTAAAAGACAGACAAGGAATAATTGTGACTGGATAATATAATTCACGGCACCATACTATTCTATTTCACGAAAGAGCCACGAACTCTTCTTTAATAATTTTACAAGACAAGAAATTTGACAATATTCCTGACGTGGGGTCTAGCAGACCTCACTTTTAAACTGATTTTTTATGATGAAGTTTCTGACTTTAACTCTCTTGACCTTATTCCATATAACAGCTAATAATTATAAGGCAAGCATAAGAATAAAATTTGAAATAAAATACTTTTTTTTAAAGATAAAAACCAATTTTTTATCCGAAAAATTTATTGCAATTTCAATGGAAAAAAACCTTCTGTTGTCTCAGCTGGGCTTGGAACCTGGGCTCGCATTGGCATCGAATCGCCCAAACACTGTTTAACGCACTCGGCCACGGCCGCCACTAAACTTGATATTAAAATAAACTTGGTTTAATTATTTAAACTTCATAACATTTTTGGCCCATTTTCCTATTTTTTATTATAAAATATTCCTATTTTAAAGGAAATTTGAATTTTTTTAAAATTTTTTTTTTTTTTATTTTATAATTTTATTTTTTATTTAATAATTTTTGTTTTACTTATAAAAAATTTTGAAATTAAATTTTCATATCTTCATTGTTTTCATATTTTTTATTCACTTTTTAAAATTTTTGTTTTTGTATATATTAATTAGAAATATGTTATTTTATTGATTTTTAAAATTTTTAAATTAAATTAATTTAAAGTTTTTTTATTTTAACATTCTTTTATTGTTAATTTTGTTTTTTATTTATTTATTATAATTTTAGAATTTTGTTTTGTTTTTTTTTTAATTTTTATTTATTTTTAATTTTTTATTTTTCATTGTTTCAATTTTAAATTTTTACGGCTGTATTCACAAAAAATTATGAACCTCTTATAAAGCCTTCATAAAGAAAAAATCGAAAAAAATTAAAAAACATTATTCATAAACGTTCTCTTTTAAATGCTTTATAAATGAGAGAATTTTAAAAATGGATGAAACCTTCAATAAACCCTCGAAAAAGCATTTTTAAATTTTATTTTGTTTTCATCTGAGAACAAATTATATCAAAAATATATCAAATTGTTTTATCAAAACAAAGAAAATGTCAAAAAAATTATTGATAATGTTTATTTATAAATGAGAGGATTTTTAAAAATGGCTGAACTATTGAACGTTTCATAAAAAAATAATAAATAAATAACTGGCCATTTCAGCCCTTGAAAGGACTTTGACCTAGCTTCTTATGATCGATCAATTGTGTTGTGCGTGTTATTAAGTTTGTACACACTTGACCGAGAAATGGACCTACAGGCTTAACGCCGACTCCGAACGGCGATGAACGAAATGTTCTTATTCTCAAGAAGCTTTACATGGCATTTTTATTACTCTCTGAGGTTTGCCATTGTCTGCAGAGAGGTGGCGGCCGTACAGAAAAATCATTTTAATTCAAATAATTTTCTGTCGCTGCTGGGGTTCGAACCTGTTGGGTCTCCAGGTTCGTTGACATAGCGGCCACGCACTTTAACCAACTACGCCACGGACGCCACGAAATTTGAAAGTTGACGAAATTGTGACAAATAAATGAAAAGTCATTGAATTTATCAAATACCCAAACCATTATTGACACTCTTCCCACATAAAATCGAAAGTGTTCCTATTTTAACTACAAAGCAGCTACATTTTTATGAATAAAAGACTAACATTAAAAAGCTTTTGAACTATTGAACGTTTTAAAGCTATTTTAAGATATTTTTATGAATACGGCTGCTAACATTTAATTTTTTTAATACTTGTTTATTTAAAATATTTTCATTTATATTTAAAATTACTTATATATACTTAATATTCTTTTTTTTTTTTGTTTTTTGTTTTTTTTTTTTTTGTTTTTTGTTTTTTTTTTTTGTATTTTTGTTTTTGTTTTTTTTTTTTGTATTTTTTTATTATTTTTAAATTTTTTTTTTCATAGTTTTCAATATTTACAGGATTTTATTTATTTTCAAGTTTTAAAATTTAATTTTTATTTTCTCATATTTATAAATTTTAATGTTTATTTTTGCTATTAACTTCAATAAATTTTAAATCGTGTAAAATTATTTTTTTAATTTTTAAAATGAAAATTTTATTTTTTCGTGAAATATAACAGACGTAGTTGTTTCCATATGAAATGTACACTCGGCGTGGAGTTATTTTTGCATCGACATACATTTACATTCACTTGTCTTCGCTAAGATATTATGGCACTTAGCCTTTTTGAAAAATTAACACAATTTGATTTTTAATTAACAATTAAATTATCAATATTTGCGCATTTTAGATAGGGGGTTTCAATTTTATTTACAGGAGTTGTTCGTTATTGTTTGTGTTCGAAAAAACAAACACAAACTTTTAACAGATAAAAACTTAACCTTTAATTCTATCATTCTATTATCGATTGAACTAACATCCGCTTCTACAGTTTGAACCTAGAATCTTTGCCAAAGTTAAATTGTTTATGTTCTACTTTAACTAACACTAACGTATGAGATTCTTTCAGTGTAACATTCGTTCTAATATGATTATTTTTATGTTTGTGCTCGAGTGCATGAACACACATTGAAGATAAATATCGTATGTTAAAGGAGTAACTGTGAATGATGCCAGCTTAGTTTAAGTCACAAAAGCATGTCTATGGATATAAATTATAGTTTTAATTACTGTACATTTGGAACTTAAATATCCCAACTGATAAGCAAAAACTCTGTAAAAGACTTAAATGGGCTATAATAGCAATTTTTTTTATTTACACTCCAACTTGTTATCTTATGACTCAGAGTAATATTTATGAGCAAATAGAATCTTTTCAAATATTAACAGTTGATAGACTACAATGACCAAAAACTTGATTCTTGAAAAATCGACAGTAAAACCGCTCAGAAACTAAAAAAAAATGCATTCTTTCTTGACTAGTATCCAAATTTCAGGCAGAGTAAAAGTTACTACAAAAAACTCCAATGTAGGGTATATGCGTGTAGTTATAACTTTTATATATTTGACAAGCTTGTATCATCAAAAAGCTTTTAACAAGTCTGCTCAATAACTTACCTGACTGTAGTATCGTTGCTGCCAGAGACAACATATTCCCCGGATGGATTAAAATCAAGCGTACGCACTGTTTTCATATGTCCATTAAGAGTTGAGCAAATAGTTTGAGCATTCAAATCCCAACGACGTATGATGCCGATATCATCGGCAGAGTAAACAAAATCGTCATTGTATGCAAAGCGTACACAATCGATGGGTCGATTGTGTCCAGTGAGTGACTGAAAGCAAGAAAAATTTGCATTGAAACGCACAAAGCTCATTAACAAAAGAAGCGAGAACACAAACCATAAAACATGTCTCCTCGCCAATAGCCCAAAGATTTACATTGCGATCATGACCACCTGTGACCAGAACGCGTCCCGTCTCACCGAGATCTAAGCTGGTGACACTGCCATTGTGAGCCTTTATCTCATCTAGGTGAAAGAAACAGAAGACAAGTATTTAAAATGTATGCACTCCAAAGGTTGTTAGGTGGGGTGTGATTCATTAACCAAAATGCCAACGAACGGCGGAAGTGATAAAAATTCGAGGCGTATTTGGAATATTGGTGCGTGCTGCTACGGCCGGCAATGCAGCTGTTGATAATTAATGGGAATTGAACGAGCCTGCAGACTGGCTTTAATTACAACGATCGCAGTGCATAAAAAGCGATTACCACAGCAGACGGACGGACGGAAGGTCGGAAGAGCAGACAGCCGCAAATGGAATCGCGCTGAATTTGCATAACCTTGCAAATGCTTTGCTTTGCTTTGCTTTGCTATGTTGGTCTCATTTTGCTAGTTTTACTTGTGCTGCTGCATTTTTTTTACTACTGCCCATTTATTTATTTTTATTCAATTTGTATGAACGATTTTCCAATTAGCCGAATTTTCTCACATTACCGCCTGTCGCTGCATCCTTGATTTATGACGTCCATGACGCCGATCTGAAACTTACATATTTTTGCAGTTAATTTTCGCGCTAATGCCATCACTTTTAGCCACTTTATTAGCCAATTTTTTATTTGATGTTAAAACACTTTTTATTAAGAAAATTAAATTTTCCAATACTTCTTCTATGGTAGCCAAAAATGTTGTTCAAAAATTTCATTCAATTCATTCGTCGTTTCGCTTGTTTTTTCACTTTCTGTGCGATTTTCTTTTATTTGGGTTTTTCTGCTGCTATTTTCGTTGCGTTTAAATTTGTCGTGCACAAATATTTAGTAGAAAAAAATAAAACTCAAAACTTTTCTTTTTACAAAATAACAAAAAACACAAAAATCCTTTCTCCTCCTATATTGTCAAAATCATCTGAAAACGCACACAGTAAAGTAACTCACTCACGTATCACGAAGCAGATGCACAAAAGAAAACTGTGAAAAAACTTGTCTTCGGCTGCTGTCTGCTAATTTTTCTTTTTTTGTGCTTCCTATTTTCTGCGTTCAAGACGTTGGAGTGAGACATAAACTAACGAAGATTTGTTATGAATTCGACTAGGGCGATATTCCATAAGTGGAAAAGAAATGCAACGACTATTAAATTATTGATAAAAAATTCAAGCTTAAACTGTCATTTCTAGTAACGCTACTAAAGTTTAGATGACGCCACTGTCAATAATCAGGGATGAAAAGATATGATTATTACAACTAAATGTTGCCCAATCAAAATAAATCAAATACTTTGGTAGCTCTCTGCATATATTTAAAAAAATTAAACTCATTCTTAATATTTTTATTGCATCCGTTCATAGTACAAATTTCGGTATAGAACTGTACAAATATATATTAATTTATATTTTGCTACTTTCAATTCCAAACTTAAAAAAAAAACAATGAGAGTGGGAGCAAATGAACCACTGTAGAGCGATCCATGGTATGTAGAACAACTTAGTAGTTAGTTAGCTGTTGATTTCGAGTTTTTCCAAATTTTTGTTGTTATATTTTTTCCTCTGACGTTAGTAGCATTTACAGCTTTGGTGTTGAAAGTTTCACACATGGTCAGCCATTGTTATTGTACCATGGAGCAATCAAAATAAAAGTTCTTTCAACAAAAGGCGTTATTTTTAATTTCCCACCTATTTTTCAGGTGGATGATATTTGTATGTGTCATTCGATGAAGTTTGGCAAAGAAAAGCTGGGACATTTTTAGATATAGAGTGTATCGAACTCACACAATGCACTGGTATATTGAAAAATAAGAAAATAGTGATATCTCTTGTTGAAAAAACTTTTAATTTCATTTTTGAACTCTGTACATGACAGCAAACATTGATCAAAGTAGTGTTGCTGTGTGGTGAAATTATGAATGAAATAATCTTAAAGTGATAGTAATTTTATTTATTTATTTATTATTGTCAAACAGAGATGATTTCTATTACAGACTACAAAGATTGCTTAGACTAAAATTAATTACACATAAAATAAATTATTAAAAACGATCAAGTGCTCCTATTTGATTTAAGACTAGAAGAAGACTTTTTTGAAACAATATCTAGAACAATTATGAAACATATCAATATCAGCTAACAATAAATTAGTTATACTAAGACAATGAGCTAAGGGCTCTTGTTGAGCAAAATTATATCGCAGCGTATTGCACCGAAAATGGAAACACCCTCTTAGGTTTCTAAGTGGTGAATAAAAATTAACCATAGCTAAAATGCTGGGACATTGAGTATTACAGTGAATAATATCTCTAATGAATACAGCAGAGTACATAATTCAAGGGAATACAAACTTAGCAAAGCACAACGCGATTTGTAAGAAGGTAAGCTGATTCGCCAATTCAACTTGGAGAACATACATTTAGAAAAAAGTTTTTGGACTCTTTCTAGTCTTTGAATATGCGAGGCATACGAAGGATTCCATATAATGCAACAATATTCCAAGTAAGGGCTTACCATACTTTCAAACTGAAGTTTAATCGTTAGAGGATTTCTAAAATCTTTTGAGTTCCTCTTGAGAAATCCTAGCATAGACTATGCCTTAGGTATAATGTAGTCAAAATGATCTTTAAAGGTAAGACGGTGATCAAATATTACTCCCAAATCTTTTTTGAAATAAATTCTTTCAAGAGTGAGATTACTAATACTGTAGTTATAAGTTAAGACTGAGTTAGTTCTATGGAAGGATAAAGATTGACATTTCGAAATATTTAGACATAGATTATTGGATGTACACCAGGAGGCAACTGCATTTAAGTCAGACTGTAAAAGACTACAATCAACAACAGATTCAACTGTACGGTATAATTTTAAATCATCGGCAAACAACAGACATTCCGAATATTAAATCGCACAAGGAAGATCATTAATAAAGAGCAAAAACAACAGCGAACCAAGATGACTGCTCTGGGGGACCCCAGATGAGGCTTTGATTGGACTCGAAAACGAGTCATTTATTTTTATATATTGAATACGGTTACATAGATATGAGTACAGCCAGTTGATAAATACACTACGGATTCCCAAACTGCGAAGTTTAAACAGTAAAGAGGCATGATGTACCTTGTCAAAAGCTTTAGCAAAATCTGTGAAGATAACATCAGTTTGCAAGCGACTACAAAAAAAATTAATAATATAATTAGAAAATAAAACTAAATTAGTAGCAGTTGATCTACCGACACGGAATCGATATTGATAGTCAGACAAAACGTTGACAAAGTATGGTGAAATTTTTTCATATACAATTTTTTCAAAAATCTTGGATATTGCACAAATTTTAGATATCGGGCTATAGTTACAAACGTCTTGCTTCGGACCCGACTTATAGATGGGAACAATATGAGATACTTTCCAAGTATCTAGGAATATACCGCTGGCAAGCGACTTTTTAAAAATTAGAGACAAAGGATAAGTCAAAGACTTAGCGCAATATTTTAACAAAAAGGGTGCAAGCCCAACCGGACCTTCAGTTGTTTTACCTTTGATATTTGTAAGGGCAACTTCTATATCATATTCAGTTATGCTAATGCTACTAATATCGCAAATGGCCTCAGGTAATGATAATTTAGACACGTCGAAACTATCGTTGATGTATACGGATTTGAAGTATTCAGAAAAAAAAATTATAAATAGCATTAGTATTCTCAGAGAAGTCGTTTAGGTAATGCATTAAACACGGCAGTCCATTCGTCTTTCTCTTAGTTTTTATATAAGACCAGAAAAGTTTATTATTATTTTGTAATTCACCTTCAGTATATAAGGTGAATATTTACAGTATAGTAAATATGATTGATGAAGAAATTTATTGAGTGTATCAAAATTGAGTTGGCAGTTCAAATACTCGGAGTTTAGTCGCATATCCCCCTTGGATTTTCGAAAGCGTTTGTAAGCTTTGTTGTTTTTTTTTAAAGATTACACAGTCGCTTATTAAACCATGGAGGGTTGTTATTATTATTCACTGATTTTAAGGGTACGAAATTATTAATAGCATCTTTAAAGTTGTTTAAAAATGTATTATACATGCAATTAAGATCAAGTCCGGAGAATAATGAATCCCAATTACATGAATCATGAAAAAGGCTCATTGCATCAAAGTTTGTGTCCAACGCAATGGATTTTTATTAATTTCTTCTCTAAGTTTCATCACGTCACTCACAAAGACAGCTAAACTCTTCTATCTATCAATTGTAGGCTCAGTACAACCAAGTATATTTGAGTTTTAATTTCAAGAAATTTGCTCACCAACTTTAACAACAACTTAGTGGCTCACTTGTAGATTTTTTGTAGATTTTTATTGACTTACTTGTGATATTAATTCGTTCACTCCATTTCTGCCGCTATCAAACTTTAAAGACAATACCCGTTTTATAAAAAAATGTGTATTATGTAGCTTATTTTTAAATAAGCAATATCACCGTTAGCTTGTTAAAATGTTTGTGTATAAATTTACTCTACTCACCTTTTATTAATTTTATTTAAAATATTTTTTGTTTAAAAATAAACCAATTCTTACTTTAATATGTTTGATTTCATGACTTTTTTTCTCGACTATTATTTTTTTTTTTTTTTTTGTGAAATTTCACCAAAAAAAATGGACACCAAATCAAAAATTGCTCGTTATCGGGCGCAAAACCTGAGTCAGCAAATTGGCAAAAAAATTAAAGAAAATTCTTCATAGGCATTCAAACAGAACCACAGATGAATAAAATTTACTATCAAAATAAATTCAGCTCTTAAAATTATTGTAAGTTAAAAGAGCAAATAAAAATAGAGCAAGCCAAAAAATTAAAAAAAAAAAATAAGAAAAAATCAAACTTGACCCTAGGAAATAAAAAAAAAATCCGCTTGAACTGAATTATCAATAAATGATTCTGTGGTTCATGTTGATATTGATAATTTAGAAGCATTTCGACAAAATTTTAAACAAGTTTATTTCGAAAATACTTGAAAATAAATTATCATAAAACTTCGAAAAATTTTGTGATGATTTTACTTCTCTACAAAACGTGAACAGTTTTCAATATCAATCAATCTCTTTCCTATATCTTGAGGAATAGTAATAATAAAAAATCAGCAGATTTACACATTTCTAATTTTATAATCAAAAGACTTCCTACGTTAGTAATTAATTTTTTAATGGTTATTTTCAATAATTGTTAGAATAACTGTTATTTTCCTGATATATGGAAAATTGCTAAAATATATAAATAAATAATTTTCGGCCTATTTCAATGCTAAATAATATCGGAAAAACTCTTATATATAACTTTTATACCTAAAGAATTTTCACTTTACCTATTAAAATATCAGTTGTGCACTAGGTTAAGTTTAGGATATTTTAGGTTAAGTTTAGTTTAAAGTGTATTTATCTATCTCTATAAGAGACAGAACGTCTCTAAGATACTGTCAAATGTCGAGAGCAAGCATTTTATTTCATTAAAACGATACAATTATAATTATTAAAATTTGTTGTGTTGTAAAGAAGCAAGCTTTTATTAAGCCTTCTTCTTAATTGTTTTTAAATCAAAATAAATATAGTTGTAAGTATTTCTTCTGTTGTATTTCTTAAGGAATGAATTAAATGTAAAACTATTAAAAAAATCTAAAATGAACTTTACCAATTGTATCATGAGCCAAAGCAGTCTTATTAAAAATATTTTGTTTGATTTGTATCTGGCAATACTTTCAGCAAGCTGACAAACAGTTTTTGGTTTTCGCAGTCATTGTCGGTTTTGGTCAGTTTTGTTGGTCTTAAAAGCGTAAAAGATTCTTAAATCCTTATTTGTTAGAATTTAACTTATAAAAATCCAACACAAAATAACATGTCTGCACGTTATGATCGCGCTGTAACCATCTTTTCACCCGATGGACATCTGCTGCAAGTAGAATACGCGCAAGAAGCTGTACGCAAAGGCTCGACAGCGGTGAGTGAATCGACGGATTTTTGTTTAGTTGCAATGAAATTATAACCTCAAATTGTAATGAAGGAAGTTTTTGTTTTTTGAATACTTGTCAAAATATTAAGGACCACAAAAGTTTTGTTAAGTTATATTTAATATATTTACATAAGTATTACAGATGTGACTGTAAATAAAGAAAACTATTTTTTTACAGGTTGGAGTTCGTGGCACCAGCTGTGTTGTTTTGGGAGTGGAGAAGAAGTCCGTAGCCAAGTTGCAAGAGGAGCGAACGGTGCGAAAAATTTGCCCACTGGACAGTCATGTCGTCATGGCATTTGCTGGCCTCACTGCCGACGCACGTATTCTTATCAACCGTGCACAAGTTGAATGCCAGAGTCATAAACTCAACGTTGAGGATCCCGTCACTTTGGAGTATATAACGAGGTGAATTCTTAATGAAAGTTTTTAAGGAAGAAAACTAGAAATTGTTTTTTATTTAAAGATATATTGCTCAACTGAAGCAGAAATATACCCAAAGCAATGGTCGTCGTCCTTTCGGCATTTCCTGCCTCATCGGTGGCTTCGATTATGATGGCACACCACATTTATTCCAAACTGAACCCTCTGGCATCTACTACGAGTGGAAAGCTAATGCCACAGGACGCTCGGCTAAAACTGTGCGTGAATTTTTAGAGAAACAGTACAAGGATGAAGACGTTGCCACAGAGAACGGTGCTGTGAAGCTAGCAATCAAGGCACTGTTGGAAGTGGCGCAAACCGGACAAAAGAATTTGGAAATTGCAGTCATGGAGAAAGATAAGCCTTTAAAAATGTTAGATGGAGCAACTATTGACAAATATGTGGCAATAATTGAAAAAGAGAAAGAAGACGAGGCCGAGAAAAAGAAACAAAAGAAGTAAACAGCTAAAGTGTTGGGGGCCACAAATAATTTTCTTAACATCTAAAAAACAAACATGAAGTTTTCATTTTTCTATTTATGGTTGAAAGAATGGAAATGCTTAGCATTTCATTATACAGAATAATAATAAAACAAGTTTTAATTTAAAATTTTTCAACTTTTCAATTTAATTTTTAGTTTTTGTAGACTTTAAGCTTTATACTTTTTCTTGGTTTTTACATAAATTTTGCTTCAAACATCTGTACAACTATAAATATATAATTAAATTAAGGATTGCGCGTGTAGCAGTAGTAAAATAAATAGTTAGCTATATAAAAGATTTGTACTAGTTCTAACAATACAATACATCACAGGTCACTCGTTGCGGACATCGAAATCTGCAGAGATCGTTACACTCCAATATTAATTCCTTAGATTAAATCACTTGGTGATAATTGCGACTCGCCCTCGGCCAAAAAGATTTGCAATGCTTTGTAGAGCAGCGCAATGCCCAAATATTTCTTCTCTTTCATTGTCCATGTTTGAGCGGGTCCATAGTAGTTGCCGCGCTTCATATTGGTCAAATGCATCAAACTCAAAGCTTCGATTATAGCCGCCTCTCGCGTGTAAGCATCCGTTGGCAGAATGTTGTGAAAGACATGCAAGCAAACAACGCCATGGCCGCTGCCCCAAATTTGCAGTATTCGATCGAGTTTTTTACTGTCTGATGTTGTTCTGGGCGGTGATTTGAAGAGTTCTACATTCATCTTCTTTTTAACTGTTGAGAGGAAGGGAAAATATTAGTTTGTTTTTTTTACAATCTTTTCGCTCGGTAAACGTACTTGAAATTAATTTATTACCATCATCGTTGGGATTATTCAACAGTAGATCGTGTTTACGAGAATAGGTCTTCATGGCATCGTAGAGATGAGAGTAGGGGCGCGAAGTCTTGCCCTTGCCCACATAAAATATGGCCTGCAGAAAACGTCGCCAAACAATAAATTTGTCCAGAAACTGCAAAACAAGATATGTATGAAGTCGGCCTGTCACGTTACAACTAAAAATTTTATAACTAAAAATAAATATCAGCCTGACCGCTTACCTCACTTTCGCCCGGTAGATTGCAGGATATGCGCGGATCGATGAGCATATAAATAAAACTTTGCTTCAGATGTCCTTCGCGCATAGCTTTTTGATGTTTATTACTGGCAAAATATTTCGCCGATTCCGTCTCATAACTCATTAAATCAGCAATGCGTTGAAAGGTTTCTGGCGAGCGTATCGTGCGATAAAGTTCAACAGAGAATTCTGCAGAGAAAATTAATTTTAAATAAATGCATTACAAACGGAACGAAGACCAAGAAACACGCACTTGCTTCCCTGTGCTTAAAGCTCAGTTGTGCGAAATTTCGATGCAAGACTAAACTGATAAATTTTGTTGCAAAAAGCATAATTTTTGTAAAGAACTGATGACAATAATACACATAAATTTTTATGAAATTTAAAGCGTATAACAAAAAACTTACTCGTTTCATTTGAGTTTTTTTGCTTTTGCAGCTCAAGCATAGCCATGGTTTTACGTTTGTATTTGACGAGGCGTTTTATGTACAAACGCTTGGTGCTTTTGGTGATGGGTCCTGTAAGTTCAATAAAATATAATTAAATGTGAAAGCCGCGCACAAAATTCTTTTAGGGACACTAACCAGGTTGTTCTCCAAAGTTTGTTAATTCCCTACGCAAGGCATCGGTTTCATAGTCAATGGGCAGCGTAACATTTGTCGATTGAGTTGTTGCTGTAGTGTTCAATTCAGCGGCAGTTCCAGGCACATTTTCGCCCTTTTGACTAAATAATAAAAATGTTTAAGATATAAGTAAAAATTTATTGAAAGTTCATAAAAATACCTTTCAGCTTGGTTCCTTTGCTGCGCCAGCTTGTTGCCAGCATTGCGCGGTAATTTGGTTTCATAGAAAACCAAGCCATTCTCATCATCTGTGTGTACATAGGCCTCGGTCATTTGTAGGAAATATTCTGAGTTCTTGGGGGAACGTATGAAATTGCTGGTATCTGCTGCTGGTACTTTAAGCATATTACTTGATAGCTTTCCAACGCCTACAAGAACTTCTGGAACAGTTTGATAGCTTGAATCCTCCTCCGATTCGGGTTCTGGGTCGGCAATTTGAGCTTGAGCTACTTTTTGTATAAGACGACCAAGTGACATTTTGTTGAGGTTGAGTGATGGAGTAGCTGGCTGCTTGTCTTGATTGCTGGAAGAGGCACCCGAAGCACTTCCGCAAGCGCCGCTATCAACTTCAGCGGATCCCGCTTTTTTGGCGCTACGTAGCACCGTGTTGGTGAAATTGAGATGATCGTGTTGCATGACACTGTCAATCATTTCGCCAACGTCATCAAATTGCTTTAGTATGGAAGCACGTGCACGCGAGCGTTGCACCTTTTCACGCCAAATTTCAATTAATGAGATGCGTGAACTTTCTGCTAGAGGCACTGAATTGGATAGTTCTTGAAGATTCTCCTTGGTGAGCGTAAAAATGTTGATGGGTGATGCAGCGTCGCCTTCCGACAAATTTAAAGGCTTAAAATCATACAATGTAAATACTACTCTCTTATCCAAATGAATTTTGTTTTACCTCATTTCTGTCCAATTCGGTTTGATGCTTCTCATTACTTTCATAATCTACGTCTCCGGCTGGATACTTTGGCTGTGGCTTGTTGCGACGGTGTGTGATATTTATATAGTACGGCGAAGTGACGTCATAGTTGTAGTGAATCCTGTTGGGTGTATATTTGCCCTGCTCACCTTCTCTATCGGTCACAGCCAATAGATTCTTGTTAATCGTTTGGCTACGATTAGGCGTAGAGACGAGTCGCTGTGCTAACCGTGGTGGAGTTCCAATCATGCGTTTTTGCACAGAATCTTTAAACTTTGACTGTGTACCAAGTGTGGATTTTTCTGTTTGCTGCAATTTTTGCTTAAGTTCGAATTTATGCTCAAATATGTGATCACGCATTAGCTGCACTACATCGAAATGGCATTCCTCGATAGCATACAGCACCGGCGTTTTGCGTTCATCGTCATAGACCTCCAAGTCAGCACCATGTTGCTGCAATGAAAAAAGATAGGCTTCACTAGGTCGCATAAACGCATTAATCAAAACTTACCAGCAACATTTTCACTATTTCCACGCGTCCATACATTGCAGCCACATGCAGTGGGGTCATATTTTCCACCGTGCGCACATTGACATTCACTGAGGGAGTAGATGTTATTTCAGTAATAGGTTAAATGCTAAGCAATGCTTACCATCACATTCCAGAAACCTTCGCGTGATATCCACGGCCAGCTTATGATTGGGCATTCCACAGGCATAGTGCAGGGGTGCAATACCGCGTTCTAGTTGTACGAAACTAGGATCTACCTTATAGTTGGTCAGAATGTTGTACACAACCCTGCAAATGACGGACTCTGTTTACATCATATTAACATGATATACTTTTCTCAACGTACCTTTCTTCCTCATCATCCAGCGCGTCAAGCAGGCACAATGTCAAGAAGTTTGCTTTTTGCTCCATTTTAGATTTCAGCAAGTTGTGTCCTGTGGAAACATTTCCAAAAGTTTGTCCTCAAGAACTTCTTTGGAGTGCGTCCTACAAATATAGTTGTTTTAAATTAAAAATTAAGATGTTTACTAACAAACGCTAGAGTGCGCTTTTGTCGTTATAAAGACAAGTACTATGCAAAGTGATGTTCATCTAGGCTTCGATTTCTATCGTTGATATTTTGGTGTCGACAATATAGAAAAAATCGACAATACTGAAGACACTAGCAGCGTTTTATTCAACACTCAAATTGGATTTGGATTTCAGTTTGCAGCTCATACTCCGGATTACAATATAATGGTTGCAAGCTGTATTATGGTTAAGTCGATAATAGCAATTATCGACAGCAGTGCAGTCTAAAATATATATTAATGCACCTGGGGCTAGATTCTGTACTTGTAAATAGTAACTGTATATGTAAAATATAATAACACTCACTTGAAGTTTATTGTGTATTCTATTCATGTCATTTACTAAGCTTGAATTCACACTATCGAGCTGAATTAAGAAATTAAGCTGCTGAATTGAAATATGTGGCAGACAATTTCAACATAGTGATATATATTTGCGTGATTAAAAAATATTCAACCCTAAACAAAAAATAACATTACTTTAGAGAAAATGTTTGTTTGTATGAATAAAATCAATTATTTAAAGACCGCCGACAAAATAATTTAAAACAAAATCCCCAATATCTCCAGGTACTTATTTTACAATAACAATTTTAGGATATAAGGCAAAAATTCTTAGAAAAAATATCAGCGAATATAAATTGCTGATTGTGTACACTTTTTGAAGTTGAAGCTAATATTTAAAGATAGTGAGTCGGAAACTTGTGTGCACTGATTTTTTCCCAGTTAGAGAATAGGACTTGTGAAACACAAAGTGCACGCAAAGGGCTCTGGTATTAATACAATTTCGACTTGTTAAATTCTTATAAGAAATATAAAAAAAGGTATAACAACATAAAATGTAGTCAAAACAATTATCAGCTCTTGTACCATAGATTAATTAGCTGACGTGAAAACTATTTATAATTCTTACATAAAGAACAGACGTTAATATTGAGTCGCAAGTAGCAGTAAAATTTCAAATTGAAATATTTATGACATTTTTCGGAACGTGTTTAAAATTTTCAATTTGAATTGGTAGAGGTTAAGAGATCTTTCAACGCCAAATATTCAATGCCTGGTTCAAATCAAGTACCATCCGTACTGTGGCAAGAATAGCCACACACTTCAGTGACACTTAGTAATAAACAGATGCCATGGGTAAATGGCTGATCATTGTTGATACCTCCAAATTGTTTTCCATTTCTATTTGGCATTTTTTTTTCTATTTGGCCAAACCCAAATTAAAGAAACCCCCACATTTTTTAAGTGAGTTTATATTTAACAACCTTACAGGGAGTGGTGATTATATATCGGAATATATACATAGCTCATATCAAGCGTGCATAGATCTTTTATCTGGTATTTCTCTGCTCTCAATGACTCTTCTATAATATTCTGCAGATTTTTTTGCTGTGCGTTCTTTAGAAGAGCTCGTCATGTTCACATAGTAAAGACCAAATTTTTCACTATAAAATATTAGAGAGAAAGAAAAATATTAACAATAAGTACTCTAATTGATAATAACTACTCACGTGAAACCGCGCTGCCACTCGAAGTTATCAATTAAACTCCAATGCGTGTAACCGGTGACATTACAACCGCTATTTACAGCATTTAAAACGGCTTGCAAGTGACTCTTAAGTAAAGAATTTGTACTAAAAATGTAATAAAAATCAGAGCTAATGAAATAATACCTGTAAATAGTCAATTCTTTCATTATCTTCTAGTTGACCATCATCGGACCAACCGTTTTCAGTTACAATAACTTCTATATTATTGTATTCTTGACGAATCCATCTATGAAAACAATATATTTAGTTATTACATTGTAAATCCATCATGTAACTGTTTTTAATTACTTTAATAACTCTTCCAGACCTGCTGGTACACAATAGAGCCAGCTTGATTTAGCACGTCTCCATGTGTCGTCTTTTGGATACTTAAGTGCCGAGTCATGTTCCCAAGATGGAATTTCTCCGATTGGCGGTATGGCTGGCTCAATATATCTAGAGGTGTAATGGTTTAAGCCCAAAAAGTCACCAGACCCTTTTATTTTCTTCATCCACATACTACTAATTTCCTTAAGACGAGACCAAGCACGACCTTCCTCTAGACTATTCTTAGCAATATCCACTAACATTTCTTGAGGATAATTGCCCGTATTGCCGAAAATCGGATGAGCAAGCCAACCTAACTGCATAGTTTAGAAAAGATTCTATTTGGTCTTATTTAAATATTGATTGAACTTACCGCATATTGCATGCCACGATTAACTATTTGCGTGTCCCCATTTTTGGAAAAATAAAAACGACTACTCAGAGTTATACCAACCTTTCCCTGTTGCTTGTCGAAATATTTCGCTCTGTACAAGCGATAGGCTGTTGCGTGCGCTTTGAGTGTAGTATCCATGCACATATAGTCTAAAATACCCGGCGAATGAATCATTGGTGGATAGTTAGCATTGCCATAACCTGGAATGCAGTAGTCGAAGGGCTCATTAAATGTGATCCACATTTTAACACGATCACCAAAGTTTTCGAACAGAGTATCAGCGTAATATTTGAAATATTGAATCAAAAGCGAATTGGTGAAACCACCAAATTTTGATAGCTCCTCAGGCAAATCGTAATGGAACATTGTGACCATTGGTTGTATGTTGTTGCTCAACAGTTTGTCGATCACCATGTTGTAATAATCAATGCCTTTCTGGTTTTTTGATGAAATATCTCCATTGGGTAGAATTCGTGACCATGATATTGAGAAACGATAATATTGCACCTATTAAAAAATTGTTATGGTGGAAGTATAATGAAATTATAGTACATCTATAAATACGAGTATATGTATCTTATATATTAATACGCAAACATCGAATGTTGTCGTACACTTTTTCAATATTTATTTTAGAATAAGGACAATGAAACGTACATCATTCGAAAGGTACTGCACCATAGATGTGCCGAATTATGTTAGATTTTAAATTTATGACCTTTGACCCGAAATATTAACGTTGAAAGTTTATATCAATTTTAGTTAGGGATCTCAGAACTGGGAAAAGGTAGAATGAAAAATGTGGTATCAGATGAAAGGTCTAGCAGCACAATATGATTGAATATAAGATTGGTGACCTTTGACCTCAAATATGAGCGGAAAAAGAGCATTTATTAAATAAAAGCTAAACTATAAGAGATGGAAAAACATGATATAAGAGAGAAATTTAGACATTCATAAGATGTGCAAAAAATACTTTGATATTTTCGCCATCGTTTACGGTTACCCTACAATAAGCACTTTTTCATGTAACAAGTGTCAATATATATTGTGATGGTAGAATTGCTTACAAATAGTAAATTTTGAAAAATTTCCGTTATTTTGACATCAAAATTATTGTGATGTCTCGAAAACTATAGATGTTCTCAGTAAAACTTTTTTGTATGAAAATTCGTTGGTTGAAAAAATTAACGGTATACGAAAACTTATTTGCTAATATTTTACACTAATAGTTTGTTAAAAAAATCTCCCGTTATTATGAGAACAAAAGTTATTTTCAAATATTTCAAGATATTTCAAAACCTGTAGATTTTTTCCATGCAATGCATTTCTTAAAGCAATGGCATTGCCTCAGAATGAGTAAAAAACAATTGATATTTCAAATTTTGATTTTGCAAGCAAATATCTCAGCCATTTTTCCATCGATTTTCATTAAATTTTCTTTGTCTGAAAGTTTAATTAAATGACTTTGGAGAAATAAGAAAAAATTTACCGCTATCTCACTAATTCAATATCTTATGTTGTTTTCAAAAATGCTCTAAAATATTAAATTTTTGCTCAAAAATTAGACCAGACATTTTGTTTTGTATTTTTTTTTTTTTATATTTTCTTCTCTCACACTCTTTCATATAACATATCATTTATTTGCAAGAATTGCTTCATTTTTACACATAATTTAATTAAGTGTTTCTATCATCCAGCTACCCCCTATGATTTTTTTGATGAAAATTACATTTTTCAAAATGTTGTTTTTGTATTTTTTACAAAGTTCTACAGCTTAAAAAATAATTTCTGAAAAAAAATTTTTCAAATATTTCAAACGACTCCAAAGTTATACACAAAAATCTATGTTTTAAGCCATTTCCTTATCTACTTGATATATTTTAAATATTATTATTATGTATATCTTATATATTAAGACGTAAATATCGAATTTTTTGGTACACTTTTCTTAATTTTTCTCTCTGCGATAGCCTCTCTGCGAACCAAAATTCTTCAATCATTCAACGGCGTTGGATAAAATTATTACTTGGAGTGTATAAGAGGAACGACAAATATGATTAAAAAAAATTATACTGTTAGGAAAAATTTAATTTTAAAGTTACTTGACCTGGTGGTTACTGGGGTTAGTAAAGACCAGAAATAAGATAAGTAGTAGGACAAAGATTAGATTATAGAATTGGACAAGTATAAGGACAAGAGCTCTGCCAAGAATTGGGAAGAATATTTCGAAATGGACAAGGAAGATTGAGACATACCTAAAACAATATTTGGGCCAAGATTGGGAAAAGTATAATGACAACAAATAGAACAAAAATAAGTACAATAAGTACAAAGATTTAGAAAGGAAATAGAACAAGGATTTGAACAAGAATAAGGTCCGAACTTTGGACATGGATTAAAACAAGAATTTGGACTGGAAGTAGGTCAATTATTAGAACACATATAAGAATAAGAATATGAATACAGACAAGTTTGGGAACGAATGCCAGGATAGGGACAAGAATAAAGATACACTGTCACGTCAAAATCTATTGATGCGTTCAAGATAAAGCATCTTCTTTTCAACTTTGCCAAGCGTTTTTCAATAAAAAAAAAAAAAAAACAAGAAAAACATCGATATTGGTATGGTCGAATTTCGACAACAGGCGATACTAGTATACATAATTACATATGCATATATATGTTATATAAATATTCATATAAATTTTTTAAGTTTTTCAAACATTTTTGAAAACCATACCTTTAGTTCTTTTAAAGCAGCAAGATCTTGATCAAAATGATGATAAGAGTCAGCAGTAATGTCACCATTCGATTTGTCGTCAATCATTTCAGGATGATCATGTGTAAATGTATCCCATATTGATGGACCTCTGCCATCCTCATTCCAAGCTCCTTCAATTTGATATGCTGCAGTGGAGACACCAAATGAAAATTCGGTTGGAAACTTTTTGCTTCCAACTGTAGGTTTGAGCTCGCACTTTTTATCTCCTACATTCAACGCATCATTGGCTAATGCTAAAGTCAATGAACTATAAGATAGAAAAAAAATGTTTAGCGCTTTTGATGGATTATATTTAAATGTTCTGCAAAGTTCTGCTCACCCAAACAGAAAGATTAAAATGTTAGTCATATTTTTTCCTAAGCTTGTCTTACTAGCTCTGCAGGCTACATTGAAATGATTAAACAATTGAATGCACGCAAAAACAATTAAATGCAAGTGCTGATAAGACGAGCAATTTGATTCAAGCTTTCCACACTTAGCTTGAGTGATTAATACAAGCGATAAGAAAAGTCGTGAGTGTTAGATACTTTTAGAGGCAATTGTATAATCTGAAGAGATTAAAAACAGTTTTTGTTTTTTTTTTTGTTTTGAGCGAAAAACTAAAAATCTTTTGTTGGCTCTTTAGGAAGAAAGTGAAACTTTTAAAAAATATTTTAAAAATATTCAATTTTCGTAAAAATTTAAATTACTTAGCTTCTTCATTCTACGCATCGAATCTGAAAAATTAAAAGACTACTTTTATTTCAGTCTATGGGAAAGCAAGAAAATACAGTAAATTACCGACGGATATGACAACATGAGTTAACAAAATATTATTTTCTCTTTAGAAAATCAAGGAAAAATTTGTTCTTTATAACGTAAACTTGTAAGAAGTGCTTAAAGTATTTCATATGAATATGAGAAACGAACATTTTTAAGCTACATATATGCAACATATTTGAACATAGTCATTAAAAAACAAAACTAGTATGAAATGATCTTCAACTGGGCCGAAGTTAAAATACCCCCACGGCCGAACCAAAGTATATTCAAAGTCTTAAGCAGCCAATAAAACGTTTATGTGTAAAAACATTTTCGTCATACTTTATTTAAAAGGAAAATATTCGGTTTTGTTTTTTGAAAAAGTCACTTTGTATGGGAGGTAGGCATAGTTTAATGCGATTTGTTTGAACTTCATACTCAGAGTGTATATTAAATATCAAAGCTCATATGCAAGTCCATAAATCAATTTTTTTGGCATTCTAAGAGATTTTACCGTTTTGATAAAGTCACTTTGTATAGGAGGCAGCCGTGGTTTTCATCTGATTTGTGTCATTTTCAAACTTGATGTTTATTTTTTAGATACAAGTTTAAATATCGAATTTCGTGAGGATAGCTTGAAAATTACGGCTGTAATCGTGATCACAGACAGACAGACATACGGACATGGCTAAATCGACTCGGGTGGTGATGCTGATAAAGAATGTATATACTTTTCTATATCTACCATGCCTCCTTATAGGCGTTACAAACAGATTGACAAAATTAATATACCACTTTTACGTTTTTTAAAAGTGGGGGTATAAATATAATAATATTATTTTAATTTTTTTTTTTTATCACTGAATATATAGCAGAAGATCCCATTTTCAAACATCATATTCTTAAAATTTTTGGCCTTTTTTATTTTTCGAACTATCAGAAGAAGCTGTCAACATGATTGAGGTGCTTCGAAAATAGTTCACCAAGTCTTATGTCGATACCAAAAGAGATCTTCAGGATAGGTGCTTCTGTCGACTTAAAAGTTTTAAATTCGATTAAATATTATTTAAATATAAAAATGATGATTTTTTTAGATGTAGAGCATTAATTGGCGGTAAACTAAAGCATTAATTGGCGATAAACAGGATTTACCACGTATGCTATCTGAACGTTCTATTATAAAGAATGCAAACAATTAAAGTTTACAAAAAAGTACGCAAGCTCATAAAAGTTTCTTCTGAACAAAACACCTAAATTGGAGTTATTCCGATAGCATCGTAAATTGATATGAGTCAACGGGCTGGTTCTGTTAAAAGTTGTGCGCACTTTTAATTCAAAATACAACTTAAACTTATTGACAAAGCTCGATTCAAAAATATTTTATATTATTTCGAAAAGAGTTGATAGAAAAACACTGTGAAATTAATACTTTCGAACATTAAATAAATGCTTTATTTTTTTATTTTAGAAACATTGAAGTTGAACTATGTAAGACGCATTGCTTACAGGTATTTAAAACAAAATGGGATATACAATTTTTCATATATATCTTATAAACTGAGATTCAACAGGTCTCTTTAAGGAACTCATAAAACCACATCATTTATTAATTATTTTTTATACGAAATGTGCTCAAAAAGGGAATTATGTAATGGGAATTTTGAAATTTCGCTTTTATTATTTCGCTACTATTATTTGTAAGACAAAATATATCATAAAATAATACAACATTTGTGAACACAACCTAATAGTACATTTACACCTAAACTAAAACACGTTTTATCGTTATTGTGTTTTATTTACACCACCTTTTCACGTTTTAATTTGACATTTATGTTTTAACTTCTTTGAACTTACTGCTCCATTTTTTTTTGTTTTGCTTATTTTCGTGAAAAAACATGCTTTGACAACCATGATATGTTGCAACCTTTAACTGTTTTAATGGTGTTTTATTATAAAACGTGCTGTGAGATGTTTTGCATTTTGTATAGTAAAACACTCAATATAACTCGTGTTTTGGCTCTTAAATGCAATAAATGCATAAAACACGTTTTGAAGGTTCAGTGTAAATGCACTATAAGGGTATTTTTTGTTGCATGTTGTATTTATCAAGCTGACTGAAGAAACTGACAGGCGAAGGAAGAAAAAATTTTGAACTACAATTTTTAGTTTTACAAAAAAACGAACTTCCATGTCAAAACTATCAAAAATTTCAATTTTTTCATCGAACATTTCGAAAAATCTGTTAAAGTAATAATGATACTGATGAAATTTATGCGTTAATAAAAAAAAAAAAAGTAGCACTAGAAAAATACGACAAAAAATAAACATCAACCGCGATTGCATTGTTTGATGATTTGAACAAAAATTTTACAACTGTTGTGAAAAAATATCAAGATACAACAATACGACTAAATACGATAGCTTGTGAAACCCCTAATAATTGTAATAATATCATAAAACAAATATCAACATACTTATTTCAAAGCTCCTTGATAATAGCTGTGTTCGATGACTGCTCTAGATTGAAATTTCTCACTCCAGATCAGCAAAAAGTGTTCGATGAGTTCCTTTTTCTGCTCTTAGCTGCTCTCATTTGCTCTTGATCTTTGTTTTTTGAAGTTGCTATAAGTTGCGCTTTTTGCTCTTTTCTACACTACTATTTTTTGTGGTGTAAGTTAGAGCAGCAAATAAACATATCAGCTGTTTCGGCTCTTGTAAGAAAAATAGAGAGATTGAAAAATAAAAACTGCAAAGATGGCTTATAAAAAGGTGTTTATTAGGTTTTATTTTGTTTGCTTAATGGAAACTAGCTAACTTTTGAACGTTTTCAGACTCATTCCTTCATTAGCAGGAATGTGGCAATGGTGAGAAAGATATGGTGCAGTATTTAATAGGTGACTTTTGACAGTTTACTCAAACTTGATATTTTTTCGTTCTTTGAAAAAACGGCTCTATTCTGCTCTGAAATTATTTTTGACGACTCAGCAGATCTGCTCTACTCTGCCCTGCTCTGCACTGAGAATTTTTCATCGAACATAGCTAATGTGGTAGTTTCCAGATAACTTGTAATTGTTAAAGTGTGGCATCACTTGCCAACAGCTGTTTAGTTTCAGGTGTGGTGTAATGATCAATGGTGAATTCAGTTTTGTTTATTTGCATTTCTTTATTGTTATTTTGCTAATATTCTAGCTATTTTTTTTTAAACTTAAACTATTTTGATAATTTGAAATATGGATAAATATTCCTTACTTCATCCCAAAATTGCTGTTTTCTATAGCAATTCAAACGGGTTAACCCAAGATGTAGAGAAATATGTCATTTCCCATAGCAACACTTATAATTGGAATCAACTTGGTAATCTCTTACGGCAACAGTTAAAGGTGGACTCATCGTATACGTTAACCAATACAGGTTATAATGTTATCACTGTATAATCAGAACATGACTAACTTCCTTTTATATACAGATTTTGGAAATCTAAAATATGAACAGTTAAGTGAACTCGTTCATAGTCTGCATCCCGTTTACATCAGAAGCTTAAGTATGCAACAAGATATCCTGAATGATTTTGAAAACTTTCATTGGCTAGGGCCAAACGTGGAAGCGCTGCAAGTATTTATTGAGACAAAAGGCACCGTTGTGGAAACTTCAAATGTAGAGCATATGTTATTGCTCACGGCCGTGTTGGAATATGCTATGGGTAATATTTTTTATACCAAGAGTAAAGGAAAGAACCCGCCACATCTCTTGCGTGATTTACTGAGCACCGATGAACTGCTGGATGTTTTCGGCTGGGAGGCAGTAAGTTATGAAATCTTGAAAATCATTACCCATTATCATTACCCATCAGCTAAATAATCATTTCTCTCTAGATTTGGTTTCTAAGAATACTCCTGGGTACACCGTTAGCTATAAATCTGCGTAATATTGTATGGCATGGATTTCCCCATCCAGCCGAGATGCCAGAATATTATGTGGCAGTATTAATTGTCACTATGAACACTCTCGGAATGATGCTACGTGAGTTAGACTTGGAGCTGATACAACGACCGCAGGGAGTCGAGTTTACACGTTACCTGGAGAAAATTGAAATTGAGCTTCCTCATATAAATGATCTCCAAATAATAGTGAGCAACGCTTTATCAAACTGTACATGGCTTGGTGCTGAGCATAAGAAATACTGGTTTCGACTTTTGTGGTATTTTGAAAAGAAATATTGGTGGCAGTTAGTTGTGCTTGTGCTGCCACAAATTGAGCTGTTGTTGAGACTGCTTTATGCACAAGCAAATGATTACGATGTAAGAGCCAAGCTGCATGAATACTATATAACAATAGATACCATGTTCGAAACACATGTTCCTTCCGTCGATAATAGATTCAATAAGTTGCTGCTGCCGGGATCACACTCCATAAACGAAAGTGTTCTAAAATTAATATACGACTTGTTTGTGGCGCCGTTTGGTCCACGTATACGCGATAAAGTTAGCCATGGTGAGGTTACTTTGGACTGTATAAACAAAGCAAAACTTTGTCATATTCTTCTGCAACTCTCTCTGCAGCTTATATCACCAGCGCAGACGAATAGCTTATTTGTTTATGAAAGCAATTTCCATTTGAATAGCTTAACTTGGCAAGGCATCAAGAATGCTAAAATATATCTGCTCCAACTTTTACAGCTACCGCTACCAGAGAGTGTTCAACAATCAAAAAGTGTACAAGCAAAATTTCTTCAAAATACAACCGTAAACAATATAAAAATTTTTCAACGACCTAAAAGTGAAGCTGAGCTAATGCAACTCCTCTTAAGAATTTCCCAGCTTCTTGCACAAACATGCATGAACTATAGCGAATCCGTAACTGATCGTTGTCTGCTTTTAAAGCAGCGTGAATTACATTCAAAACGTCGTAAAACATTAGAAAAAATGTTGGCAACGTTGCCGGAAATATGCAAAACCTTGTGCACCGTTTTGTGCTGCACAGAAGACATGTTTTATTATACTCAGCAAGTTGATGACACAGAAAATAATGTTCCCGATGATCTGGAGAAAACTCGTAGGTAACAGATTTTTCTCTTTAGGTAGAGCGCATACGCTCAATTGTAAGCAATCTAATGCGCCTTTGTCATTGTAGATTTCTCAAGCAAACTTTGCAAGTTGTAGAAAATTTCACAAAATATTCTGCTAAAGAAAGCAATGAATGGATCAAGGCTTTGGAACTTTGTAAAAAATTTAATGAAAGCCGTGGACGTTATATTGAATTAAATTCAAATAAATTTCCAGAAGCAGGCTTTAATACAAGTAGGTTAAATAATTTTAATATCTGGATAATTAAGTAGAATGTAAAACTAAAATAATACTCTAAGTTACTTGAGTCTCCGATCTCAGTAAATTAATCACAGCTCTAGGTTCTTCCCGGAAGACCTACGAGAAAGTTTAAAATTTCACCCATTTTATTCTGTGCGGTAACCACTATCCATCGTGTACGTAACGAAGTATTTGGAATTTTAGACAGAAAGCCTAAGCTGGAATGCAAATTGAAGAATGGCAAAAAAGCCCGATTTTCCATAGCATTGAATTAAAAAAAAAAACGCCCGAAATTGAAATGGCAATTTATTGGGCCTGAAAAAAGAAAATTACGCCCCAATGTTTTCAAAATTAAGCAAAAAAAAAAAAAAATGGGAATTACTTCCGAAATTTTCAGCATTTTTTCGGGCTATATTTCCAAATTTTTGGGGCGTAATTTCCTTGATACAGATTTAATGTAAGATTATGAAAATATAACATAGATTTGAGTAGTAAATTAATGTTCCTCTGTGAAAATATCTGTAGATTACCTAGATTTCCTTAATTGTATTTGTTTTTTATGTTATTTCATGAATAAGTGGTCCATTGACATTATGCCCGAATAAGGTCCAAATTGTGTTTTATATTTTATGATAAAATGTTTTGCCCTTATACGAAATGTTGTGTTTTTACCTTCCGTACAAGGCCAAACCATTTTATCATAACTAGTTTGAAATTTGTTTTTAATGTTATTCCATGAACAAGAGGTCCATGGACATTATGTCCGCATAAGGTCCAAATGATGTTTTTTATGATAAAATGATTTGGCCTTTTACGTAATGTTGTATTCCGTTAAATTCGTGAAAAATTCCAGCATTTTTCCATACTTTACTTTGGCAAAAATTCTCGATTTTTGTTTTTCGGGCCTAAATTCCAAGCTTATTTTTGGGTCTTTCTTCCTTTTCAAATATTTGGAAAAAAACACGACATTTTTGGTCATAAACACCCGAAACAATGACATAATCTCCCGAAATTTAAGGCACTTTTTCCTAGAAATTAATGCTCGATTTTGTATAGAGAATTTCGGGCTTTTTTGCCACTTTTTTTTTTGGGCTTTAATTCATCGGGCGTAAATTTCGGGAGTCGACATTTTTAGATCAATTAATAAAGATTAAGTCAGAGTCATGTAAAAGTGTTGTATGTTTTGCGGATATTCAAAATCTTCTGAAATGACAGATATTTTGCCGACCATAATGGATGGTTTGTTTCAAAAATCGTAAACAAAGTATTTTCGTAATCATATTTGATTTATACGAAATTTGCCGTTTTCATCCGGCTCCTTGGAAGCATCATTTTAGATTAGTTTCTCTGGACTTATGTTGAATGTAAGCACTAAATCATGTTTCTGAATTCGCATCAAATAAGCTTAATATTTTGAGAAAATAAAAAAATACATTTAAGATAATATATTCGATCGTTAATATATTCGATTTTATTTTTGGATAAAAATGTTGAAAATCAGCCATCAGGATCGGAAGAAGCATCATTTATGGTTTTGTAAATCGTATCGTTTATTGAATTTCAATATTCTTCAAGTCTAAAAGATCAATAAACTAATCGACAATTGCATGGTCGCTTGGGACTGAATCGGTTAAATTATGTCAAATATGAATTTTTCATTAAATCTGTAAGTGTGATGACCTCTGTCAGACAAATTATTATTAAACTGTTTCATAGCTTTTCATTCGAAACATTTGTCTCGTATTTTAAATCACTTGCATTTTCCATTCCAACGAATCGCATCTGATATTGTCATCTACGTTAAGTAGCTAAACGTACAACTCCACTCAACATTAAAGTGCATTTACACTTTCATACACGCATACATATTTTTTCAGCCAGCCTTGTTTTTTATATTGTTAAGTAATCATAATTTGCCTCAATTTCCAAAACTAAACGTTTAATCTTTTGCTTAATGAGGAGAACTGTTAAGCTTGGAAAACCTTACTCGTATCATTATCATTGAATCTTTTAAGTACTTTTTTTTTGTTATTTTAACTTTTCTATTTCAATTGTATTTAAATGCTTTGGAACTTTGACAATTTTGCACTTTACTTTACAAAATTATTCCAACTTTAATTACAATACCGGATCTACGGCTGTGTGACCTCTTTTGCGGTTGCTCAACCCATTCATAAAGAGATGCAACAAAAACTAACCCGCCGCTCTATCGATTTTATGGCCAAGTATGCGCCATTTATGATTGGGCTGGGCTTCATGATCATTTCATGAGTAAAGTGCTGGGAAAATTTTTAAAAACATGTGACTAAAAAATAGTTGAATGCATTTTAAAATAGGGTTTAAAAAAAAAAAAAAAGTGATGTTATGACGGGAATTTCAAGGAGTTTTCCCAAAATTTGTTTTTTTTCTACTTGTAAAATATTTAAAAAACTCAAAAAATTAGGTTACTAAAGAGATCATTAAAATATTATATTACTTTCTTCTCAACAGTTTTAAGCTCATTCTTTTGTATATATATTTTTAATTAGGCTAAACCATTGAAACCATCATTGATAGATGGCAGTAATTTAAAAAAAAAAAGTAAATAAATCATAATGATGTTTCCAAATTCAAAGCATTCATTTTTTTTTTATTAAAATCTAATTCATTGTTTATATATGTATGTACAATGTTTACTTTTTACCTTGTGCTAGTGGCACCTGTTTGCATCATATAATTTAAAGCTTCCCTAGGCCATACCTCAACGTAAACAAAACACCCAAAATGACAAGGTGAGGCATGAAAAAGGGGTTTGCCATTGTGTCAGCAGAGTTCTGTACGCTTCAATTAAACTAAAATCATTAAATTTTAAATGTTAACCTACGCCAGCCACTCCACTTTTGGTAGTCATGCGTCAATCCAAGCATCAAGTGTTACTCATAGCGGCATCAGTGTACCACGAAGTTAGCTGTTGTTGATGTTTTTCTTTTACCCTGCCAATTTCAACATCAGATTAGATTAAATAACTTAAAATAACAGATAGTTTTGACCCTGAGAAGTATTATTGTCTAAATTCTAGGTTTTAAGTTACAAATTCTATTCGGTATAGAATTTGATATGACTTTTTATAAAAGTAGGTATACAAAATTCTGGTGAAGCTTGTCACCCTTCAGTTTTGCATTTATAGGAACTCTAATTTCCAATTTTTCTTTTCATTTTCAGAATGTGTAGGGTATTCATAGACTTCCTCAGCGTCAAACACTGAGCGTCAGTGTATTCTTCATACCCCAGGTTGACATGGTATCTGGAAAACTATTTCATTTGTTATGCAGATGTAAACTTCATGTCGCAGCAACATATGCTACTTCAATTTTCTCAAACTGTTTAGATCATGTGGCGCTTCAGTGATTCTCACTAACGTCAACGTCAACGACTCATAGACACTACTTACTCTATACTTCATGAGTGTTTGGCATGGAAACTCATGTTATTCTTGTTTGGTATTTAGGTGCACTATACAAGGGTTCGTTGTCATCGTTTTGGCTCTAATATTTTGTGTATTTTTTTTTGCTTTTGTATTCATCGCGTTTTATTGTCATTGTTGTCGTTACTGTTGTATTTGTGGTTGCTGCTTTCTGGAATAGCAAAGATTTTTCGGTTTGCTGATCGTTCACCGATAAACGTTACAGTTTTTAATATGTATCCATCGAAGTGCGCCACATTTGCAGTTGGAGTTTAGAACTTGATACGAATAGACGTTTTCGATTTAAACGCAGGATTACGACGGTTCCTGCTAGTTGAGAAATAAAGTTTTTTTTACATTTGAACTTAGTGTTGGTGAGTCTTTAAAGTGAAGTGTAATGAAATCGTTTATTAAAACATTTGAACAAAATTGAGCATTCAATCAGGATAAAAAAACCTTGTATAAAAATTGAGCTCAGTTAAATAAAATTTCATGTAAAAAGAAGAACCATTGCCGGAATTCCAAAAATTCAAAGGACTTAACGACAAATTTCGCTCTCATAAGTTCTGAACTTGTCATAAGCCAGCATGATTGTTGTCGATAATGGCTATTTTTGTTAACTTTTTGGGAAATATGCTACAGAAAAAGGATAAAGGATATAAATAATTTATTTTCAAAAACAAAAATAAATAAAAAAGGATATAAATTACTGATTAACAAAAAAAAAAAAAACTGAGTTTTGTGAGTTCTTAGTATCTGTGAGTTTTAAATGTACATAAACTATCAAGCGGCATACTTTTTGTAGTTTTTTTTTTTCAAAGAAAACTGAAGTTCTAAGGACTACTTTATTTCTATGTTTATTCCAACCTTGCTTTCTTGCGTAATACTAAAGCAATCAGTCCCGGTTCAGCAAGAAACAAACTAAAATATTCCAAAAGTAAAAAGACTTTGAACATTATAAACGTATCAAGGCTAATACGAGGGTTGCCTTTTAAGTCTTGCGCCTAACAATGAAAAAACAATGGCTAATTAGTGAATATGCTTTAATTGTTTTTCAAAGTTTTCTCCAAGATTATCAATTAACTTAACTTTGGCATTCGTGTGAACTTAGTTTTGAAACAGTTTTCCCACTCTGAAGTTGGTTTCTCCGAAACTAGGTATTTGAAGGCCTATTCGGGCGTAGAAAAAATGCTCACCACTTATTTTTCCTTAATGTGAGGGAACAAGAAGAAGCCATTGGGTGTCAAGTTAGGATTGTAAGGAGGATGACCCATCAATTTCAAGCTTTGAAGACTCAAAACTTTGTTATTTGAGCTGATGTGTTGAAACTAGCATTGTCGTGATGGAGAATGATCTTCCTTCGGTGGTTGGTTTTCCTCCGAATTTTCCGAAGACTTCTGGCAAACATTTGGTTGTGTATCATTCAGCATTAACAGTTCTCTGTTGCTTAAGTGATATAGTTGCGACATGACCGGTTTTTCTAAAAATACTGGCAACTATTTGCTCGGATGTGTCCCGTTCGAGGACAACTTTTGTCGGGTTTTGATCAATTTGAAAGACCCAAACAGTGGATTGCAGCTTTGTTTTGGGCTCATAAGCGTAGATCCATGATTCGTCACCTATGGTGATTTCACAGACTCGAACCACCTCCACTGTAATTTTTCAGCATTTCCTGGCATCAACCGACACTAGCCTTTTTTGAGCACCCGTTAAATTATGGAGTTTACAACGGGAACAAATCCCCTTATGCCAAAGGATGACTCCATCTCACGGTATGTCACATGTAGCTCTGCTTCTAACAGCGGTTCTAAGACGATCTTTACGAAATTCGTCTTGGAGAGACCTACGACCAGATTGAACTCATTGAACCAGCGTTTTACAGTCGCTTGGTGTGGTGCTTCATCACTAAAAGTTGAACTAAGTTGATTGATGCATTCTTCTCTTGTCAATCCACATCGAAATAGACCAACAATATTTATGATGTCACTTAACTGTTAATGTTCATGTTCTCAAGAAGCTTTACATGATAAAGTCAATAACTCTAACTTATTATCTACAGAGATCTGACGGCTGATCAGAACAATCAACTTCAATTTAATAAAATTGCAATTTCTGTGTCCGATTATATATGTATCCCGTATCTCCCTAATTTTTTTAAAACCCCCAATAAGATTTATTAAAAAATAAAAATGTCACATAATTTATTTGTGATGATCTCTCAATCAGTTTTAATAGTGTACAGCGTGATGCAAATATAAGCATCTTTTTAAAAATGAAAAAAATAACGGGTTATCCATTTTCTCCATAGAAAGTAAAGTTTAGAAAAACATAATAAAAATGCAAATTTCGATAAAATTTTTATTTCATTATAATGCATACGTGAAATATAATATATATCTATATGCAATAAAATTATTATAATTCGAATGTCCTCCACCGGGGTTTTTGCAGGACCCAATCCTTTTGAAGTAATTTTTAATGATTTTTGTGCAGAACTCGGGAATTAGCTCGGCCATGACTTGAGGAGTGTTGGTTTTTGATTGCTAAGAGTTCGAGGTTTATTCTCCTAAACACGATATTTTGCGTAGCCTTACAAAAAAAAGTCCAGAGGCGTCAAATCGCACTATCTCTGAGGCCAATTGACATCATCAAATCTCGAAATAAGTCGTCCTGGAAATTTATCTTGCAAAAAACTTCTAATTGGTGTTGTTGTGTGCCTTGTGGCCCCATCCTGTTGAAACCACAATCGTAAAGATTCATATTTTCAATTTCAGCCCAAAAAATCACACTAAGATACGACCATAGCGCTCAGAATTGACTGTAACGGTTGCTCCTTGATCGTTTTCAAAAAATACGGCCCAATGACACACCACCAGACTATAATGTACACCAGCCACTTTTTACGGATGCAATGGCTTCTACACAATCGCTTGGAGCTTTTGAGAGCCCCTACATACGGCAATTTTGCTCACGTATCTACCTAGCGCGAAAGAAAATTTTCTTCGAAAATCCGCATTTCACAAAGATCAACAATTTAACAATTTTAACGCGTTGTTCGTTGGTAACTGTAAAATCGTAAATCCTTAAATACACAAACGTTTGGATGACATTAGGTCTGTTTCCGTACGCACACTGTGTAACTTGTGGGACACTATTTTCTGTTTCCGTACTTTCTGTGCTAAAAATGGGAGAAGAAGAACAAGCATAAAATCGCTCTCTCGAGCACACAAAGTGCACAGAGAGTGCTAGAACTCGAGACTTCGAGTAAAATAAGAACAAGCATCAAGAAGAATAAGCATCAATAAGAAGAAGCAAATGTCAAATTCCATTTCATAATTGTTTATGTTTTGCTATAAATAAATGCACAAATTGTGTGCCTAACAGGAAATTTAAGTACAATAAATAAATAAATAATAATAAATAAAATTTAAGTAATTGTTCAGTTTTGCATTAAAAATGGCTTTTAATAATTTAAGTGAAAGTGTTTTAAATTTTGTGCTGCCGTCTGCAGTCAAAATCAGCTGTTTTGTACTTGAAACTTACTAGAAGCTGTTTCCGTATTTTTGCAACTAGTCTCACATTTCGTTTTTACTCTCTTGCACACATTTTACACAAATCTTACACAGTGTAAAGTACGGAAACATACCTATTAACATTTGACAGCTGAACAATGCCAGGGCGGCACTTTCCGAAACTCGAAATGCATAACCCGTTATGAACAAAACTTAGTTATTTGATGTATCTTAATTTTTAACCGGCGTCCGTGGCGTAGTTGGTTAAAGTACGTGGCCGCTATGTCAACGAACCTGGAGACACAGGTTCGAATCCCAGCAGCGACAGAAAATTATTTGAATTAATATGATTTTTCTGTACGGCCGCCACCTCTCTGCAGACAATGGCAAACCTCAGAGAGTAATAAAAATGCCATGTAAAGCTTCTTGAGAATAAGAACATTTCGTTCATCGCCGTTCGGAGTCGTCGTTAAGCCTGTAGGTCCATTTCTCGGTCAATTGTGTACAAACTTAATAACACGCACAACACAATTGATCATAAGAAGCTAGGTCAAAGTCCTTTCAAGGGCTGAAATGACCAGTTATTTATTTTTTGTTATTTTTTAATTTTTAACCGACTTAAAAAAGGATGGTTTGATGCAAAAATATTTTATTGTTGACACTAAAATGATAAAGGTGAATACTTATATACTTCAATTTTCAGTCAATTTTCCCGAAAACAAATAACTAGACATGACCAACATTTTTTCTTCATAATTTAAGAACCTTTAAATTCTCTTCTTTTTTTAGCGCCACAGCAATATTGAAACCATAGCAATGATTGTGCGTCATGAAAAACTTTTGCAGCTCGGAGTGACGATTTTACTGGCTTGCCCACATCTGCTTGCCTTGCAGATACCGAAAGATGTTGAAATTCTTGATGGTTATGAATTTGATGATTCGCCGGAATATTATCCAACAGACGCCAACTATTATGAGGCGCGTAGCTTACTGTCGGGTTTGCATAAATCTATACGAAATAAACGCTCAACATCAGCCTACGATAATGCAAAATCCACATCATCCTCTACTGGCGAAGTAGAGGCTAGACATAGCTCTGTAGGAGAAATAAGAGGAGAGCATAATGTTGGCAGCGAACATATCGAAGTGCGTGAAAAGCACCAAAATGATGTGAATACGCAGAACTTGGAACATTTGCCGAGAGCTGAGCAACAAATCATGGATCCAGACTTTGACTACTACTCACAGCGGCGTATTTCTACCTGGAATGATCAGTATGCAACAGCACCATCCAGCGAACATGATCGGCGCACTGTCGCACGCGATGACGATGACACATTGGCAGAGGCAACAGCTAATTATATGTCACGCGGAAGACAGGCTCGTGTTAATTTCATAACACAACCCAAAAAAGAAGGTGAACTTGTCAAAGAAATACCAGAACCTATATTGAACAAAGTGCCAGCACCAAAGATACCGCTTTATGACACCAAATATGGTTTGGGTGCGGCATCATACAATTACGACATCTATCCTTCGCGTTCCTACGATCCGTATTTAAGGCGCTATGATCGGTGGGTTTAAATTGTTGCTGGCATCAACTTTAATTGGTTTTTTTTTTATCTCTAACTTTACTTTATTTACAGTTTCGATGAACAGTATTCGCGCTACGATCCCTACAACTATGAAGATCATCATCTGTATCGTCGTCACTACGATCCATACGATAGCTACAGTCCTCGCGTTCCTCAGTACCCGGAGCCGTATTATAATTACCCTGATCGGCGCTATGATATACCAGAACCACGAGATTATAGTCCATCACTCTATAATAATGAAATATACGATAAGGCGCCTTATCCCGCAGCTAGCTATCCGACTGCAGTTTCTGTTTACAATAAATATCCTGACTATCCACTTAGTCCGTCCTCCAAATATCCCGACTATGCGCCGAATTCATTATCTAAGTATCCAGATTATCCACGCAGTCAGCGACGCATTGTATACTATGCTCATTTACCGGAAATTGTGCGCACACCCTATGATTATCCACATCGTTACAATCGGGATCGTTACGATGGTGCCATAACGGCCAGCAATGGTATTTCTAGCGCATATAAAACGGTTAAGACTGCCGGTGTACAAACTGTTGCTAGCGGGCAGACTGGTGTAGCTGGTGCAGCTGGTAATGCTGACCGTTCCTATGATTATATGAAGCGGGATAAAAAAGATCACGTCACACCCAAGCCAAACAAATTGAACACTACGTCCAGACAATGAGTTTGCAAAAATACTTCATTCAACTTGCGTTCGATATTAAGTTCATGCATTTTTTTTTATTTACCATAATACCAAAAATGAAATTATTACTCAATACAATTAAGCGCCTAATTGTAGGCTTAAATTAACATAAACAAACTGCAGTTAAATGTTTTGATTGTTGTATGTTTTTAAAATTTTTAATTAAAGAATTTACTTTTTTTTTAAGTAAAAATTAAACTTTATTTCTTCTCAAAAAGTTGCTAAAAGTTCTATATGGGTCAATATATTATATAAGCCCTTAAGAAAAAATTGGAAGACTTCCATATGGAAGTGATGGGGAAACATTCTTCATCGTATCTTATGGATTGACGTTGCTTCCAAACCGCTTCCTTAAGATTGCATGTGGAAATAGTAGTAATGGAAGTGATGGAAGCTTTTAAAAGCTGAATTTCAGTATTTTGGTATGTATGGCTGTATGTTCATGATCTCCTTCCATAACGTTTGTGCGACTTCAACCAAATTTTGCACACATATTCTTTGATATAATGAGCAGACCAAAGTTTAAAAATGTTTCCGCCAGCAAAATATTTGGTTGAATAAACGGACTACTTAACATATGATCACAAATACTTAAAATGTAATTTCATCAAGGCTGTATTAGAAACAATGAAATGATTCAACCTGCATAAGAAGCAATGCAAAGATTGGGTATGTGGTGGAATTTTGTCATTATCAAGCGCGATTTTAAAAGTTGTGCCCGGGAGCAATGGCCAAAATATATTTGGGAGCGGTGAAAACTCCACTTTCCATAATTCCCAGTGTTGAAATTCAACTTAATTCCCTTTTCCAAAATTCACCCTTTTCAATATTGTCCTTTTTTAAAATTCCCTTTAAAATACTGACATATTGCTTTACTTTTGATATGTCAGTAATTGTTGGTATCTGTATTGTCTATTATTCAATTGTATTGTGTATTATTTTCCATATTATCTATATTGTATGCATTGGCTATATTGTCTTTATTGTCTATAGTGTTTGTATTGCCTATATTGTCTGTATTGTCTATTCTATCAATATTTTCTATATTGTTAAAATTTTCTATATTTTCTTTATTGTCTATATATGCAGTTTATATTGTCTAAATTGTCTATATTGTCTAAATTGTCACATTGTCTATATTGTCTACATTGTCTATATTGTTTATAATGTTTATATTGTCTATATTTTATTTATTGTCTATGTTTATATTTTGTATTATGTTTGTATTGCCTCTTTTGTTTATGTTTATATTGTCTTTATTGTCTGCATGTATTACCGATATAGTTAATATTGTCTTTATTATTTAAGAGTAGTAATCATCATGTCATTCGAAGAATTGTCGATCGCTACCCGCAACTTTATCCCATCTTTCTTGCAGCGTATAAATTTCTCTTCATAGGAACTACACGTCTTTATAGGCTATTTATAAGAATCGACCCAATTTTTGGAATCGTCATAGGAAGGGAACTGCTGCTGAATGAATACGGTGGGGTAGGTCTTCCCATTTGAACGTTCCCTGAACACCAAGTAGGTGTTGACCTGTGTTATAATTCGTGGGCGAGCATTGCAGTGGAGCAAAATAACTTTGTCGTGTATTTCAAAATATTCCGATATATCCTTGAATGCACTACTTGGAAGCGTTATTGTACTAGTGGCGATCTACCGTAATGGTTTTGACGTTTTTGAGCAGCTCGTAATGAGCCACATCTAACCAAATCGTACCAAATAAAAAGCATGATCTTGGACCTATGGATATTCGGCTGTTGATGAATGGTAGGGTTTATCCCACGATTTTCTACGCTTGGGATTATTTTAGTTTTTACAATCGCCAGTCTAGATACGATGAAAAATCCTTTTTTTTCTGTCTTTGGAGCAACTGTTAACATGTGAAAAAAGGCTTCGGTTCGTACGGCACCCAATTTTCATGCTTTTGAATAATTCATATTGTTTTTAAATGTTTGAAAACAGTGGGTTGATCAACTTCTAATCGTTCTCCAAGTACAAATTGCGATTCAAATGGATTTTCGTCGAAGAAGGTTTCCATTTCCTGGCGACAACTGTTATTAGTTTGAAGAATTTTGTGTATAAAAGTAGCTTGCAACAAATTTCGTCAAAGTAAGAGCAAATGTGCTTAAAACTTTTGAAAAACAATTAAAAACTTGCGACTACGTTTTGTGCTGTTTTGGTTCGCTTAGCCTATCGTCTCACATGTGACATCAGAAGAAAAATTACTGACTTCCGTATGGCATAATCTGCAATTTGTCATTCTTGTGACAATTTTACAAAATATCTAAAAGAAATATAGGCCTTATGACGTCTTCATCATTGGGCGTTAGAATGGTTTTGAAGTGGTTTTAGTCGTTTGTTTGTTTTAACCGTTTTAATGAGGGTCATAGGGCTCGACAAACAGAATTGGGCATTATGGTCGTGGGCGAATGCCCGGGCACCGTTAACAATGTACGGTATAAATTAACAACAACGTTCACTAATTCTAAAAAAAAAAAATGTAAGCTTGGATTTCTTGGATTTCAATTGAGTAGAAAATTATTGCTGAACCTTCACATTTATCGCTGAAGGATTAAATACTTAAAAAAATAAAATAAATAAAATAAAATAATCAGTGATCTCGTATCGACCCCTAGCAGAACCTTCTCCTCTTTGTCGCAATATTTTACGGCGTGCCTGTTTTTTCAATTGATACAAAACGAATTAAAATTTCTCGCGGGCATGTTAATTTCCACTTAAATAATCAAACAAGCGACCCAAACCAAAATTTACTTTAGTTCAATGATAACATCTTTTGACATCAACACAATGTAAACAACCAATTTGGCTGTTGGTTGAACCCCACTTCGCCTCCACCACCCTAAGAGTCACTTTGCCAAACAGCAGCAAAGTCCAGCTGTGTCAGCGAGTTCATGACGATGATGACGATGATGGGTGCCACCCTTTAATACAATTTCCAAAATGAAATCAAAATCATTTCCTTGAATTTGGGTTGGAGTTGAGCTTGTGCAAATAATGAAAAATAAATCAAAAAGTTTTAATAAAATATTCCGGTCAATTTGAATTTTGAAAATTCATGCCACAAATTAGCAATTCCCTTTCATGCTGTTGTGCTGCCACGTCATTTCCGGCGGAAGTGCACGGAAGTGTGTTTAATCTCGCGTTAATAAAACGATGACATGCCTTCACGTTGGCTCGTTGGCTCGTTTACTCTCATGACCAGCACGTCGCTCATCCTCTGGGGTTTGGCATTTAAAATTCTTTGAATGTTAAAAATTTGTTTAATTCGTCCGCAGATTGTGAAATTGTGAGATTGTGAGAAATGGAACAGCACAGAAATTTACGCTGACAAACAAAGAAATAAACAAACAAGACAACCAGAAAATTCGCCAATAGGCAAATTCATCATCATCAGCAGCAACAACTGTTACGTGGTTTTATTTTTACTCTATTTGGTTTGTCAATCGGCCCAGTGGATGCATACGCCAGTCCCACCCACAACTTAAGTTCGTTTAACTTGTGCGTCGTATTGCAAACGCCCCGGAAACAACAACAGCAACACAGACGACAAACCAGCAACATTGTTTGGCACAATTGGCTTCAAAGGCATCTCTGGAATTCTTAATTAAATTTACAATTAAAATTACAAACGTTGGCAGCAGCGGACAAAGCATAAGAAGCTGCTTCAACTTTCTCTGCTGATTGATGTTCTTCGGTAGAGGAAAACTTATTTTATTTTTGCCAACTTTTCCTTTGATGGGTCAGCAACAGAAACGTTTACCGTCTTAGTTGGACAAGATTAAGCAAAAGTTTTAAAGAAAGCTTTGAACAAAAATATTAAAATAAAAAGTCTTCGTGTTCTCATAAAGTTCTTAACAATATTAGTTTTTATATAAATTTAAGTTAAGAATAAATTTAATTTAGTTTTTCTACTTAAATGCAGTAAAAATATGAATAATTTTTGTTTTTAAAAAAAGAAAAGAAAACAAAGTATCTGAAAAGTTTGCAACATCGAACGAAAACTTTTTAATCATATTGGTAAAACCTTTTAGGTAATCTTATTGAAAACTTGAAGTATGTATGTAAAAAAAATTTTAATAAACAACTTTTTAAAACAGTTATTGTCTAATTCAAGAGTGAAGAATTTTAGAAAAAAATTCATCCTAAGAGCAGGCTGTTATTTATTATTTAACTGCTTATGCTGGTTTTGTGTTTATTAGAGAAGTAGAAGTATAAGTATAAGTATAAGTATAAGTACAAGTATAAGTATAAGTATAAGTATAAGTATAAGTATAAGTATAAGTATAAGTAAAAGTATAAGTATAAGTATAAGTATAAGTATAAGTATAAGTATAAGTATAAGTATAAGTATAAGTATAAGTATAAGTATAAGTATAAGTATAAGTATAAGTATAAGTATAAGTATAAGTATAAGTATATGTGTAAGTATAAGTATAAGTATAACTATAAGTATAAGTATAAGTATAAGTATAAGTATAAGTATAAGTATAAGTATAAGTATAAGTATAAGTATAAGTATAAGTATAAGTATAAGTATAAGTATAAGTATAAGTATAAGTATAAGTATAAGTATAAGTATAAGTATAAGTATAAGTATAAGTATAAGTATAAGTATAAGTATAAGTATAAGTATAAGTATAAGTATAAGTATAAGAATAAGTATAAGTACAAGTACAAGTACAAGTACAAGTACAAGTGCAAGTACAAGTACAATTACAAGTACAAGTACAAGTACAAGTACAAGTACAAGTGCAAGTACAAGTACAATTACAAGTACAAGTACAAGTACAAGTACAAATACAAGTACAAGTACAAGTACAAGTACAAGTACAAGTAAAAGATACAAGTACAAATACAAGTACACGTACAAGTACAACTACAGGTACAAGTACAAGTACAAGTATTGTACAAGTGCAAGTGGAAATAGAAGTGCAAGTAAAAGTCGAGGTAGAAGTAGAAATAGAAATAAAAAGAACTAGTAAGAAATGATCCGTGGCGTCCGTGGCGTAGTTGGTTAAAGTGCGTGGCCGCTATGTCAACGAATTTTGGAGACCCAGGTTCGAACCCCAGCAGCGACAGCAAATTATTTGAACTAAAATAATTTTTCTGTACGGCCGCCACCTCTCTGCAGACAATGGCAAACCTCAGAGAGTAATAAATGCCATGTAAAGCTTCTTGAGAATAAGAACATTCCGTTCATCGCCGTTCGGAGTCGGCGTTAAACCTGTAGGTCCGTTTCTCGGTCAAGTGTGTACAAACTTAATAACACGCACAACACAATTGATCGATCATAAGAAGCTAGGTCAAAGTCCTTTCAAGGGCTGAAATGGCCAGTTATTTATTTTTTTTTTTTTTTTTAGTAAGAAATGATCTTCGACTGGGCCGAAGCTAAAATACCCCCACGCCCGAACCACAGTATATTCAAAGACTTAAGCAATCAATAAAGTTTATCTGTAAAAACGTTTTCGTTATAGTTTTAACTGAAAATATTCGCTTTTGTTTTTTGATAAAGTCACTTTGTATGGGAGGTGGGCGTGATTTTCACTCTAGTTGGTTGAATTTCATACATATAATACACGTTATATATCAAAGTGCATATGCGAAAGTCAATATATTAAGTTTTGTGGATTTTAGAGAGATTTTACCTTTTTGATAAAGTCACTTTGTATGGGAGGTAGGCGTGGTTTTCATCCGATTTGGTTGAACTTCATACTTAGAGTGTATTTTAAATATCAAAACTCATATACAAAATTGCAAGACCATACATTAATTTTTGTGGAATTCTACGAGATTTTACCGTTTTGATAAAGTCATTTTGTATGGGAGGTAGGCGTGGATTTCATCCGATTTGGCTCATTCTCGAACTTGACCTTTATTTTTTAGATTAAAGCTTAAATATTGAATTTCGTGATGATAGCTTTAAAATTACGGCTGTAATCGTGATCACAGACGGACATTGCTAAATCAACTCGGGTGGTGATGCTGATCAAGAATATATATACTTTTCTATACCTACCACGCCTCCTTATGGCCGTTACAAACGGAGTGACAAAATTAATATACCCCCATTTACGTTTTTTAAGCGTGGGGGTATAAAAATAGAAATAGAATTAGACATAGAAATAGAATTGAAAATGGAAATGGAAATGGAAATAGAAATAGAAATGGAAAAATAAATATAAATTGAAATAAATAAAAATTGAAATAGAAAAACGAATGGAAGTAGAGATAGAAATAAATATAGAAATAGAAATAAATATAGAAATCGAAACGGAAAAAGAAATACAAATAGAAATAGAAAAAGAAACAGAAATAAAAATAGAAAAATGGAAATAAAAATAGTAAAAAAGGATTTCAATAAAGAGTAGGATAAGTATAAGTCAAATATAAGAATAAAGGAAAGCCAATGGAAATGATACCGATAAGGACAAGGATAAAAAACCTTGTTACGTCTAAATAGGAACATGGGTGTCTATTAGGGCGCATCGAAAAATTTAAATCGTATTCTAAGAGGTCTCAAAAGTTGCAAGGGGTTGTCAAGATAACAAAAAAAAAACAAGATACAGTAGTTTCGATTATGTCGTAACACAAGACGTAGAATTATTCAATTCGCTTTTGATGACATCTATTTTAAAAAATATTTAGCAAAATATTTATTCCATACACCTGAGCATATGACCTTTAAAAGACTGCCGGAGAGGGTTAATATGTATGACCGACCCCCATTTCTTTTGCAAAAGGAACATTTTTGCCTTTGATACCTATTCCCTCCGACCACTCCCTAGGGGGGCTCCCATACAAATTTTATGGTTTTTGTATATTTATTCCATACACCTGAGCATATGACCTTTAAGAGAGTGCCGGAAAGGGTTAATATGTATGACCGACCCCCAATATTTTTGCAAAAGGAACATTTTTGTCTTTGACACCTATTCCCTCCGACCACTCCTTAGGCGGGCTCCCATACAAATTGTATGGTTTTGTCGATAAAACTGGAAGCTGTCGATAAAGAGGTAGCAAACTTAAGCAAACAAAAACATCAAATGTTGGCTTTATATTTCATGTAATTGTGTAAAATTTATATAAGTTAGAGAGTTCAAAGATGAATTTTTCTCCCAGTGAGGATCAAGCAGACCAACAAGTGCTAACATCAACATTGTACGATCAGTACTTTAGGCACACCAAAGGCTCAAATTGTGATATAAATACCGACACCTGATCACTATCAACCACCCTACTTACCTCCGAGAATGACGTATTCTATGTCAAAAAATTTTAGAAAAAAAAGGATGTCTTCCTCTCCCACAAGGACAAAGTTGTTTTTTGAGAAAAACAGTAGAAAATAACGATCTTAAAATGCTTTGATTTTTGTATAAAATAACTACGTATATCCTAAAGCAAAAGTAAGTATAGACTTAAACTAGACTTTTTTGAAAAAGTTAAAAAAATTTCGTTAAAATATAAATTCCCAAGAATAGGAAAATGAATATGTGAAAAATATGCTAATTATTAATTCGCCAAATTTAAGAAATACGTTAACAATATAATCAATACCACCAAAATTTAGACTATTTGGTAATAATCAAAAGTTCTGTGCTATCTCGATAATACTTTATCTTCGAATTTTCTTCACACAGGACACTGTGGATAAAAATCTTGAGTGACATCTTGTTTGGCAAGACATTGTTAGTTTGAGTCTATACTATCGCTTTGGCGATGTTTGATATAAATATGTAATGATATTTTTTATCGGAGTCGGAGTTGGTGCAATTTACAAGACTCCGACTCCGACTCCGGCTCCTTCACCCAAAAATCCTTACCAGCTCCGACTCCGACTCCTCGACTCCGACTCCGACTCCACAGCCCTGTTATTGTCAAGGACCTGTGGTTTCAACAAAATGGGTCAACATGCGACATAGCTCATGCCAAAATTTATTTATAACGTGGGGCAAAAGTAATCACTCTATTGGAACACCCTATAACTTTTGCAAATGGCACCAAATGTCAATTCGGTTTTGACATTTGTGAAGTAAACAAACGCAGAATACAAATCAATAAGCCATGAATCAGTTTACTTCGCAAGAACGTCATTCTGAATCAAAGAAGAGGAGGACGATTTTTCATCGAAAAATTATCATGAGGCTCATTTCCATCTTTGCGGTTACGTGAATAAACAAAAAAATTGCTTCTGGGGCACTGAAAATTCGTGTATCACCCACGAAGAACCATTACACCCGCTCAAAGTTACTGGGTGGTGTGCTGTTTACGCTGGAGGAGTCATCGGGCCATTTTTTTTTGGATACGCCGAGGGCCAAACGACGACTGTAGACGGCGCGCGCTACAGAGCCATGATTACCGAATTTTTTCTTCCTCAATTGGATCAATTGGGACTGGAGAACATGTGGTTCTCCAATAGGACGGTGCAACAGCGCACAATGCTCGAGCCACAACCGATAATCTGAAGGAAGCATGTCCGGGTCGCTCAATCTCTCGTTTTGATGATTTCCACTGGCCGGCCAGATAGCCCGATTTAACCGTTTCAGACTTCTTTTTATGGGGTTTTTTGAAGTCAGCAAAAAGTGTACGTCAACAAGCCTCAGACTCTTCAAGCTCTTAAGGAGAATATTCGCCAAGAATGCGAGAACCTGTCGCCCGAAGTTCTGGCAAGAGTGATGGAAAATGCCGTAAAATGAGCCCGTATGATCATCAACTCTGGTGGCGGCCGATATAATTTTTTCAACTTGATGGAATAAATTCAAATGGATTATTTAAACAAATTTCACAAGCAAAACCAAAGTTTTTCTTAAAAAAAAAAAAAAAAAATTACAGCAAAGGACATTGGCTGTTTTTACAGCACTTTTGCCCCACATTGTACCCAATAAGCATTTTGGCGAGGGGTGGTTCGTTAACGAATCGCTTATGAAACTTTTTTTGAATTGTTTTCGAATAGTTTCGTTACGACTGCATCATAGGTTGGCTTGATGCTTAAAAAAAGCACCGATTGAAATTATGACTTAGTTAAATTCCATTGAAGATGTTTTCAGCCCAATATAAACAAAGAAACAATTTTTTTCTAATTAAATATTTTTTTTTGTCAGTCTCAACGATTCGCTATCGAATCGCCTTTCAACAATTTTATAACTCGTTAGTGAATCAATTGTTTAAATTTAAGCGATTCGTTAGCAATTTGCTTCTCTAATTTTAAGCAATTCATTTACGAACCATTACTTTTATTTTTAGTGACTATTTTCAGTTTTACCGTTACCGAGTGACTTCAGTCATATTTAACGATTCGTGAACTAATTCTTATGTCCCCAATTATTACCGATATTTAGTTTATGTTTCTTATTTAATAAACAAAAAATTTGTTATTGCGATCTTATATATTAATACGTAAGCACAAAATTTTACTTTCCTTTATACCCCTTTTAAAGACAACAAATTCGAATGAAACTTATATCATTTGAAAGTTCTGGTTCATACCAAGTGCACATTATAATTTTTATTCAAAATTTCTGTCATTAAGATAAGATAAGATTCGTCTCGGTGAATCGTTATCGAATTGCTTTCTTTATTTTTGGAGACTCGTCAACGAATTGCTTTTTATAGTTTTGGCGAATCGTTAATGAATTCCTTTTTTCGGATTTGACGATTCGTTAACGAAGGAAGAATTTCTCCCGCTCGCGATATTATAAGTGAATCGCTTCTAATAATTGCTAATGAATGAAATGTACGAGAATGCGATTCGTAAACGATAACATTAGTGAATCAGTTTGTTTGTTGGGATATTTAAAGAAATTTTCTGTGTGTTCATTACTTCGCGTAATGGATCTCTGAAAAGACATCCAAGACCGTGTGATGTTAAATTTTTGGACTATTTTCTGAGGGACACTAGTCTAGACACTAGTCCACGTAAGCCAGGAATGAAACACTTCTTAGTATCCAACATCTATAGTGCTCTTGTCGATACACGGCTTCAGCTGTGGGATCGAAAATAGGATTGCGGTTTCTTCCAGCAGCCTTGGCGCCCATTTTTTTGGAATCATGTTCGAATACTTAGAGAATCACATCATATATCATATAAAGCCAATACTAGGTCATTATAAAGAATTTTATGAGTTTTCTTTCAATTTGAGGTTTTACAACTCTACAAAGTTCTCCCTTTACAAAGTTTTTGGAATTTAACTTGAAATTAAGTTAAAATATGGCTTTGTTTGAAATAAAACAGTAATTTTCAAATCTTTCAATCCAACTTTAAATAAATGTTTAAAATTATTGGTTTATTCAAAATTCAAATGCAATTTAAAGACTGCCTTTTTGAATTTGCAAAGACTTTTGCAATGCCGTGGCAAAAAATTAATTATTAATACATAAATCGCACTTTCATTCACACGCTCAATTACCGTTAAATAAACACACGCAAATACACATGCAACTTTAATGCAGCAAACAATACAATCAAATTAAATGTGCATGGGTATGTGTATTTTTTATTTCATATCTAAATTTGATTATCTCGCTGCTACTGTAGCTTAATATGTAGAATATGATGGGCGGAAGCTGCTTACCCACATATGGCGCATTTGGCGGAAGTGGTTATATATGACGTTGCCAGGTGGCTGTATGGCTGACTGTAATCCTGTAGGCGGTAAAATTCAATCAGTATTTTCGCAGTTCACACGTGGATTCGTAAACACACTTACTCGTATAGGATATATTACAAAAAGCACATCATATACGCTGCAATGGCAACCCTAGGCGGCGCGAATCTTTAACGGTAAAAATAATCAATAATTCAAACTATTTGATTAATAATTCATTAAATTTTCATGCGTATGTGCGGTAATTTATCCGTAAGAGTTTGCATATCCGGCAAACAAAAAATCCCCCACACACACACACACGTACACCTTCTCATAAATACGTATGTACGAGTATGTAGGAAAGTAAGCATGTGGTATATGCAACCTGTGGCTGAAATGCGCACAGATTGCATAAGGGATTCACTTTAATTGAGGCACACGAGGGTTCATGCTACTCCATGAAGAATGTGTGCCAATTTGTGGCAGAAATTCGCGGAATTGTTCCATCTTTTATCAGCTTAATAATGAAGCTACTAGCTGTGCTCTCAGGTGTAGATGTAGTCATGCTACTTGTAGCTAGACGTTTAACGGTAGCTTGGCGTATTCAAAATAATCCTCCACCACTGCATTAAATGAAAGTGAAATTTTATCTAAGCAACTTAATTAATTTGCATGCGATTTTCAAAACTCCAAGCTGGTGTTTTTGTGGAAGTCCTGCATTTAAGGATTATTTGAAGAAGTTTTGTTTTCACATTTTCGAGTATTAAATGAGCTTTAGATTCATTAGAAATGTTTTGTCATTAAAACTCAAAAAGTCGAGATAAGCAAAGCAAAGATACAAGAATTTCTCAGTCAAAAATTAAAAAAAGTTTCTTTACTTAACCATATTTTTTGCAGCGCAAAAATATAACAAATTTTGGACGCATCCCTGCTGCCAAGCACATAATTTAATTCTCATTCAAGTACCAATTCTCCAAAGATCTTAACTTACACATAAATTGCCTGTTTAAGAATTCAGCGAAAATGTGAAGTGTAACCGAGAAAAAAAAAATATAATCTCTTGATGTGCAACAATGTGGTTGATGAACAATTTTTTGTCATTTCCCAACAGGCAGCTTTAGTGTGGCATTGTTTTTACTACAAGAGTTTATCATCTTAAAAGATTTACTTTTGTGCCGATAAAATGTAAAAAAGTCTTTTTACGATTGTTCAAATATTACATTAAGAGTTTGGTTAGGCCACCCCTTGGATGAGGAAAATACAAAATGCTAATTGATAGAATAGTTCATAAAAACTAATTTGAAGTCTCAATAGAAATCCTCTATATACCGAATATTTCGGTTTTTACTTTAATATATATATTGTATTTATATTATATTAAATTGTTTTAAATTGTTTAAATTAAATTGTTTATGTATATATATTGTATTTAATTGTTTTTTATTTTTGGAAAAAACTAGAAACCCCGGAAATTATGTGTCCATGAAACTTGAACTTGTAATATGTAACTTGAAGTTACTTGAAAGCGTTTCCGTACACATTTTTCCAGTACGAGAGAAAAGAAGAACAATCAAAATGTCACTCTCTATTACTCGAAGTTTACTTGAAAAATTCTTTCGCGCACGAATCTCGAGCTTCAAACAGCTGTTGACAATCAGTGATAAAAATAAATTGTTGTGAAAAAAATGTATGAAATTGTGAAGAAAATGAATTAAAATAACGTTAAAATGAACGCAAATGGAAGTGAGAGGTTCCTGAAGAACAATTCCCTAGTAATTTGTTTGAATTTTCCATTCTTTTAAATAAACCAACCATTAAATTACATTTTTATTTAATTTAATTTGTCAAAAAACAGCTGTTGTGCTTGAAAGTCGTTTCCGTACTTTCTGAAAAATTTTTTCATTTTGACAGATACAGTAGAGTCGGGGTAGGGTGAACCCCTAGTGCCGTGAACATCTCGCTAGGGTGAACGTAAAATTTTTTGTATTGAGTACTCTATAGCGTGAACAGTGCAAACATCTATAACGTGAACAGAGTTCGTAAATGAAAATGAAAATGGAATTGCAACAAATAACAAACGGTAAACACTAGTTTAACGTTCTTTTTCATCTAATTTTTTTGTGAAATGTAACCACAAATAAAGATCAGTCAAGTTCGTGTTTAAAGTGTAGCAACAAGCAATCGCAATTACATCCCTGATGTAACTGACTGTGAAAAGATTATTGTATCTGATAATGATTGCGATGAGCAAGTCGCCCACCTCCACACAAAAAGCCGATAACAGCAGCTGAGGCCATCCAAATTTTTTACAAATCAATAGAATGGGCGGAAGCAAATACCACCGATTTTTCAAGTATTCTAGTGTTGCAGAGCCTCTGCGATTAAGCAGTACAGAAATCAGTCAATGACCGCAAGAATCAATCTAGCATTAAGAATAATTTTATATCGAATTCTTATTTGTTATTACAAAATCATGTATGCATGTAATGATCATGTATTTTTAGTGAAAAAACTCATATTTTTCTGAACTGAAAATCAACCGCGATAGTACGAACAGCCTGGATAATATGAACAACCCTTGCAAAAATTAGTTCACGCTACCCCGACTCTACTGTAATCAAATTACTCTCTGCTACTTGAACTTTACTTGAAACGAGTACGGAAACAGACCTAATATGAATGCGTATAGAGAAAATGAGACAGCAGACTAGACAGACTGTTTCGTTGGCCGCTACACCAAATCATCAGTACTCTTGCATGACTTTTCACTGTGATCCGCTCAAGCTACTTAGGTCCTACTTATACTGTCAAATTTGTTTCAATATAAATAATGAAAAGTCATATTAAAATTTAACTTTTTTATAAACTTTTAAATGCAATTTTCCATACAATTGTTTACAAAAACTAAAAATGGTAAACATTTTATTGGTTTTATTTTTATGAAAGTGGGCAAATAAAATTTTGGAAACAAAAAGTTGATATATCCAACAAAAAAAAAAAAAAAAAATAGTGTTTTTCGGCCTTTCAAACTTTAGTAATTCTTTGTGAATTATTTCCATACAAATTTTACCAAATTTCACAAAAACCAACTATATCAAACACGTCGTAGCTTTATTGATTATGAAATAAAACTATGAATTAAATAGCAAATAAAATTTTGGAAATTGAAAACAGAAACATTTCTAAGCAAAATATTTAAAATATATGGAAATCGATGAGACCTACCTTTTTTGCCTGCAAGAATGAGGTAATTTTTGAGTTTTAAAGCATCTATTAAAGGTTAAAGTAATTTATTTTGTAAAATAATATCTTGACAAAACCAAAAATTTTCAAGATCTGAAAAACCATTAACCATTAATAATACTGCATACTTTTTTTTATAACTGTAGGAAAATTTTAGAAATTTATTTCAAATGTAAAAATACCTCATTTTCTGGAATTAAATTGGTAAAGTTAAAAAGTCTCTCACAACTTTACTAACAAGGATGTTAATTTAACTCAGTTTGTGTCATAGCAAAAATTGAAACGAAAAAACTGAAAATTAATTAAACAGATAAATTAAAATAAATTAAATTTTTATTTAAAAATTAAAAAAAAAAAAAAAATTTTATTCTTTTCTTATTATTATATAAAAACTTTTAACAAAAAAAAAAAAACCGACTTCAAAATCACTACAAAGTAAGAAATAATTTTAAATAACTTTTACCATTAATTTCTTGGTCAAATTTTAAAAGTTTTTTATATGTAATATAATATTGGAAATCTTATCATTTTCATTTTTTTTTATTTTGTTTTATTATCATCAATATATTAATTGCTTTATGAACATAAAATCTCTAAAATCGGCGCTAATCTTACTAAGTCGAAATCTTTTAATTTTAATTTTTTCTAATTTGTTTTATTATCATAAAAATATTACTATTGTTTTCTTTCAGTTGGCAATTTGTGAGTACGCTGAATGTAGCCAATGTGTTCCATGCATTAATTGTGCAGCTGTTACACACTATGTTATATTTAATATGAGCTTTACAAGCTCATATTTCATATTTTCACTCAAACCATGGTATAATAATACAAGGTAGCGTTGACAACTGCTTATTTCTCTTCTACAAGAAAATATCTCCTGTCAAAAACAGCTTTTTGTGTAAATCAATCTGCAGCTGCTGTGGTTGTTGTTTTTTTTCACTTCAACGTTTTCAACATTGTTTGTGTTTTCAATCGCCGATTGTGAGCGCTCTCTTTTTGAGTATAATTTTTGACAGGAGATGTTTTCCCAAGCATCTGTCAATGCTACCTTGTATTATTATACCATGACCCAAATCAGTATAATGAGAATGTTTATGTGTACAAAGTTTTTAAAATGACTACAGTGTCACCAAGGCAGCAAAGCATCAAATAAAAAAGTTTAAAATAGTGCAGGGATGGTAAAAGATCATGATTGTGTGTCAAAGATTAGCGCCGACTTCAAAGCTTTTATGTTCATAAAGCAATTAATATATTGATGATAATACCTACCCACTTACCTGCATACCAAATTATAGTACCCTAGTGTCAATATTAACTGAGATATAGTATTTTTATAATATTGCCACACCCCTTTGTTAAATAACTCCCACTTTATTGACCGTAATTTGTAATAATTCTGCCTACCCCAGTATTTTTACTGTAAATTTCAGTAACCTAGTGTCAATATTAACTGAAATGCAGTGTTTTTCTAATATTGACACGCCCCTTTGTCGAATATCGCCCACTTTTTTAAAAAAGGACCCCCGCGTTCAAGGTATCTATCTGTTGACAAAAAATTACGGAAATCGGGCAAGTGCTTTAGGAGCAAAAACGGACAAAAAAAAAAAACGGACAAAAAAAAAACGGACAAACCAACGAACTTGAGAACCTCCTCCTTTTTGAAGTCGGTTGAAAAATCATTTCAATCTCACTTTCAAAATATGTTTAAACTAACTTTTTTACAAAATTAAAAATTTTACAAAATTACTCTGGAAAATAATTCTGGAATAATAAAAAAATACCCCTATTTCCAAAAATGTGAACAGTAGCAGTAAAAAAAATTAAATTAAAATGTCATCCCATTCGTTACATTGTGTGGTCTTGTGAGCTTGGCGCCAGAAAAATGTTTATCCCGTTAGCTCTGTAAAGTTTTTCTTTTAAATTTTGTTGCACGTGTACATTGCGAAAAATGTGATGCTTTTGCAAATATTGTCATAAAAATTTATGTCTGGAACGGGGCTCATCTTTTTCTCAGAGAGTTGATCAGCCTTACGCACAATTAAATTGCTTAGCATAAAAGCACAATAAATTTGTACAATTAACATTTTTATATTTAAAAAAAAAAAAAAATATATCAACAGCTTTGATCTATGACGCTTCCAGCATCACCTTAAATTACCAAGTTCTATCATCTTTGAGAATTTAATAAGTCAACATCGTGTTGCGTCTTGACATTAAACTGTCAAATAAATAAAAATTTATCAGATTATTCAAGAGTTGGGGGGTTTGCCAGCGACGGCGACTGCCTTGTGGCGGTATATTAGCGGTGGCTTTGTTACAGCAACAACCAGGCCAATAACAACATTAATAAACGCGTTCACAGTCACTTTAATGTTTCCATCTCCCGCTGGGTTTCACTGTTTGTTTCCTTTGTTTCCTCAACAGCAATGCATTCAAGCTATAAGAACTGTCAAAATTTCAACCAGTAACCAGGACATCATTCCGGGTTTCATATAAATTTGGCATATATTAAATAAAAAAAAAAAAACACAACACACGCACAACAACAACAATAGAACTGCTACAAAATGTAAACAAATTATTCAATGTGCCACTTTGTCGTGGCGCGGCTCTTATGTCTGTCTGGTGGCGGTATGCATCTTTGAGCTTCCGCATTGAATCCACATTCACATCCACACTGTAAGGCAGCAGCAAAGAACATTGAACGTCTGCCAGGGATTATAAAGCAGCAAAGCGAAGATAAATGATATATAAAACAAGTCAAACATTTTGTCGTCGTCTTCGTCTTTGTTGTGCTTTTTGTTTGTTTTTTGTTGTTTTGCTCATGCTGCGAATATCCTAGACTGCGACTTCATAGAAGTTCCTTGATATGCTTCGCTGGGGTCTTAAATGCCTCCGAATGAAACCGGATGAATTATGTTCGTAGGAAATGTTTTAATGTTCGCGACATTCACCGAAGCCGGAAGCATAAAATTTTCTATGAAACCGACGTCATTTCCGCTGTAGCGCTGACGCGTTGTGTGCATAGCTTTCGGTGCGTAGGTAATTGTTAATTCTTTATGACAGTTAAAACCTTGAGGTGAGTGGGGGCATGTGTGTGTGGGTGAGGGTGTGGAAATGTGTTGAAACAGTACTTTAATTTAAACGCAAATATTGTTCTTTCGAGTTCTTTTTTATGATAATATATTTTGGAGCGGATGTTTAATTGGGCATTAATTAAAATTATGAAAATTTATATTTTTCAATATCCGGTTACACAAAAGTTTAGTTCTTTAGAATTGTTATCGAAATTTTGTAATAATTTTATTCAATTAGGCAGAGAGACATTAATTTCGTTTTAAGCGGAATAACTATTTCTGATATTTCTCCAGGAATGTGAAAAAAAAAATGATGATAAAGGCTCAAATTTAAAGTTTATTTTCCGGGTACTCGGGTACTAGCCCTATTTCGAACTCGGAGTGATTTAAAAGTCAAACCTTATTTGTAAAATTTCAAGTCAATAAAGTAGTTTGTTTAAAATTTTTTGGGATTTTACCATTTTGATGACGTCACTTCGTTTGATATGCAATTTGGCTTTTCATACGAATTTTAAAACTTAATATTTTTTTTCAAAAAGAAGCTTACATTCAATTTCATTAGGTAGCTTAGCTTAATTTCATTACGATAGCTTTAAAGTTATGGCTGTAATCATGTCGACAGACAGACGAAAATGACTAAATCGACTCAGGTGGTGATGCTGATCAAGAACTTTTTTTACCTACCACACCTTCTTATGAGCCTTACAAACGAAATGATACGAGGGGTACTATTTATATTTTGGGAACTGGCAACACTAATGTCAATAGCTAAAATCTGGCATCACCATAATGAAGTTTGACATTTGTTAGCATAAATATACTCACAATGTTTTGATGTACAAGTGCTATTTGTTTTGTTTACAGTGAGTTAAGAAAATCAATTTGTTCAAAAAATGGAAATTCAAGAGAAGGTTTTTGTTGGATTATTTTTCACAACTTTCGATGTGGATTATCTCAACAAAAATGTGTCGATGAACTTAGTTCTTTGTATGACGACAAAGCACTATCAAAAACCACAGTATATCGTTGGCAAAGTGAATTCAATAGTGGTCGTAGTAATTCAAGATCGTCATGTGACATATCGTGAGATAGAGGCATCCTTGCATATTAGTTCCACTTCGATACTTTCGATTTTGCATGAACACTTATCTGTAAAAAAAAATTGCTCTCGGTTACAATTTATCAATCGCTCAAAAAGTCTCGCGTCGATTGGTGTAAGGAAATGATTACAAAGTTCAATTGCGGTGCTTCAAAAGACGTGTATAAAATTGTGACAGGTGACGAATCATGGATATATGCGTATGAGCCGGAAACAAAACAGCAATCGACCGTGTGGGTATTCCAAGACAAGACAAATCAAACGAAAGTTGTTTGCGCATGAAGCACTACGAAGCAAATGGTCGCCTGTTTCTTCCACCGAATGGGTCATGTAGCCACTGTTTCGGTTGAGCAACGTACGACGGTCAATTTTGAATGCTATACGACCATTTGTTTGCCGGAAGTCTCCGGAGAATTTCGCAAAACCAACCGCCAAAGACGAATCATTCTCCATCATGACAATGCGAGCTCTCACACATCTCGTCAAACATGTGCATTGTTGACTAGTTAAAACGCCGAATTGATGACTCATCCTCCAACAGTCCTGATTTGGCAACCAATGACTTCTTCTTGTTCCCTAATATCAAAGGTATACTGCGTGGTCAACGATTTACGAGCGCCGCAGAAGCAGTTGAAGCGTTCAAAAACCATGTTTTGGAGGTGTCTCAAGAAGAATGGAAAAACTGTTATGACAAATAGTTTGAACGAATGCAAAAATGTATTGATCATCAAGGGGAATATTTTGAAAAACAATAGAGCCATTTTCATTTAAAAATGTTTGTTATTATTTCCTATTCCCGAAATATAAATTTTGTATTATTTCCTATTCCCTTGTTAAGTAAGTATACCCCCTTACGCAGTAAGCGCTAGAGTTCCGACCTAATTAAAAATATATGAAATTTCTACACCAACCTGTATTGGTGCTAGAAATCTATGTGGAATAGTATGTTAAAGGGAGCTTATTTTAAAGGTATCATTTTGTGTTCCTACCTATGACTAGTTAAAAGTTAAAATCGAAAGTGAATAATTTGATCAGATTTTTATGTTATAAATAAGATAAACACATAAGATACAAAACACGTATTTTAAAATTTTTATTGATGAATTAGTGAGACAATTTGTTTTGTCACATATTCATTGCTTACAGATAAATCTGTGAAACAAATTTTGAGTTTGTGACAAAATAAGCTGAATACTCCGCAGATGTATAGCAAATGCGAGCAATTGGCTTATCAGATCGGAGTTTTCCCCTTATTTGAAAAAAATGGTGCGACAACATCAAATAAATGAAACAAAAATTTTCGCGCGAAATTTAAACCCCAGGGATTAAGATGAAATTTCAAACTCGCTGCGATATGAAAAGCGCGATTACAAAATATAATTCAACTGTTGCGCTATAGAGGATGTGGCGTTTTGTTGCCTTTGAGTTGGTGTATCTACCAATTTCAATTGTCATTTCTCAACAGGAAAGGGAGAAAAACAAAGAACAATCCCAACAAAAGTTTAATTGTTTCATGCAAAACAGAAATAATATTCTAGCAATTCCAGACAGTTATTTAAGCAAAGGAAAGAATAAGCAAGAAGCATTTTATTTTTGGTAGAACGTTTAGAGTATGAAGATGGTGGTTGCTGGATCACACTTTGTGTTTGAGAAACGGAGCGCTGCGACAGTAGGTTTTTTAAGGTGCTGAGTACATGATTTAATATTAAATGTTTTACTCGTACTTCAAATAAAAGTTATTTTAAGATATTCTGTTTGAAAAAAAAAAACATTTTCATCACAACTATGTATGTTTTTGTTTGTTTTTGCTCTTTTATTTTTTCCTCAGTTGTAAGCAAGCAATTTTTGAATTTCATCTAAACTCTCTTCTTAATTTTCTTTGAACATGCTATGGCCATATTTGACCCTTCATGGAGCTCTGCTTAATTTTGTTTTCAGCTGTTTCCAATGCCGTCTGGACATTCTGTCCGTCTGTCAGTCTGTGGTTTTGTTGTGTTAATTTTTTTTGTTCCTACTCAACTCAATCAATTGTCAATTGTCTGCAAATTTTCTCACTCCTTACCACCTTACCTTCCATCCTGACATCAACCATGCACAGCTTCACATACACATTCACCCGCACATACATATTTTCACATTTTGCGTGTCAAATTCTAATTGTCCTTTTCTTAATTATTTTTGCGTTTTCTCTATCTTCTTCATCGCCACCCTTGACCAAAGCGCTATGTGTTCATTCGTCAATCTGTCCGTTGGACTTACTTTCCTCTTGTCCAGCCAAAACCACAATTTCAGCATCACAAATGATGCGTCGTCCATCTGATGTCCATTCACATGTTCGCACAACGTTAATGAGCAGTACATTAAAATTTTCATTAATCTTCTGTGTTTTTGGTGTCCTTTAAAGCATTCTAACATTATTTGTAAACCTTTATTTATTTTATGTTGGTAAATGTTTAAAATAAATTGGAGCAAATATTTTCTAGCTCCTTGTAAAACCATTTATTTATTTTTACGAGTACCGTGACAATTTGTCAGTTGTGTCATTTAATGTTTTTTTGGAAATTATCAACATTTTAGGGTGGCGACCACGATTTGGGAGTAAAATGTACCAATTCGATACGTATCAAAATTAATCTTAATGGATGTTCATCGATTAATCTGAACTTATTTAAAAAATGTGAAATGTGAAGACGGAAACATGGAAGTAATTGTCATGTCAAAGGCTGTTAATAAACATACCTAAATATTTAATGAAGTGAGAACTTTCAGTGGTTTAGAGAAATAAAGCCGAAACTGAAAAATTAACTAGGATCCAGAAGAAAGGACCTAAGGTCCAATCGAAAAATAAACCAAAGGCCAAAAATATTAATTTAAAAAGAAAATGACTATTATATAGGGCGCATGATGTGGAATTTGTTTTTTTTTAAATAGGACGAGTTATTGCTTGGATGTCTCTTTAATTTTCTTATAATTTATTTGGATTATAAAGTAATTATATGGAAATTATGTATAAAATATAATATTTTTCAAAATTCCCATGAGAGCAGCTGTTAAATAATATGCCTTTTCAGCCCTACATCTGTTGTTGATACAGCCTTTACTATAATCAAATATACTAGAGCAGTCCCAGTCCAGTAATTAGAAAATAAAAAGGTATTTTAGTAAAAGTTTTTAAGCAGAAAAATTTAGAGATATCCTTTTAAGTCTTCTTTAGATATATACTAAAGTTTTATCTGGTCTGTTTTCTATAGCTTTTTATGTCATTTTATTTGTTTGTCCCAAAAAATTGTACACACAAAAATCTTTCCCCTTTCCGAAAACTCTAAATGTAAGGTATTTTGAAGCCTTAATCAAAGATTTTAGTTGGTACACCAATTTCAATAAAACTACTTTGGTTCGATATAAAGCCGATAATATTGATGCATTTTAAAGTTAGTTTAAAAGAAATAAGAAAAGAATGGAAAAAGGTGAAAACTATAGACTGGCCGAGACTCAAATTCAGGACGGCAGGCAATCACGTTAGCATTTCCTTTTGTTCGTACAATAAAATATAAGTTGGGTTCTTTAATTCTTTTAGCATATAGCCATAGATGTCTGCATCCCTTCACAGTGGCGTTCTTAGGCTTGGTGACACCCATGGTGTCACCCCTGTAATAAATTTCTAAATGCAAAAAGAAACCAATTCGAAGAGATTAAGTGTTTTAATTATTATCTTTATGTTTTACGAATAAAAAAAAACAAACACCATATGACAAACAATAAGAATTTGTAAAAAACAGAACAAAAATATTACATTTTCAGGTGTCTACATATTTAGATATGTAGGCATAAGGTAAAAAAGAAAACTTATTAACTTCGCAGTCTTAAAAACTGATGGAACAAAAACATTACATTTTCAGGTACATATTTGTATATGTAGGTATAAGGTTAAACAAAGAAATCTTATTAATGGCGTTGTCTTAACTTATTACTTTAAGAGCTCCAAAATTTGAATAACCTTATCGAAATCAATATTGGGTCAGTTGCAAAAAAAACGTACACAAAGAGGTTTTCATGTTTTGTTTTTAATGATTTTTAAAATTTGCCGTTAAGTAGTCAAATTAAGTGAAAGTTAATGGAGAATTCGAAGTTGTTTTTAGGCCCTGCAAAAATCATTTTTTCTATGGTTTTTATACAAATTTTGTATTGAACGTCACACAGCAGATATACGGGAAAAATCACTAAAAATTTTAAAAATGTTGTAAATTAAAGCTTACTGTGATGTTTATTAAGTTATTTAATCAGTTAAATTAGATTTTGCAAAAATCGCCATTTCAGTTACAGAAATAATAATTTTTTACTGTTAAAAAATAAGCAATTTCAGAAAAAACAACAGAGTGACGTTCAATACATTTTGTGACGTTCAATACATTTTGTTGCGCTTAACCAAATAATTTAAATCAAATTGGGAGATTAACAAAAAACAGGTTTATTCTTTTACAAAAAAAAAGTAAATATAAAGTATATAATTCAGCTATACATAAAATGTTCATCCAATTTTTTATTCTTTATTTTTTTACAAAAAATTAAAAAATTCAATAGCTAGTTGAATTTGTATTGAAAATTTATTAAGACTTCACGTTTTATAATATGACTTCTAAACCCGTCAAAACTACATCCTCATTTTATATCATTGGAAAGGTATAACCTAACGTAAAAACGTAAAAAATTAAAATTATTAACAAAAAAAAAAAAAATTATAGCTCATGTTGCTGGCATGGTATTGAACTTAAACAAATTAAGAATGAGTCAACTTATGGCATTATTTTCAAAAATTTTGTACTTTTCCTCAAAATAGATGAAATAACTTTTCCAATGATACTATACTTATTACCGGTTATAGCGGTCTTAAGTTGATTGAGCTATGTTGTCTCAAAACAGACCCTATTTTGGCCGCGAAGAATTATTCTAAAAATTTATAACTTCAAATTTGGTTTTCAAATCAATAAACCAATGCAAAAAAAATTTTTGAGAGAAATCGGAGATGGTCAGTGCAACTGATCACTTCAATGTGAAATGGGCGATATCAGTTAGTAAACACAAAAAGCAAAGTCATACATAGGTACCATTATTTTTGCTTTCGTTTATATTCTTAATTTCGTTACTTATCTAGCTTTATTTTTTCCCGATATCTTCGTGCTCTTTCAGCAGGCGTTAACTATGCATTTTACTCTCAGAGGAGGATTTTGTATGCAATTGACCCTATACTTGCAAGCTCGTTTTCAATGAATAAAATAGCAAGATCGGAAAGCCTTGCCTCTCCCATGGAAGACCTTAAATAAGTCTTAATAAATTTTAGCTTTGAAAAACTCCTTTCGCATGAAGCTACTGATACACAAATTGTTGAAATAATTTCAATGCGACAAAATGGGACACAAATTTTTTAACGTAATGTATTTTTACCTTTTTCTTTCTGTTTGAGAAATAAAAAAAAAAACGAAATGGTGTCACCCCTAAAATGGTGGTACCCGGGGCGGGTCTTCGAATAGTGTGCCTTAATTTCTCATTAAAAAATATAATATACAGGAATATCTCTTGAGTTGATAGCTTCTGCTATCATACGAACTTTTCTTAGCGCTATAAAGAAAATCTTTTGAACAATTATAATTATTTAAACATAAACGGGATAGTTCCAAAATCCATGAACTATGCAGGATTAATCCAAGTCTAAGAGGAATGTTTGGAATTTTCCTAATTTTGATCGGGTCTTTTTAATTGACTTAAAGCAATCAATTTAAACGTTATATTGTTTCGTTCAACCCTAGTTCTAAAATTCGTCTTGGGCTTTATCTTGGTTTGAAAATGAGATGAAATTTAAGTAGCTATGGAAATGGGAAACCAAGTAAGTCATATGTTGGATATTTTGAGTACAGCAGTAAAAACATATTTAATTTTTTACAAGTTACCTCAGCCTTTACCTCAGCCAATTCAACTCTTTTAGTTTTACTACACTAAGGGAAATAACGCATATTAGCATTATCCACGCCTGAGTATAAATTTTATTCAAATATTTACGTGGATAAATCCAATGTTTTCCTTACAACTCGTTTTTTCCCGTGTTTGAATTTTATTTATACCACACACGTACACACATATTCCATACAAGCAAGCAGCAACAGCATCGCACACGTACACACATACTCCGACAAGCAGCAACAGCATCGCACTCTGTTCCTGCAGTTTATTTCTTGCATTTGCAGTTCTTATAGTTCTCATTTAGTTATTGTTGCAAGAGAAATATAGTATGCATGTTTGGCAAAGAAATGGAATTATGACCGTTTGTTATTTACCTGCATAATTTGCTTCTACCTACATATATTTTGGACATTACTTTTTCGTTCTCTTTTTTATACTATGTTAAAATAGTATAAATTAGTATGAGTAAAATAGTATAAATTAGAGAACGAAAAAAGTGAAGCGAGAATAAATTATACAGGCAATGGCATTTGATGAACGCAATATGAAGAAAATAATACCATAAAACCATTAATAACATATTCAATTTAAATATGTTTTTTTAAATTCAATATTTTTATATAAATTTTCTTTAAATGCGATAGTTTATTTTCAAATAGTAAATATTTGAAAGATATTTTAAAAAACTTCGTGCATAATTTTAATATATTTTTTATTAATTCTGTTTAAATATTTAAATATTTAATTTAATTAAAAAAGTATTTAAATAAATTTTAAATATTTACGTAGTCGATTTATTCAATTTATGCGTTATTGGTGCAAAAATGACTCGCTTTTTGGATAAATTAAAAAAGTTTTTGGGTAAATTTAATATTTTTTTCCCTTAGTGTATCGAAAATCTTGCTAACCACCTTTGTGTCCTGTGTGAAATGTTGTTTATTTATTAAATAGAATGGACCCACAGGGCCATGCTCTAAATATTGTGAGAGATGCCCATTTTTCAACCTTGATCAAAACATTACAGTTGTTGGATCAAAATCGTTCAGCATCTCAATATTTTTTATTATTTTTTTCTCATTGGACATTTTTTTTTGTGTGATTTAAAATTTTCAACTTCAAATATTTTATTTTTCGACAAAAAAAAAAAAAAAAAATAATAAACGGTAGCTCTTATATACTAATGTGAAAAAATTGTGCAAAATATTTATAAAAAACTTTTAAGCAACAGATTATTCTACGAACAAATTTCGTCAATTTATCATTTGGATAGCTTCTTAGAAAGAAAAATTTAGCCATTCTAACTAACCACATTTTAGAAAATATGAAAATGTTTTCGATAGTTGGAACATCTACATGACATTTTCTTTGATAAGGCTCTTCAACTATACATAAATGTGTAGGCGTTCTCCCACAAGAAAAACCTTATGAAAATAATATACATATAAATTATACATATTTTATATATATACATACATATATATTTTAGGCTTGTTCATTATAAAATAACGAGTGGAATTAACAAGAAACGACCAAATATACACTTATCTTATATATCTTATATCATTATGAAAAAAAAAACACAAATTCCTATAAAAACAACTGATTGAAGCTTAGATTCCAAACAGCTTATATATTTCTTCTGGCGGCCGTGGGCGAGTGCGTTAAACTATTTAACGCGAGAGAGACCATGCCAATTCGAGACCAGGTTCGAACCTCAGCTGACACAGAAAATTTTTTCAATTAAAATTTATTTTTCTGACCGGCCATTATTACCTCTCTGAAGACAATGGCGATAGCCTTAGAGAGTAAATACTGCCATGTAGAGCTTCTTACTCAGTAAACTAGAGTAAACTAGGACTGAATTTTTTTAACTAGTCAAAGTTTAAGTCTCGAACTATTAAGGGCAGCCAGAGGCTGAAAAAAAAGGTCATGTTTGTGAATTTTTTTCAGGGAAACCTATGGGATATTTTTAAATGAGGGTTTTATACCTAAAAAAATACACATTCAAGAGTGTTTTTAGTTTTTTTTTTATTAAAAAAAATTTAATATTAAGGTCGATACAGCAGTTTTTGTAGAGCGCTCTGAAAAAAAGGTGAAATGCGGTGACCAAGATTGCTCCTCCTAAATTCATCTGAAACAAAAACATGAAATATTTTATTAAAGTAGATACTTAAAACTCGTCATAGCCATTTTTGAAAACATTGATTTTTCACAAAATGGCGGACTTTCAAATGTAAAAAAACGATTTTCGACCAAAAATTCGTCATAGTTTTGCCTATAATAAAGAACGAAGCTAAAACAAAAAAAACAAAATCCTGTGACAAGTACGAGATTATTATGAATAAAATAAGCCTGCAAAAAAATCAAAACGATCGGTTCACTGAGCTTCGAGAAATCTTGGTCACCGACTTTGAAAACATGGTTTCGAGAAAAACGCGTTTGAAAATAAGCGCCAACACTGCGCGCTCTGGGAAATTTAAAATGTGGACGAATGGGTTAAGTTTTAAGTTCACGTCCAAAAGTTTGAGGGAGTCGTGAAATTTTTACTGGAATGAAATGGAAGGTATACCAGCTCATACTAGTAAAACTGACATTTCCATTGGAGAGTTCGATGTTTTTAAGTTTATACGTGTTTATATTTGTGGAGTTGTCTCAAGCGAAATGGGATAAATGTAATGACAATGTAATGACATGTATTAATCATAAAGGAGAATATTTCGAGAAACAATAAAGCTAAAATTATTTAAAGAATAATTTATTTTTCCAACAACAAATAAGTTGTTTATTTAGTTGAAATAAAATCTTAAAGTATTTCGCTTAAAGTCTCATGTTTGTATGGAAATTTTAAGCATTCTGTGAAAATTTTTCAAGCTATTCATTCATATTCATCAGCACCAAATGAAAAATCAATACTAAAGCAACAACAACATAGCCTAGCCGCACTTAAACAGCTACCCCTAAAAATAGATCCAAGCATCCATTCTCCATTCCAGCATAGGGCACCTAGAAAGGCATCTCCTTTGTGTTTGTCTTGAATACGCCATTTTATTTTATTCTTAAAGAAATTCAAGCTTGTGCTTGTATGAAATCAATTAAATAATGTATATATATATCACGAAAATATATATATATATATATATAAATATATACATATTTACTTTGTTTTTGTGAAATATTTGTTTTCACTACTTACGCTGTTGTTGTAGCGCCCACACTCAGCGCCCAAATCGACAACTTTGTATAAAAAAACGAACAGAAAAAAAACTCCAAGCGACAAAAAATAGCCACTCCATACTATATCGTCATTCCATTTCTCGTCATTCTCATTTTTTTTTCCTGTACATCCTTGCAATCCTTAAATCCATTGAAGTTTATATAAAAAAATAAGAATAACAAAAAGCTTTTTATGTACGTACGCTCTACGTCCGGTCATAAAAAAATGCCTTTGATTTTATTGGTCAAAAATTTGTCTGGAACGACAGTGACCCAAGTTGTATGCTACCAAAAGGACACAATTGGTTTGTCATACGGAGTGTCCCTAAAAAATTGTTGTTGCGCACAGGGAGGGAGTGTCACCAGATAACGTCGCAGCAGCCGGATGCTGATGTGGAGGGAGGCAAAGCGCCAGAAAGAGCGCAAGAAATAAAAATAAAGTCAGCTGCTTGCTACTCAAATACTTGGTCGTTCGGGTAAATTTTTGTTTTTATTTTTTTTTTTGCATAGGGCAAATAGAAGGAAAAAGGTTGGTAATTGTAAAATGAAAAGAGGGTGCTTAAAATACAAACGCACACACCCACACACCATAGGAGGATTTTTATAAAAAAGTTTGGTCTCCGCATTAGATTTGGTGGGGGTTGCTTTAAGCAAACAAAAAGAGCGAAACTTGGCTTAACTTTCTATTGTGTAAGTGGAGCTCATGAATGCTCTTAACTTGGCCAAGTGATTCTCTTTTTTGGCTACGAGCATGAGCAATGGCTCCCAAGGGCTCCACTATATGGAGCATATTTAGATATTGCAGCTCTTCAGTGGCGGTTAGCATAGAATTCAGGCAAAGCTATTTTTAATATAACTATTTCTACGATTTTACACCATTTCTTTGTCGTTTAACTATCAACATAAATAAATGTTTAAATATTTTTTAAAATCTCATCCCATTTTTTTTAAATATTTATTGACTTATTTTCATTAAAATGAAACTTATGAGCTAAAACGCGTTTGACATGAAGTTTAAATGGAAAATATAAAGGGCGTCACTGACATTTTAATTCGGGCACTATTTTTTCCTTGTGATAAGCGTACAGTACTATATTTTCGATAGCTGTCAACAGCAAGCATGGAGGTTTGGTCATGGAGAATTCATTGGAGTCATTGGAGTCATTGGAGATTCACGGTCGAGCAACGCGTACAAATTCTAAAAATTCACCACAAAAATAGTGAAAATTTTTTAGTGAAAGCACACTTCGTGGTCATGATAACGCACCGTTCCGCAACTCTGTGATCAATTTAATCATTAGCCACCGAAATCATATAATTTGACATCGTTGAACTTCTTCCTTTAGGGTTTTCACAAAGGGATGGTCCATTTTAGCAATTGTTCCAGAATTATGCCAGAATGTAATGCAAAATTTCATGAAAAGGAGTCGTATGTGCAAGCAAGGTTGAGGCGGCCATTACAGCGATATTGTACTTCATCAATTACCTCCATATCTCTACTTTATAATTCAATAAAAACTTATAGACATTTCAACAAAACAATGCGTTTTATTAAAAGTTAAAATGTCTGTTACTTTTGTGACATCCCTTAAAAGCGAAACTAAGCAGTCATAATAAAAAACATGGCATATTTTTAGGGATAAATAAAAACTTGTCTCATGCTACAGCAACGTGCGCTAAAGTTCTGGGGCCGAATCGCCGCATCTGTGAACGAAACGGCTTTCGTATGAGAAAAAATTAATCGTATGAGAATCTCATGAGATCGTATGATCGTGAGACCGTGAACGAAACGGCTTTCTAATCTCATGAGATTCTCATACGATTAATTTTTTCTCATACGAAAGCCGTTTCGTTCACGGATGCGGCGATTCGGCCCCAGGTTACCTAAATTTCAAAATCCTGCAGACAATTCACCAAATTTGAAATAGTTCTGAACTAGTTCTAAAAAGGTCCAGATCTAGTCCCACTACAGTACCATTTTACATTGTTCGAAATTAAGCTTTTTACTGGTTGATGTCACACAATATGAAAGCATTAAGTTTTTAAATTTTTCTACATCTGAACTGGGGCCGAATCGCCGCATCCGTGAACGTAATGGCTTTCGTATGAGAAAAAATTAATCGTATGAGAATCTCATGAGATACGAAATTAATCTCATGAGATTCTCATACGATTAATTTTTTCTCATACGAAAGCCGTTACGTCACGGATGCGGCGATTCGGCCCCTGGTAAACTACAGTTAAATATTATTTTGATGTGATAACGTATCGTTTTACTGCGCAGGTTTCCAGAAATTGCAATGGAGTTACATGAAATAATAATTAGTCTTTTTCGACGAGTATAGGTGCAATGATAAAAATTATGGTACGACAGTAAAGGTTAACTCTTTGACCTATGCCTAAGCCCTTTGAACCTATGCCTAAGCTTCCGAATATCAATGTTAAATTTATACTTTTGATTGGAACCGGTTATTAAAGTATTATAAAAATTATTACTGAATGAAAATCTCAGAAAAAATAATGGGGTGGCTCTGAGGGTCGTGGTAGGCCACCATTGTACTATCTGGGATTTAATGTGGTACAAATGTGTACCAACCCTCCAGCCAAACAAACTATTCCAAATAGAAATAAAAACTACAAGGATATCAATAATAGCATAAAGTATATTATATTTTATTATTATTTTATATTGTTAAAAGTTTTAATATTTTATATTTTATATTATCAAAAAAGAAATGGAAAATTATAATGAAGAATGTGTTTTTTTTAACCGTAGTCCTACGTTGGTGTAGAAAACTACATTTTTTTTTGTAATATATAAGTATTTCCAAAACTATTTAGTTTAAGGACCCAAGCATACATGACTTTATATTATACTGAATGTGAACTGGCATCATGTACTTTGAGAATCTCAATTATAACTGTTTTCTATGTATTAAAAAACTTCAATTTCTCATGTTGAGGTGTAGATTTATACACCATGCACTTTGAAGCAAGATACTCGTATATTTTGTTTCTATTATATTGTTGTTTTCTGAGAAAAATAAGTCTTCACATAATGCTGAAGCTGGA